>FR997795.1:15078767-15678767 GCA_905475355.2 Clostera curtula
ATGTAACGTCAATTTCAGCATTTTATTATAATACTAGTGGCCCGCCCCGGCTTCGCCCGTGCAAAGCGGGGGTGTGTTATACATATAAACCTTCCTCGTGAACCACTCTATCTAATAAAAAAAACCGCTTCAAAATCCGCTGCGTAGTAGTGCGTAGACGGACAGAAAACATCGACTTTGTTTTATACTATGTAGTGATTAGGGGGAACCGGAAACCTTTGATAACAATTCATTGGATTTGAATTAACCTTTGACCTAAATAAATTTTATATGATCTAGAATATTCGATGAAACACCAGCAAATTTAACGTCACGTTAAAGGACATAGCACACATATCAACTCAAGGCGTTCAGTATTATTTGTATGAAACTCCCTACTGCAAAGCACACTAATCGGAATCGTAACGTAAACGACTCGCCTCGGGACAAGCTCTCGAACGCCGTACGGCGCGTGGTCAACCAGTGGTCCTCGCGCTTAGGGCTCGCTGTTCACGCGCTTACGCCTCTCCGCCGTCACCCTTACGTCTCTTCGTCCGCCCTTGCCCCTCTCACCGCTACCGTAGCCTGCGTGGAGCAAACTTCCCTTCCCAGTGCTGTCGGTCATTCACAAGGCAATATCCCGTTGTGTTGCGATCGTGTTTTATTGAATTTGTAGAAACTGATCCGAGGCCAGCCATATCAACCAGCGATCGGCTATCCGTAAGCGCCTAAGCCCGATACGTCGCCTAGCCGTAGCCGAGGCGACGTATCGGAGCTGCTGATCCGCTTTTGTTACGTGCTTACGCCTGTTTTCGGCGAAATGCAATACGGTGCCGATCCCTTTCCGAGTTGATATGTCTGCTACGACCTATAATCTTAACTTATTAAAATAACACTTTCCGTTTCAGGTCCCCAAGCCACCGATTTTTTAAAAGTGAAAGCTTTGGAACAAGATTGCTACACGGACGTTTCTGACGCAGACACTGAAGAAGAATAAAAAGATGAATTACTATTAATCATTATTGAAATTACTACGGAAAAAAAAGTTTTATTGTATTTAAAAATCTATAATCGTATTATGAATTAACATTGAATTCGATCTAGAGACAGAAATCCTTGTACCTACTCGTATAAAATATCTGATTTAATAAAGTTTATTTTATAATAGGGTGTTATTGTGTAAAATTCTAAAGATTCAGTAATAACATTTTTGTAAACCACTGAAGCATACGACCTGCTTCATGGTAAGCAGTTACGATAGCCTATGTACGAAATAAAAATCACTGTAGTTGGTACCTACTCAGTTGTCACGGTACCGAGCCTGTAAGGAATAAAAGCCTGACATTGGCAGCAAAGGAAAAGTGGGTTCATTCACCTGGCAACACTGCCTCCTTTGATAGAGCTCTTCACGCGCGCTGGAACACAATATCACCAAAGAGCGATGTTGTTTGGGTGCGGTCCTCTGTAAGGTCTAACCACAGTCGGTTATCCGCTATTGCCTACCTCTCTTAAACTCTTCTCATTTATCATCTTTTTGGTATTTTATTGTAATATTTATATAAAAGCACAGAAGCTTTTTTTGCCCTCCTTGTAACTGCTAAGTACTTTCCGTGCAATTGGAGGGGGCACGGTTCAGCAGTGCGTCATATATGGGTTGAGTATTAGTCGTTTTCTTGCCCTGAATTAATTTCGTAGAACTTTAGTTTTGCTTATGGAAATCGAAAATATACAGGATGTAACAAAAACTCTTGAGAGATAATTTGTGTTCCATTATGTTGCTTCAATTCTTTGTGCTTATTTCCAAAGTTATGACAGTTTCATCACCACAATGTTTAGAAAAAAAAAGTTACACACAGTATCTTTAAGAGTAGTAGGTACTATCTTTCATTTCCTTATGGCTATAAGGCTTTTGTTCGCCCTGTATGTACTGGATACGAGTAGCATTTAATTGTGGCATTTTTATGTACCACGCTTAATATCACCAACAACCAGTAAAAGAACATTAGCATGTATAAAATATTGCGTTTTTGCATTATCCCGATTGTTAAGAATGATACAAAATTTCCCTTCCTTCATTAACCAACATTATTTTTAAAGTCATTAGTCAATCAACCTAGTACAGTCAGTCAAAGATATGTATGCAAGTATCTTGGTCAAAACCTTTAAATACCCTCAAAAGTGTACTTGTCTTAATGGAAAATATTAAATAAGTAGGTAGAAAAATTTACTGAAACGTTTATTTATACTTATACAAAACACGCAACTCAAACATTAATCTCTCGTTAGAGAAATAAGAGTAAGAGGAGAAAATGAGTTAACAGTTCTCATCTCCACTCCACAACTCGCCCCTCTACTCCACTGCCATCTCCACACTCCAACACGTCACAGTCAATACATCTCCTGTATTTCCGTTACAACAGGGTTTTATTTTCAAACGTGCCCAATAAGCAAAGTATACTTCTTTTGACCAAACAAAAGGCACATAATAAATAATGATATCATACTTCAAAATGTTTTATACATATTATTACCTAAGGCACATTTTCACAATAATAATGTAACGTGTTACACAGCGAGCATACGCGCAGTCAGTACGTCGTGTTACGGCGAAAACCGCGAGCAACGAGCCGCTCGTTGCTCGCTTTGAGTGCTCCACCCGGCTGTCGGTTTTTTGGCGAATCCTTTGACTGTTACGCGGTTCAGTCACTCATTACGCTGTTGCGAGTGGTCACGAGCGCACGCGGTGCGCCGCACTTCGCGAGTGATCACACGTCGTTCCTCTCGTAATTATTTAATTTATTTTTCAAAACATGGAGTGGAACAAAGTAAAAGCTCTGTATTTTATAGAAAAATATAGAGAAGAACCAGTGTTTAATAAAGATATACCAACACGTCCTCGCTGTCGGCCATCTTGAGTGAACTGGCGGCGAATACGGAGCACAGAGTTTTGACGAGCATGTAACGGCGATTTTAAATGCTGGACGCTCGATGCGAATGTTACATTACACCTCGTAACGTTAGTCAGTACCCTTAGAACGATACAGTAAGTCAAATAGAAACAATATTTGCCCTTTTTCAATGGAGTATTTCAGGGCCAAAAAAGGTTAAGAATGGCACGCGTCAAATGGTTACATAGTAATCAAGACCATGGAGTTTACCTATAGTTGCACTTGCTGTTTATATAGTTAATTCCATTTTATTGTATAGATGTTTCTAAACTTTTGCCTATTTACATACTTATAGCTATTTTGAAGGAGACTTTTTATTGCACTTTGTGGTGTTTACATATCTTGGACCTTGACTGTACCATTAGTTTTAATATAATCGAAACTATTCAATTAAAGAGGTGATATTGACCAATATCCCGTTCTAAAAAACTACAATAAATTAAAATGCGTTTAAATTTGTATTTTTATTGCACTATAAATATATTTTTACACGTTCTATTTCTAAACATTTATAACATTTTCATTTTTGACGCAAACGTACTTTTATATTTTAATACAAACATTCATGTTATGGGTCGTATTTTGACAGACTATAAATTCATCTTAAAATTTCCAGCTATATACTTACTAATTAATGACTCATCAGGATATCTTTGGAAGCATAAGGCCCCAAGACCTAAAATTTGGTATGAATATTACTTTCATCGAGAACAGGTCGGCTAAGAACGGGTTACACAAAAAATCATTTCGTTTCGTATACAGTATGATACCGCAAATACGTATTCAATACACACGATACGACAAAAATAGTCGGTATTTTTGTCAACTATCTGTGTTGTGAAAGAGAAAACAATATATTTCAACATTGTTTTCTTAGTTAGCCAATATTTACATCCGTCAAAGCCCGTAAAAATGTTAACTAGGTGTGTTGCCAAGTCCCCCATTCCATCCTGGGAGCGTCATAAGAGTCGACAAAAGGAAATGACAAGGCTGAAAACCTAGCCGCAAGACAAAAACAACCCATTCTTTCCCTACTGTAATTAGAGGAGGCCCGTCTCAGCAGTGGATATTTACGGGCTAAGAAGTAAGCAGGTAAAAAGTATAAATGTTTACAAATTGTTGCATAGGACAGTTTGAATAGTTGCTCAATCACTCTCAGAGTTGTAACATTGGTAGGATTTATTGCTCGCATTATAACGAGGCCTTTCGGTCAGCTATATATATACCCTTACAAAATGTACGAAGGGGACTTCATAAAGCTTTGCCAAAAGCATCGATTCTCAGGCGTCTTCGTATTTTTCTCTACTTAAATGAGAATACAGATTAAAAACCATCTTTTACTAATGTCTATTTATCACTCACTGCACATTTAATTACACCAGTTTGATGATCGGAAAATGTCTGTGAACTGAGAAATCGAACTCGGGTGGAGTAGTAGACTCTCGCTTGTGACCGCCCGCTAGCAATTTTAGTACTACGAAATTTGTTTTGGCCACCTTCAGCAGATCGGTTACCTGTAACAAAACAAGTATCTATATATCTATATATAAAAATGAATCGCTGTTCGTTAGTCTCGCTAAAACTCGAGAACGGCTGGAGCGAATTGGCTAATTTTGGTCTTGAAATATTCGTGTGAGTCCAGGGAAGGTTTAAGAGTTGAGAAAACATAGAAATATTGTAAGTAAAATAATAAATACAACAATTTTATTTTCCCATACAAACTGTTACCTGTCAAACATCTGACGTTCGTCCCGACGGTTCGGTAATCTTTATATCATAAACTAAGTAAATGATTATAATCGAATTTGCGCAACGTGTGTGTTTGTTTGATTTAGTTTGATCAAAATTAAGATAGCTTACATCTCAATTTATTAATATTATATTATTGCAACTTATTTGTCTATTATTTGACAGTTATAATCATATGTTCGCTCCAAACAATGACCCTGTTGACTGTATTGTCTATATTGGAGTAAGTATTTATTAGATGGTGCTTTGTTAAAAGTACAAACGTTCATAAATGTATATATAAATTAATTAAATAAATAGAAATAAAATAAAACAATTACGCGGAAAATTAGGAAAATAAAGAAGACTTAAACACCATATAAAATTATTTCTAATCTAAAATTAAACTTTTTAAATGTAACCTCATTACGTTTGACATGAAATTAATAGAATGCGTGCTGCAAATATTGTCAAAGAGGATGTAACAACTAAAAAGTATCGTTTAAAACAGATGCTTCGGTCGGAGTTACTTTATTTACAAAATACATATATGTATATCTTCACTACATAGTATAAAACAAAGTCGCTGTCGTCTGTCCGTCCCTATGTATACTTAAATCTTTAAAACTACGCAGCGGATTTTGAAGCGGTTTTTTGTAATAGATAGAGTGATTCAAGAGGAAGGTTTTTAAGTATATTTAATGCATAATATTGTAAAGAAACACTCATAATTTTAGATGTTAATCATTGCACCCGGGCGAAGCCGGGGCGGGTCGCTAGTATATCTATATATTTGTCCTACATCATATATAAATTTAGAGGTTCACCAGCTGATCCCGCAAACGTTGTTTTGCTAAATAATTAACGGGGTTGATCGTAGAGGGGTGAAAATTTAGGGTTGTTTGTATTTTTGTATCGTGCATCTTAAAAAATTTAAGATGCACGATACAAAATTAATTTTTGGTGTCGACCCCTCCCCCTTAAAATTTAGGGGGGTGAAAAATTGATGTTGTCCGATTCTCAGACCTACCCAATATGCTCACAAAGTTTCATGAGAATCGGTCAAGCCGTTTCGGAGGAGTATGGGAACGAACATTGTGACACGAAAATGTTATATATAAGATAATTGCACCCTTGCACACCTGAATTCATAATTGCAAGCTGGAGCGGGTCGCTTGTATAAATATATATTTTAAACTTACTTCTTGATCAGGAGTCGTAATTGTCTCCAATAAAGATCTAGCTTGCTGGAAATGTTTGCATCCGCCAAGGTATAATATCACAGGGTTTTCATATCTGCAACAAACGAAACCAATAAATCAATAACCATCACAATCGGAACCAAGCGTAACTAGTTAATTATAATTATAATGTACACGGCTATTGTAATATGGCGTTTAAAAAAAGACAAGCCCACTGAGTTTCTTCCGTCAGGTCTTCAGATGCCGCGTTCCGTTGACGATTGTGAACGTAATTGTGAACGCGACAATAAAGCATTTTTCTATTCAATTCACCAACCCAAATCGTCCTGTGGGTGTCGTTAGAGGCGACTAAAGGAACGCACAAGGCAGATCACCTGGCTGCAAGAGATGGAAACCCTGTGCCGATCCGTCTCGCCAGCTTGGCACAGGAGGCAAATTTCCAGGGCCATCTATGAGACGATGATGATGATTCTGTAAGATAAAGGTAATTCCCCAATGGCTAATACTGCACAAACACTTACTGAAGAGGTTGTGTCATTTCGCAAAACTCGTGGTAGTGAACCTGCGGTGGGGTGAGCACTGACAGTGGTGCGAAGCGATGTTTGTACCGCACTGCCTCGTTATCGAACTCCGAATGAGGCGGGCAGATCTTGCCTTGGAGCTTGAAAGCGACTAGAGCCTGAAAAAACAAATAGAATATTGACGAATAGAATTGACTGCCTCGTTGGTCTAGTGGTTAGATGGCTAGGTTAGGTGGTTAGGTGGTTAGGTGCCGCCTTTGGATCAACGGGTCCCGGGTTCGATTCCGGGGTCCGGCAATTGTCTTTGTCTAAACCAGAGGCACTGGCTCGGAGTCTGGGTGTCATTTCTATCTATAATATGTATGTATTGACAAAAAAAAATGTATAGAAGTAGTTTATCATCCATCTCGTTACCATAACACAAGCATTAAGTTGCTTAGCTTGGGACGAGATGGCGTTGTGTGAAATGTCCAAGGATATATAATGTCCAAGGATATAATATTGTGTCACTAGCATATTTCATCCTGACGTTGTGGTAAGAGGCGACAAAAGATAAGGACGAGGCCGAAAACCTTGCCGCAAGAGAAGGAAAACTTGAAACGAAACCCGTCTTGCGGTTAGGTTTTTTACATAATGCATTATATTAGTTGTAGTGCACTTACGACTTACCTTTTTCTCTGCACCACGTACAGGTCTGGCAGAAATTGCCTATGGCATTAAACTTTTTTTTTTTTTTGCCCGGTGTAAAATCCTTTATGGACTATCCCTGCCAGCCTGGAGATGGCCAACAGGGGGTGTGTGGGAGTCCCCTCCGCCTCTGTCAGGAGACCCGGAGTCATACCCACTAAACGTCCCCGGGGTGTACCGTCCCGCGCTTGCTACCCCGAGGGCCCTGACTGTATCTCCACGGGGATGGCATTAAGCTTGCCTTTGAATGTGCTTATAGTGAAAAAAAAACTTAAATATAAATATGCAATTACCTTATAGTATCCCCCACACATATTCTGCATGACCTGGCACATGAGACCCTCTCGGGCGTAAGGCCTAGTTCGTTTCTTGTTCTTCTTATTCTTCTTATCTTTACCTTCCCTTTTGGCTCCTTCTCCGGCTAGTCCTTCGGCCCGCCCTAGAGCCGATACTAGCCAGCCGTATAAAAACTCGTAGAGGTACCTGATAGATAGATAGATAGATGAACTCTTTATTGTACACAAGAGAATTATACTGAACACATTACATATAAGCAACAATTTGTACAAAGGGCGGTCTTATCGCAAAATGCGATTTCTTACTTACCTGATGTACATTAAAATTATATAAAATTCAAACTACCAAACCAACCTCTATAATAAGACCGTATTTATGCAAAATGGAACCATAAGACAAGTGCGTGGTTGCTGGGTGGTTCCGTTTTGCATAAATACGGACATTAAAGTATCCTCAGACAAAATTAAGAATTTGTTTTGAAGCATAAGTGTTTCTGAGCAGAAAAGTCCTCGAGTGGCGAGTAGGCCTCCCAAACGGTGGAACGACGACCTGGTTAAGGTCGTCGGAAAGTAATAGCTGCGCGCGGCTCAGGACCGGCTCCGTGGATATCCTTGGAAGAGGTCTATGTGTGTGGACGTCTTTTGGCTGAAATTATGATGTGTGTCTTTTGGGTTACGAGCTCGATTCGCCTTCCTCATCCATCACTTCAGTCCATAAATGACACACTACTTACCGCGCTCTTAAAGCATATCGGGGTTGTTACGCTAAATATATAGTGCACTGATCTCAAGGCCGTTACATTAAATACCGACGTATCGGTACCGATAGACCTTGTATTAATTGACTTTAGGATTTTTTTTAGCAACATCTTAAGTAAAAGCGTCTACTAAAGCATTTTGTACACTACTGTAAATATTTAAGACTATGAATGCTAGTTCGCGGAAACAGTGCAGTGATAAAATATGACTGTCTCGTTGGTCTAAGGGATAGATGTGCCGCCATTGAATCAACGGGTCCCGGGTTCAATTCCGGGGTAAGGGTCTTTGTCTAAACCAGAGGCACTTCCGCTGAGTCTAGGTGTCAATAGTGTTCGTGAATTACATGTCTGTAAACTGCCCTCGGGATACAGGTTATACCTAGTACAGGGGAAACCTGGAACAGTGTTCTGCAACTTCTACTACGCCCTCCCTGAGCTCAACAATGTGAACTAACCAGAATATATAATGGTACTCATGCACGCTGTATAATTCGAGCTCCAAGCCGGACAGGAGGTAGGCAATCATGACGCGAAGCACGTGGTACAGGAGCCACGTGCCGAAACACGCACGAGGGCCTGTACCCGCGGCGCCGCTCAGAACCGCATCCACACTCTCCGCCTATACCAAGAGTACGGGAAATGTACATAAATAATAATTAAAAAAAAACAAAAAAGAAATACGCTTTTGCTAAAAAATAGAAAATAAGTATTAATAAATTTATTGAAAAAAAAGCGTGTTCAGATGTATGAATTTTTGTATCGACATACATACATACTTCTGAAGCTAATAAAAGCGTATTAATAAAAGTCAAATGATATATGTACAACGTTCACAAAAGTAAGAATAAAGAAGAATAGAAAAATCCTTAATCGTTTAAATTGCAATTTCAAACCAATTCCGTTAAATATAAGCGAAGTTGTCCGTTTGATGACAGATTTAGAATACAAGGTGTCACCACCCCATTCCATCCTGAGGGTGTCGTTAGAGCCGACAAAAGTAAATGACAAAGCCGAGCAAACCTAGCAGCAAAGGATGGAAAATTTGATACGAAACCCTGTGCCAACCCGTCTGGCCAGTGTGGCACAGTAGTCTAATTACCGTCCATGTAACTGGAGAAGGTCTTAAACAGCAGTGGATCATGTATGGGCTGTGTAGCCAACAGATGATATATGCCTAGTGACCAATGTATGGGGGGACTGACATTGACAGGTTGTGTCAATCATACATATGACTTTTTTTCTGGCCAAGCGTGCGTTTCCTAGCGAAACCCTAGCGGAAGAAACTCAGTGAGTTTGACGTTTTTTAAACGCCATATAACATTTTTCTTTCGGTTCGGATGGCGCTCGACTGAAATATTAATTCCCAAATAGCATTTTACATAACATTACGGGGTAAATGTTTATATGGCGTCCAATTGGCGTAAATAACACAAGCATTAAGTTGCTTAGCTTGGGACGAGATGGCGTTGTGTGAAATGTCCAAGGATATTTATTTATTTATAATTGAGATTTAACCTTAATATGGATGTTTGTGATAGCTGCGTTTTATTTATTTTTAGGACTAAATTAAATTTTTAAAGTGGACGAAATCGCTGATTTGAATTTGAAATTGAATAATTCATGAGTAAGGATGATAGTAAATAAAAACTAACCTCTTCTTGCAATGCGGCAAATTCGTCAAGCAATAGCGCCAACTTGTCCCGTTGCCGCGCGCGGTTATGCCCGCACACTTGCAGCAATACCGCGAACGGACGTACGCAGCGAGCCAAGAAATTCTCCACGAACTCTCGAGCCTAAACAAAGTGTTACAATATGATGTCTGTTACTGTTCAAAACATTCGAACTCGTAAAAAATAACTCCTATTATATGCAGTACCTGAACCACCAGTGTATGTGTTTTTTTGTTTAGTACAGAGCCATCTCACGAATTTTATATGTAGGACCGACAACAATGGAATGGTTTCGTTTCAAATATAGTAATTATCCGTAAACCGGAATGGTCGAAAAGCAAAAACATATCGAGTCAACTTAAATATGGCTGTTATCATTGTTACCTGCACACTTCGTCTGTGCAGATTGTGTGTTACTTATAATGTGCTACTATATTGAACGCGATATTACTAAATAAAAGCTGTCCAGTCTCTTTCAGAACTATAATATTAGGATGAACGCCTTGAATTAAAGAAAGAAATTTATTTCGGCACACCAATACAGAAATAAAAATTACAGTTGAAAAACGATAACGATCAGCATTCAGTTGGAATCCCACGATGTAACCCTGAGACGAGGGTAGTGTCAACTTAATTTATTAATTTAACTTAACAACATATTTTAACACTAAATATGTAGTTGTTTATGGTTTGTTTTATTGTTTATGCGTTGTGACTGATTTACAGTTGTAATTGTCGTTACATAACATAGAGCAGTGGTGGCATGATGATGATTAAAATAGAATCTGGACTTTTAGCGTGAAAGAGTAACAACAATCAATCTATACCACAGCACATCCATACAAACTTTCGCATTTATAATTTAATAGGATAGGACTTTTCATATTATAGTGGAAGCTTTTAAGACAAAGGTCTTCTATCAATGTTTGTTTCCGGTGATGGCATATAGGATAGAGACATGGTCACTTACTATGGGCTAGGCTCGGAGATCCCCTGTGAAGTCGAATAAAAAAAATTGGAGATACGCACAAGAACCAGAGTTAACGACATAGCCCACGGGAGTGAAAAATTTAAGTGGTAGTGGGCAGGGCACATAGCTCGCAGGACTAACGCCCGATGGGACAGAAAAGTTCTCAAGTAGCGACCGCGTTCCGGAAAGCGCAGTGCTAGTAGTCCTCCCACATGGTGGACCGACGACCTAGTTAAAGTCACCTGATAGCGATGGATGCGGGCAGCTCAGAACTTGCTATCGTGGAATTCCTTGGGGTTGGCCTATGACGACTTTTGGCTGAAATAGTGATGGTGAAGAAGCATATTTAATATTATTATATCTGTGGGATAGGTAAGAACTCGCGCACACAGATTAATATAGGTAATCTACGGAGCTGATATGTGACCTACCTGCGGCATAGAAACCATTGGCGATTTGGGAGTCAGCGCAGGTGGGTTGACGAAGCTTTTGACGGACTCCCTGAGTATTTCGACGAAGGCGTGCTGCGGCCTCGGCTGGCCGACAGTCGCGTTCATGGCGCTTTGTGCCATAGACGCTGTGTTCGCGGGCGACGGACTGAGGTACAGCAGCTGGAGCGCCGAGCGGGACAAGATGCATGCCCGTTGACGACTGAACTCCATGAAGAAGTCCTGTAAATAAAGATGAACTGGGGCCTAGCCAAGGGGCTTTCAGAACGCACGCTTTGGTACAGTAGCGTAGACATTTTGACATAATAGCGCCTTGGCGGGGGAAAGTTCGCTCATGCTATCAACCAATTGCGTGGCTTACACGCGGGTAATTAGCCTACTGTGCCATGTTGGCCAGACGAGTTGGCACAGGAGGAGATCGTCTTCGAGTCCGCACATAACTTAAAGCGTTCACTTGCGTAGAGACTGAAAAGGATTTTCCCCAATCTCAAAAATAAAAAAAGGGTTTCGTGTCAAGATTTCTTTCTCTTGCAGCTCGGATTTCGGTTGTCACATCCTTCGGTCGGCTCTCACGACACCTTCAGGTTGGAATTGGGCGGTGACACCATGCATTCTTAATCCGTCACCATACGGTCGGTTAGTATAGTTCATTACAAATATCTTGAGCCAAAATCTATCCCGCCCAGAAGTAGATTTTTGAGTCTGTTTCGCGGTTATTTTAAGCCACGTGATTGGTTGATGACATGCGCAAAATTTCCCCCACAACGGTGTACTTATACCAGTGTACTTATAGCCAGTATATAAGTAACCAGTATATAAGTAACCAGTATAAAAGTAACCAGTATATTAGTAACAAGTGTAAAAACTCACCAGCGCAGTATGGAAGTTGGTACACGAGGTTATCTTCCACGCATGCCTGAGCCTCGCTACCAGCTCGTCGAAGTACTGCAGCGCCTCGGGCCGCGGCTTGATCCGCGTGTACCGAGGGAACGTCGGCGGTAAAAGACGCTGGTTGATCATCGGCTCGAACCCCATTGGATTCGGGGAGTCGGCTGTGGAAAACATGGCTAACTACCGATCTGACCACAACAACTACTAATATACTCAGCCCATATATGACCAACTGCTGAGTCGACCTCCTCCATTCACAGGGAGGGTAATCAGACTGTGCCACGCTGGCCAGACCGGTTGGCACAGGCTAACCTATTTTAAACTTAAGTACATTATATCATTGACTCTATCATTCGTTTCAATTTAGAAAGAAGAAAGAAAGAAACGTGTTTATTTTGTCCTCACATCTTGAGCGGTACAAAAGACATGTTACAAATAAACTAAACTAAAAAAATACAAAATATATAACAATATTTTAATATCCTGTTTTGTGAGAACTAAAAGGGCCCATAGCTCAGTTCAGCATATGCCACATCATAACAATAAATGAGCAGCGCTGGTATTCTGCTAGGCCCTTGAGCGACTACATATCGGTCAGCTAGGTATCCTTAGATATATACAATAAATATTAAAAAAATATATATATTCAAGTATATATAAAGCAGAATTTAATGTGCATTACACGAATCACGAATACACAATGTCACCAACCGACACTATACTGAGGGTGTCGTAAGAGGCGACTAAAGGATCATATGAGGCAGATCACCTAGCCGCATGAGAAGGAAAACTTAATACAAACACTTTGCCAACCCGCCTTGCGAACGTGGAGGCCCGAGACTGAAATGACGACGACACGAACAATAACATTTTAAGTTCTTAGGAACGTGATATGCAATCTGAGCAATTGACAAGTTAATCCCTAATATGTCCCTGGACAATAAAAAACAGTTTATGGCGAACACTTACAATTATCGACAGGCTGTGTTCCTTTCCCCGATGTTCTGATAATGACCTTCATCATTTCGGTGCAACCGTTCAACAACGCCACACAATCGGCTCCGGACGTAAAGTCCCTTTTAGTTATGAGTAGAAGAGCTTGATAGAACATTCTGGTGAACCTGATACGCGCAGCCAAGGCCGCCCATAGGTTATCCTGACAAGCAATGTTGTGGTTTTACAAAGGCTCTCTATGAAAATTCATTCAAGGACCGAGTCCTAGAGGTGCGGCCTCTTTTTTTACAGTCTTCGCCAAACTTTATGGCCGCTCCGAACCTAGCCGCATTACGCTGCGCCGAACACAGAACCAGGTACCATCGGGACGTACGCGGGGAGTGGAGGCAGGGCACCCCCGCGCGCGCAGTCTTCCACCCGCAAACGTCCTCGCCTCCCGCGCTTGACGTGTGGGTGAGCTACGTTCGTATTGGTTATGAAATGTACGATGCGCAAGTTCCAACCGACGGCTACATTCAGAGCGGCCATAAAGATTGGCGAGGACTGTAAATAAACGTAACCCCTGCATTAGGTATAACCTGTGTCGCTGGGGCAGTTTACAAATTTGAAATTTACGAATACAAATGACACCTAGAGCAAGTGCCTCTAGTTTAGACAAAGACACATGCCCGACCCCGGAATCGAACCCGTAGACCAACACTCAAGATTATACCTCGACGTCTGAATGGCGCGCCTTCTTATTGAGTTCCTCCTCCTGTTCTCGTAGCATCGCAATGCTTTTCTGCTCACTGACTTCCAGATTTGCGTCGTAAGTGTTCCCAGTTTGTGGGTTCGAGCCTAAACGATAACCGTAGCCCATCGGTTGGAAATCTTCCTCTTCAAACACCTGAGCTCTGAAAAGGAAAACCTCTTATCCGAGCGAAATGCTGTGTAAACTTCGCTATCACGATGTAGAACGTTTTGGTAATTCTCGCATTTACGCGAGATTTCTTGATATTGCCAGTTGAGACTTTTCAATTAAGTTTGTACTAGCATGCTGGTCGCTACTTAATCACAAAAAATGCTAAATATAAAAAAAAACTTTTTTTATCCGTTACCCAGATTAAATGGAACGGAGTTAGCAATTCACATTATTTAGCTGCCGATAATTATGTATTAAAGTAATTAAGAACTTACTTATTGATACACTCCCTAATGCAATCTAGGAGCTTATAAACGGCAATGCAATACGCTTTCAACGTCTTGTTAATGATGGAGTGTGGCTGGTGTAAATATAGGTTTGTGAAAACTGTCTGTGCCAGTGAGTGCCCTTCCAACCAGGAGACTATACAAGCCATTGTCGCATCAATAATACCAATTAACTCACTCGGCTCTAGGTCGTCGATTTTCAGTTTGCCAGCCTGAAACAATAAATCAGTCTTATATATATAACAAAACAACAGCAAACAAGATATAAGAGTCCTATTTATCATGTAATAACTATAGTAAACAGAATATATGATTTGAAAAAGCAACTACAGAGTTTCTTGCCGGTTCTTCTCTGTAGACCAGCATTTCAAACCAGTATTGTTTTCAGTATCAAACTCAAACATTTCATAATGATGTCTTAGGTTTTTTAAGATATTTGTACTTTGTCGGTAATGGTTTCTTGATGGATCCGATCGTGTCCTTTTATTTAAATACCAACGTTTCAGACCCGCAGTGTTCCCGCGACCACGGACACTGCAAAGTGTCTGAAATTTAGGATTTAAATAAAAGAACACAATCGTATTTACTATTTGAATAGTGATTTTGAGGGATCCAATTGTATTATTTTATTTAAATCCCTTATCAATTGTCATATTTAAAACTACCAACAACATCTTTCAAGATTTCCTCTGTTATGTGGTAGTCTCCATACACTCCTATCAACGTCATTTCCATATTCATACCCTTCATATGTATGTCCTTATACACACAATCCACCCACTAGCTATCAGAACATAGACCTGTCCGTTTACTTTAGTATAAAAACACATACTTACAGCAACTGCTTGTTGAAAATTTAGTGGTTTTGGATTCCCACGGTTACACAGCATCCCTGCATCCATCTTGGGGTCCATCATCTCAATGGCTGACATGGCCTCAACAAGGCCAAACAGATGCCCATCATGTAATAGCTCTCCTAACTGAAGATCTGCGGAGTTTAAGAAAACACATTTTAATTCAGATGTTTAATGCTACGTACCTTAAACATGGTGTTCATTTGACATTATTTTTACAAATAAGCAGACTTGAACACCACATAAGAAACAGTAGTTACTAGTATATCGTTGGTCTAGTGGTTAGATGTGCCGCCGTTGGATCAACGGGTCCCGGGTTCGATTCTGGGGTCGGGCAAGTGTCTTTGTCTAAACCAGAGGCACTGGCTCAGAGTCTGGGTGTCATTTCTATCTATAATATGTATGTATTTACAAAAAAAATATTATAATAAGTAATATATCATCCATCTCGTTACCATAACACAAGCATTAAGTTGCTTAACTTGGGACGAGATGGCGTTGTGTGAAATTTCCAAGGATATTTATTTATTTATATATAAGTTGATAAATATATACGACTTACAAACATTGTTTAAAAATTACCTCATATATTTCTACTGGATACAATGAGGGAAATTTTAACATTAGCATATTATGTGTTAAGAAAGAATCCTCGATCATACTTCAACACAGGTAGTATTTCTAACTATCAGAGTAACAAAGCATCACACCAACACCTAAGTAACAGTAATCAATATTCCTTATTGTACATGGAAAAATATGTTAACAAACCATTAAAATATGTATATAAATATGCAAAAGCCTTGTACACAGGCAAGCTTAACTCAAAATTGGGTTTCCTTCCACAGGACTTTGTTATCAAAGGAACTGACCCTACTTAAATAATACTGAAATAGAAATCTATAATCATATCTATATATCATATCAAATCTATATCAAGCTGGCTTTTAATTATGGATTATAATCAAACGGAAAACATTTTACTAATAAATTCATGAACCTAAACACATAAATTCATACCACATTCATTTCATACTCATCCTTTTTCATTTACATTTCATTCACTCTCACTCTCTCTCTCACAAAAAAAAAACCACGCATACACATACATAAACTCATTTATTTTAATTTCTATTATTTTCTTTTTTATAATGAAATGTGCCACTTATATATGTTATAGCAAAGATCTGGTGACCTAAAATACAGGGTACCCTAGTTTAGGCTCCAGTCTTCGCTAAATTATAAGATGTTACTTTTATTATTAATATTATTATTAAATAAATTATTATTATTATAAATTATTATTATATCTTTGGTTTTTGAAGTTACACACATTTTGTATTGCATGTATTTTACATTGTTTAATTTAAGACATTGCAAATTATATCTCCATACACAGGTCAGGGCATTGGAGGGAATATTATCAATAAAACAAAATTATAGGCAGAGGATTAATTGTGTCTTTGTACTTTCAAAGTCAACTGTCATTTAGTATCTCTCATGATCAGGACTGCTGCAAAGCATCAACAAATGTAACAGTAAATTTTACTAACCTTGAATATACTTAAAGAAATCAGTTGTTATATCAACCCAATCATATGTGACTGTTGGTGCAGCACCCAATGTATCCATTGCTCTGAAAAACCATAGGTAAGGAATTATGATTTCTTAGGTTTTCGCGATTATTACACATTGAAATTAAACACTTTTTAATGGATTTATAAAGATTTAGAAACGTCGGGAATTAAATAATGTAATATACACACGATAAATCCGTTAAAAAGTGTATAATTTCAAAGGTAAGGAATTGCCTGTCAGAAGCTACAAATATAGATTCAATTTCTAGCCTATAAAAGTCTTGAACCAAAAGCACTGTGGTAGGAGATAGTTTGTACATGTCATCAACCAATGGCATGGCTTCAAGGAGGCCAAACCACTATTGCACAGAAAACATTGTAACTCAATATATTTATATGGTAGAATATATACATCGTAGAAGTGTTACATGATTTTTTTCTAAGTGAACTTGTGCTAACATTGTATCATATCTAAAGCATTGAGCAACATGTTTTAAATTAAAACAATTTTAACATTTTCTTCATAGCATTTTGTTTATAATTTAAGAGACTAGAGACAATTACCACCCAGATTTGGACTTCACATCTAAGACATGCAGATTAGTTAATATTTTTAGCAAGGTACACTAAGTGTATTTTATATTTCATAGTTTTAAGTAGACAAATAATACAATAGATATTTTTTACTAACATATTTATATAGACACACATTAATCATCATTGATCATTCAGTCATCAGTTCCAATAATCTTTTTAGATATTTATTTTAAGGTAGACAAAATACTACTATTTTATCTAGTACCTAAGCCTAATGACTAATATTTATTTTAGACGACTACTCTCCGAAGTCATGCGGCTAACAACGATGTCACTTCTATGCTAAATCAATAAAAGACACAAATTTAAATTTATACACCAGCTTAATAAATGGTAGCAAAGTGAAAAATATACCATACATTCATGCGAATAGTACTAACCCATCACCGTCATAATAATCATCATTATCACCCATGATATAATGTTCACTACAATTTACAACTATATATGATTTACCATCTAATTCTGCCAAGTTTTCTGTGATAGCTATATGATTTAATTTTAAAGATATTAAATAATCGCGGTCGGTCTTATCCTTTTTAAATTCCTTTGATTGATTGATTTCTTTAATAAAATATTCTCTCTGACAGTCTGTCAGTCACTCAGACAGACTGATTCATGACTGTCATTTTTGTTTGTGCTACATATCATAGATGGCTAGGGCTGGGTAACGGCCAAGGAAGTAAACATAAATCGATAGCAAGTATGTTGTCATTAAAATATTATTTATCTCAGCATCTAAAACGTACAAAAACGGAAATATCTGAATACTTTGTCGACAAAATATGTTGATCATTTGTTTTATATTTATATATATTTTACTTCGTACCGCCTCAGAATCAATAATTAAAAAACCTGAATGTATTAAAAAGAAAGTATTTCAATATTTTCCTAATAAATCTTCCCTGGACTTCCACGAATATTTCAAGACCAAAATTAGCCAAATCGGTCCAGCCGTTCTTGAGTTTTAGCGAGACTAACGAACAGCAATTAATATTTGTTTTTAAAGGATTTATAATATTTCAAAAAGGAGAATAATTTGTCATTTTAAAACAACATTTTTATATTTTGCTCTGTGTTTGTAGGAGTTTAAACA
Source organism: Clostera curtula (assembly GCA_905475355.2). Lineage (NCBI taxonomy): Eukaryota > Metazoa > Arthropoda > Insecta > Lepidoptera > Notodontidae > Clostera > Clostera curtula. The sequence continues at coordinate 15,097,133 of FR997795.1, forward strand.
TTTCAATTGCATAATGTAACTTTACAACTATAGCAAATTAATTACCTAACAATTCAGTAGCAGTAAGCAACGCCCGTCTCTGCTGCAGTGCTGGTTATGATAATCGTCCATACCTATTTTGCTCATCTTTGTTTTAGCTGCCATTCTACCATAAATGGCTGTCAATATACCTACGAAGTAGAGTCTCGAAAACGGCCTACTGGTCGAACAAAAAATACCAGTCGTTCGTTCTAAATTAGTCCCGGAAAGCTGACAGAGCTTATTTCTCTTTCACCGCAAGCTATAGTAGTGATCAAAAATATAAGAAAAAAAACTAACTTATTTTTTCTTCAGATTTTGCACAAGTACTGCTTATATATATTAGTAGTTTAGGCGCAAAGGGATGATCATCCAGCCAGACGAGGTGTGATGTCTGGCTAGGGGTCGCTGCGCCTAACCCCCGATAGTTGTAGTCGGGGATATCTTAACCTTGCGAATTGCTCTTGAAATTTCGCTATCGCGGTGTAGGACTTTTTCGTAATTATCGCATTTGTAGGCGATATTTCTTGATGCAATTAGTTCAGATTTTTCTGGTAAATTGTGTAAAGTATGTAGCAGGCGGTCGCTACATGGCTCCCCCCCAAGACTGGAGGTCGATCCTCTTGAATTGCTGCAGTGTGTAGAGCTTGCAAGTGCCAGGAGCGCTCGGAGTCTACGGTGAGTCGAGACTGAGCACCTCAACTGTGTAGTGGAGTTCACTGGGTGGTTGAGTGTCGTGCCGCAGAACCAGGTAGCTCGGTGAGTCGGCTGCGTGTGGTCCTGTTAAGGCTGTGACGTCCTGGCTTGCTAGGTGACTTGCTGCTGCTGAGGAGTGTTCGTCTTTACCAGGTTGACCAGGCAGGAGGTTGTTGCAGACTCGTCGGAAGGTTTCTCTGGAGTCCAATGTCGGGGGTCACCACTTTATGGATCTTGCGTGTTCACATCACGTCGGGGTCACCCCTTTAGGCGCAAATGGATGATCATCCAGCCAGACGAGGTGTTATGTCTGGCTAGGGGTCGCAGCGTCTATTCCCCCCGTAGTTGTAGTCGGGGATATCTTAACCTTGCGAATTGCTCTTGAAATTTCGCTATCGCGGTGTAGGACTTTTTCGTAATTATCGCATTTGTAGGCGATATTTCTTGATGCAATTAGTTCAGATTTTTCTGGTAAATTGTGTAAAGTATGTAGCAGGCGGTCGCTATAGTAGTATTAAATATTCCAAACTCTTAGATGTCTTGGGATTAGAATTAGGTATAGCTTTGGAGGAATTTATAAATAAAATGTATACATCAATCTGGTATTTTGTAGTATTAACTAAAAATGTCGTGTGCTCCCTATTGCTAATTAAAACCCTTTCCAAATACAGGACTGGACACACTGAGCCCTAATGTTTATAAACAGTCTATACAGCAATTACAGCAAACAATATCCACAAAGATGCTATCGTAATATGTAATATTACTTTTAATAATACCACAAGGAATATCATATTAAATATATTTGATAGTGTTATTGAATACAGGCTGCACTATTTCGCTTGAACTCTCTGTAACTGGATCATAGATGTCACTGTCCACTTGAGTAGGTTCTATCTCCGCGGTTTGATTCACAGTGCTCACTGATTGCGTTGGCTGGTTACTGCTGCCTGGTTTGGATAAACCAACACCTCCGGCCACACCCGTGCCCATATCCATGCAGTCAAAATGCAGAATCTAATTAAAATGAATAAATCAACATTTTATAAACCTTCATTACTTCAGCTAAATTAAGTCCACTGCGGGACATAGGCCTGCTTTGGTCTCATCGCCGGTTTACAGGTCATCGGTTCACCGTGTGGAAGATCTACCAGCATCGCAATTTCCGTTATGTGGTTGCCACTTGAGGACCTTTCTGCCACATCGGCTATTAATCCTTTGTGTTACGTGTCCTGCCTACAACCACTTAAGGCTTTGTTATTTTTATTGTTTATAATCAGGAAACATACAATCATCATCATCATCATCATTTCAGCCGAAAGACGTACACTGCTGGACATAGGCCTCCCCCAAACATTTCCACAAAGGCCGGTCCTGGGCCGCCCGCATCCATCGTTTTTCGGCGACCTTAACCAGGTCATCGGTCCACCGTGTGGGAGGCCTACCAGCAGTGCGTACACAAGTATTATATAATAATACTTAAATAACAAATATACCTAATAGTTCCATTACATAGAATGCTATGTCACTAACTGTGTGTAAAAAAAGGATAATTTCCTCAAGGTAATAATTTATGAGCTGAATGATAATGATACAAATATTCAGGCCATTTACGACTAAAATCCGGGTTAAGAGAAACAGGATTACTTACTACCACTGGTGCTTTGTCGATTCTGGTGTCCCAATCCATGCACACGTGCAGTTTTTGCCAATCGACAGTGATGTCGAATAACCTAATACACATGTCCACAATACCGGGAGGTAAGTATGGAACGGGAATAGGCACGCAAAACGGCGGAGGATTTCTGGCTGTAAAGAAAAAAATTGAAGTTAACTTCAGGAAACAGTGAGTCTGCCACATGATTTGCTTAAATAATTCCTAAACGCAACATTGCTTTAGTAGGCGGTAGCCAGTTTAGTGCCAGTTACCAGACGAAATGATGTTATAGGCGCAAAGGGATGATCATCCAGCCAGACGAGGTGGTATGTCTGGCTAGGGGTCGCAGCACCTATCCCCCTGATAGGTGTAGTCGGGGATATCTTAACTGTGCGAATTGCTCTTGAAATTTCGCTATCGCGGTGTAGGAGTTTTTTAGTAATTTTCGAATTTGTAGGCGATATTTCTTGATCGAACCACTTAAGTTTTTTCGTTTGATCGTTTGATTTTCGTTGAGAACAGCTGTATCTCTCGCGTCCGCGCGCGTGAAATAGTATAAAGTGCAAACGTATCAAAACAAAGCCGGGTCGAGACGGCCGCGCCACGATGACCTAGTTTATCGTACGTGCATGTGATCGACCTTCAATTGTTTTGTTAAGGCGAAGGCAATACCAATTTCATTATAAAATAATGGGTTCAACTTCAAATAATTCACCAGATAAATACAAAGTCAGACTTACAACGGAGACTGAGCATTTATTGTATAAACGCTTTAGCGAGGAAAAAGCTGAGCGCGAAAGACTTGAAGGTCTCGTAAATGACCTTCAGAGTCAAATAGATATTCTCCAACAGCAGCTGAAATGTCTTGCGGAGAACAAGTCAGAGCGACTTAAACCAGCAACCATGGAGACTTCTGCACCCCGTATTGAATATAGTACGGATGAAGAAGATCTCGCTCGCGAAACTGAGTGGATAAGAACGAAAACTAGAAAGAAGAGAAAATTAAACACCTCACCCACTCTCGACGAAACAGTACGTGAAGGAAAAGAAGATAAGGAAAAGAGCAAAAAAACTCCTTTGCCGCCACCTATAATAGTTGATGGCGTTGCAGATTACCAAAGTTTCTTTGATTTTTTAAGTGAAAATCAAGATGCTGATGCATTTACTATTAAAATGCTAAGTGGAAACACAGTCAAAATTAATGCAATTAGTGATGAATCGTATAGGTCGTTAACTAACGCTTTAAATGCTAATAACTGTCTCTGGCATTCCTATGAAAACAAGCAAGAGAGGCCAATAAGAGTCATGGCAAAGCAATTACATTCGACTTGCAAGCCAGAAAGAATTATTGAAGACCTGAAGAATAAAGGTTATAAAATAATAGAAGCCACCAACAAATTGAGCTGGAAAACAAAGCAACCACTCAATATGTTCATGTTAACATTTGATAACAGTGAAGATATAAACAAAGTCTTCAATATCAGAACTGTTTTGGGCTGTAAAATAGAAATACAGCCCTTAAAGACTTTGAAACTGGTCCCACAGTGTAAGAGATGCCAAGCTTATGGCCACACACAAAAGTACTGTCGTAAAGAACCAAGGTGTGTAAAATGCACTGGTAAACATCTTACCAAGGACTGCAAGAAACCTCACGATGAGAAACCAAAATGCGTCCACTGTGGTGCTCCACATCCAGCTAACTACAGGGGGTGTGCTATAGCGAAAGAAATTCAATTACTTCGCAATAAAAAAACTAAGAAATCTACTACACCCTACCAACCTAATGTACCGATGCAAAAAGTAGAAGACAAACGAAATAAAGCACAATTATTAACCACAACAACAAATAAGAATATATCTTATGCTCAAGCAGCAAAAGGTCTTTTAAACCCGCCTCAAGCTCACCATAAGGCCGTAACTTCTGATACGAAAATAGATGACATATTAAAACTCATGTTATCATTTGATGGACGATTGAAAGCGATCGAAAATAGCACTATAATAGCTAAACCTAAACCGAAAAAATGAATAACATTCTTACTATCATGGCATGGAATGCAAATGGGTTAAAAAACCACCAAAACGAATTGCAACTAATCCTAGATATAAAGAAAATTGACATATGCTTAATCTCAGAAACACACTTTACTAAACAGTCTTACATTAAATTTAGGGGCTATAGAGTATATCACGCATTACATCCTAGCAACACTGCAAGAGGCGGCAGCGCTGTCATTGTGAAAGAAAATCTTCAACATTACGAAGAAGCTAAATACGAAGATGAAGATATACAATCTGTGGCTATATGCCTTAAAACTAAAAACTACCCAATAACAGTTTCTTCCATATATTGCCCACCCCGTCATAACATTAAAAAAGATCGATACCTGAACTTATTGAAGAGCCTTGGTAATAGATTCATTCTAGGTGGTGATTTCAATGCAAAAAATACGTACTGGGGCTCTAGGCTTACAACGAAGAAAGGCAAAGAGCTGTTTAGTGCCATAAAAGAGCTAAAATGTGATGCATTATCGGATGGTAAACCCACAAACTGGCCCACAGACCCTAACAAAATACCTGACGTTGTTGATTTTTTTGTGATCAAGGAAATATCGCAAAATTATCTAAGAGCATATCAGAGCTATGACATGCATTCAGATCACTCTCCGATATATTTAGAAATTTGCGAAAATATTACATATAAAGAAAATTCTCCAACTTTGGTAAATAAATTGACTGATTGGGAAAGCTTTGTTATAGATTTAGATAGCACACTAAACTTAAATGTTCCTCTCAAAACATCGCAACAATTGAACTTGGAATTAGAAAAATTCATACATGATATACAGCAAGCAGCTTGGAAGAACACACCTGATATTATAAAAAAAACCAAAGGACACAGATATCCCTTGAACATAAAACAATTGATAGCCAAAAAGAGAAAGCAAAGACAGAAATGGCAACAGTCTAGATGCCCTAATGATAAAAGAATATTAAATAATCTTACGAAAAGCGTTAAAAGGCTTATTAAGAACTATAATGATGATTTCACTAATACATATCTGAAAAAGCTAACTTCTGATCATAGCACTGATTACTCCCTGTGGAAAGCCACAAAAAACTTAAAAAGACCTATTTCTCATATTCCAACAATTAAAGATTCAAACGGACAATGGGCAGTAAGTAACGAACAGAAAGCTAAAAGATTTGCAGAACATCTAGAGACTATTTTTCAGCCAAATGGACGTGACACTAACGAACCATCTTATTCGGATGAGAATTTAGATCGTTGTGAAGAACAGGAAGATAATATTATAAAGTTAGTGACACCAAGAGAAGTTAAAAGAGAAATTCGCTACAGCATAAACCCGCGAAAAGCTCCAGGCTATGATTTAATATCAGGTGAAATTCTACGTAATCTCTCAAGAAAAGGCGTGGTTAAACTAACAACCATTATAAACGCCTCATTTAGATTGAAATATGTACCAGACTTATGGAAAGTTGCTGAAGTCATAATGATAGCAAAGCCCGGAAAGCCACCCCAGGAAACTACTTCATACCGGCCAATATCCCTGCTACCTATAATGTCAAAACTATTCGAAAAGTTATTGCTTAAAAGACTAAAACCAATTATAGAAAACAGAAATCTAATTCCGGAACACCAGTTTGGCTTTCGGGAAAAACATTCTACTCTAGATCAAGTCCATCGTATCACAAATGTCATAGAAGATGCTCTTGAAAACAAAAAAGTATGTTCTACTGTATTTCTAGATGTAGCACAGGCCTTTGATAAAGTGTGGCATGACGGCCTCCGATTCAAACTAAGGAAGAACTTACCAAAACAATTTTCTGATATTTTGGAATCTTATATTTCAGACAGATTATTTAGAATAAGACAAGACGATGTTTACTCTGAATTAAAGGAAATAAAAGCTGGAGTGCCACAAGGCAGTGTTTTAGGACCAGTCCTGTACCTACTATACACATGTGACATTCCCAAAATAGAAGATAGCACCATTGCAACATTTGCTGACGATACAGCTATAATGGCAGTGGGAAATACACATAGAGAAGCCACAGAAAAAGTTCAATCCTCTGTTGATAAGGTTTATAACTGGACAAAAAAGTGGAGAATGAAACTAAATGAATCAAAATCCATTCATATAGATTTCAGTAATAAGGAACACCATTATTTCCCAGTATATATAAATAACAACAAGATTCCTTATGAGGATACAGCTAAATATCTCGGTATGACGCTTGATGCCAAGCTTCGTAGGAAAGCTCACGTCAAGAAAAAAAGAGAGCAGTTAGAACTACGTTTTAAAAGCATGTATTGGCTCCTTGGAAGATATTCCGCGCTATCAATTCCTAACAAATTATTATTATACAAACAAGTAATAATGCCAATATGGACGTATGGTATACAGCTGTGGGGCTGTACTAAACAGAGCAATAGACTAATCATACAGCGTTTTCAGAACAAAGTACTGCGGGAAATAGTTAATGCACCTTGGTACGTAAGAAACGAAGATCTTCACAGGGACCTTAGAGTAGACTTCGTTAATAAAGTAATTCAACAATATGCAGAAGCTCATCAACACAGACTTCACCATCACGTGAATGTCGAGGCAATCCAACTCCTCGACCACACTAGTATAGTAAGAAGACTTCAGCGAACAAAACCGTTCGAGTTAGTGTTTAGTGACAGTGCATTAGAATAATGAAGTTAAAAGTTTATTATAAAGAACACAAAAAAAAAAGTGTCTTCCCCTTAAATAGAGACGGTAAGAAAAGTGTTAATGGACACATTCTTAGTTATAGTAAACGTAGCAAGTAAAGTTAAATTAAAATTACTTATTAGCCTAAAGTAGGCTAGATTGTAATATAATTAGGGTACGTAATACTAATGTAACCTATGTTAAATAAAAAAAAAAAAAAAAAAAAAAAAAGTTTTTTCGGGTAAATTGTGTAAAGTATGTAGCATCTTGGTCGCTACAGGTGCTTTAAAGCTGGAGTTAATTGAAAATTCTCCCGACAATCTTTTCGCAGGTGTGTGGATTTTTCCAGGCGTTAATATGTCGTTTTAATCTATCATTACCATAACTACAGATTAGTATTGTGGATACCGGAGCAGATCACGGAGCACCTGCTTGCACGAAGTTGGTTATAAAATATATCTGTCGAGGAATCAAAACTTAATAAATCTGAGTTTAACTCGTAGGTAACATCCACGCTATTTACCATACCATGTCCTAAAATAAAAATAAAATGACTACATTCTTCCAAATCTATATAACTAGATTGCTGCAAACTAGAGATTACCTGCGTAGGACCTGAGGAACACTCTATCGTCGTTCATCTTCACTTCCAAATCCAGCAAAGAATCTTCAGGGTTGAACCTCACTATCGCACAGGCTGTGGAGTAATAGAGAAGCTTAGTACAGTGTTATTTAGTTGTGTATACCACAAAAATAGAACTGCACTATAGGTAAGTTCAAATCTCGGATATTATTTGATCTGGAAAGTGAAGGCATGACATTGCCAACTTGGGTTGGTTTCCTTCCCTGATAGTACTCTGTTGATCTTAGTAACACAACACCACCCAATGATGACGTCATTTAGCAGCGATCTTCTGTAAGAAGTCCTTCCTTAGTTAGGCAGCTCCAATAAGCGGGTTGAGAAGTCTTATTCACCTATTTCTATTCCCTATTGATAAATAATAAATAAATATTTAAAATGTTACGAAATATGGCGATACTCTGCTACAACTTCTCAGCCCATTAATCACCCATTGCTAAGTTGAGTCTCTTCCCATTACATAGAGGGTAATTCACCATCCCCCTAAGCACAAACATGATAATACTTATTGTATTCATGCTAGGCTGTAAAAATAAAAAAATGATGGCTAGCAAAAACACATTTCATTATAATAAATATTAAATATCCTTGGACATTTCACACAACGCCATCTCGTCCCAAGCTAAGCAACTTAATGCTTGTGTTATGGTAACGAGATGGATGATAAACTACTTATATACATTTTTTTTTTGTAAATACATACATATTATAGATAGAAATGACACCCAGACTCCGAGCCAGTGCCTCTGGTTTAGACAAAGACACTTGCCCGACCCCGGAATCGAACCCGGGACCCGTTGATCCAAAGGCGGCACATCTAACCACTAGACCAACGAGTCATTGTGTACCTTATTTAGATGAACGATGAGAAAAGAAACAAAACAACCTTATGGAATTTAAATCAATAAAACCACCTATATGGCTGCGTAATCTGGGATTTTTATAGTCGCCACAACGGCCAGATGTCACAGGGTTTCGTATCAGGTTTTCCTTTTCTATCGGCACGATTTTCAGCCTTGTCGTTTCCTTTTCTCGGCTCTTACGGCACCCTTATAATAGAATAGGGTGGGTGTGACACTGTGTATTCTTAATCCTTAATGAAAAATAAGTAGATAGCCGTGGTTAAGGACTTACTCTTCCTATCAAAGTTGAAAGCTGGGAGCCGTATTCCAGAGCAGCAAGTACAACTCAGTGCCTCACATTCGCATTTCCCTCCGCGGAAAGGCAACCGGAGGCTCCAGCCTGGGTTATACCAGGGACGTGGCATCATCTTTCTAATAGTCTGGAATTAGTACACACATTAAAAACTGTAAACAGCAGTCAATATGAGTAGATTTGTACATTATGTGCATTGATATACAAAAATTATGTGACAACTACATTGGGCACATTTTCAGAAGCAGTAGAAAACCAAATTGATGTAGGACCTTTTTGTTGTGTTTAATGCTCGTGTATTTTATTTTTATCAAATATCTTAGCCGGGATCTTAAAATCGCTCTGTGACTCCGACTTCGACGCTCTCTAGAGATAAAGCTAAATAACTTGGTAATTGCGCAAAAGTCGTTTTTGTTCCTCGGTGGCTGGCAGTGAATGAGTGTTGGGCGAAATGGGCAAACATTTTCGCACCACGGCACTTTGTGCTCGCGTTGATTGAGATCAACTCTACCTACTGAAATTATACTCGTAGCGATAAATGCCTCTTTTAGTGAGTGACGTCATTATAAATTCAATATAAATATAATTTCATAATATTAGCATGGGTACAATATTTTAGCAGTACTTATCGTTACTAATATCGCTAAATGTTGCCAATTTTTAAAGCATTGTCATAATAATCAGTGCATTCTTTCTTTTTATATACACACAACATCTTCTGTCCCATGTTGCAATCCCTGTCATATATGATACTGGATTAAACATCCTTTTTAACATTTCCACGAAGATTTAAACTTTGTAGGTTGTCTCTGTTGCGTTTAGATTTGCTGACCCATAGGACATCTCGAAATTAAATATCTCACAACTCTGACACAAGTGTTTTAAAGACTTGATAACGTATGTCATGTCACTTACTTCGTTTGTCCCTACATCATAGTAGATAGAAAAATCTGTTACGTCCATTGCATTCTCAGCTCTATTAAAGTTGAAGAAGTGCCTTTTCTGTTTAGATGCATTCCCTGTAACAGTATTTCACAGATTCTATAATTCAAAATCTTCACAATAATTTTACCTTCTAGATGCACACGTTGAACCAATTTACTCGTAAAAAGGAGCGAGATCAAATTTGAACGACCTCATATACGTTAACCTAAAAAGTGCTCTTGCCCATCCTTAGCGCGTAGAGTGGTGATGAACATACTAATTAAATTTCCCATAATGCATATTATAAGATTTGCAAACTCTACAAGGATTCTGAGACAGATTCAATATTTTATGTAAAATTTTATGGCAATCGTGAGGTTTTCGTCTGGATTTGGTGAAGCTCTGCAGCATTGGATGATCAGATGGCTAATGAAATCCTTGCAGAGCCAGGATAATACTGGATTGTATCCAGAAAGATCAAAAATGTTGAATACTGTATAACACTTGAATAGAATAAGCCATATAATCAACGCATTAAATATACTAAGAGGATGTAAGTAATTTCTCTTTTAAAATATTACTAGTATTAAAAAACGTTGGTCACATTATCTTATAATATATCCGTAACGTTTTAAGTGAAAAGAAGGAACGTTAGGGCATAAAACCAGTAGTTCAGAAACGATCACTTACCAGGACTCAGGTGAGCTAACACAAGGATAATTATTGCAAGTACGCTAATCCTGTTCATTTTGACCGAAGTTCGTTCAACCCAAACAATAAGCTAACACCTCTAGGGACACCATTCAAATGATCGACAACCAATACCATGTGTATGCATTAGCAAAGGTAACACAGTATTTGTATGCGAGGTATGCGATATTCAACCGCAGCACTCTTTCTACTATACGGTACTTTCTAGAGAAACTCCGGCGCGACGGATCGATACTGCATCGACTGTTTGGCTTCATGGATATTTTCACACTAATATTTTCTCTTCATTATGTTTTGAACATGTTATTTTGAAATCTGCAAGATTCGCATTCTGCCCAAAAGATTTATTTTTAAAGGTTTCTTGGCGCCAAATATGCGTTGCTAGCAGATTGGAGAAACTACGTTACGTAAGATGGATTTATTGCATTTTTTATTTCATTTATTATATATGTCATATTAAATGATATTTACGGCCCTGTAATTTTATGTTATACTGTATTTACATATATTTGTAACATAAAAAAAAACAGTATTTAATTTTATACAGACATTTATTAATTTAATCATAAATTAGTTTAAGACTAGTACTCATTTCACTAAAACTAAAAAATATCTTATAAATTACAGCATCAACAAAAATATTGATTGTGATACAATTATACTTAATTTAATGCAGGCTTAATGCAGCTTATTCTTTCATGTTTGGACTGTGTATACATTCCATACATAATTGTTATCTTTGTATCTGCAACCAGCAATAATCAAGTAGGCACGAAAAACCGATTATCTCTCAAACAAGTCTTCTAGCAGTGATCTAACTACATTCTCGTCGTAGTCTTCTATGTCATCTTCGCCTGCGTCTATTACTGCGTCCACTCCTCCCTGAGGATTTGGTATGGGTAATCCACCGTTCTCATATGGTTTAACCATAGTTATTCCATTCGCTCCCATCCTATAAAGGAATAAAAATTGTATAAACCAAGCAACGAGCAATCATTATTACTATTCTGCAAGGTTAGTTAGTCATTTGTTTTCCGTTATGTTGCTTCGATTTATTGTGCTTATTTCTTAAGTTGTGACACCATGGTGAGCTGGTGACTAAAAAGTTTTGAGAAAAATAGTTGATATTTTTTGCCTGAAATATTTCACACAGTGTCTTTGAGTTGTACTATCAATCCTTTTGTTATGGCTATATTGTTTTTGTATGAATTAAAGTGATCATTACAAGCTTGATGACTCAACATAATGTAGAGAGAAACCTAGGTCCATAATTAAATATATACACACCTTAAACAGTCGAACCTAAAGTTGAATAGCTCCAGCGTGCCCCATTGACCAATCATCGATAGACAAAAGTGGAAATTCCGACCAGGGAAGAACACGTTGTAAAATTTGGCACATACTTTCAAATTGTTCAATCTCGGTGGGTTTATGCAAATCGGGCGTGGGTTCTTTCCTGAAACAGATATAGACATAATTTTGAGTAAATCTATTTATGACTAGCGGCCCGTCCCGGCTTCGCACGGGTGCGACGTTACCCTCGGGTGGCGCGGCGAAGCGAAGCTAGTCAAAAAAGTAGCCTAAGCTAACTCTTAAATCATAAGCTATCTATCAGTGAAAGTCCCGTCAAAATCGGCCCAGCCGTCCCAGAGATTAGCCGGAACAAACAGACAGACAGACAAAAATAAAAAAAAATATATGTTGGATTATGTACTGTGTACATACTTACGCATTTAGTAAAAAGTGGTTATTTTATTATTACAAACAGACACTCCAATTTTATTTATTTGTATAGACTACTGCGCATGTTTCTCACAAATCTTTCTTAACTCTGTTTGGGAACTGAAATAGTGATTAAAAAAGGAACTGTAGCGTTTCTTGCAGGGTTTTCTTAGTGGAAAAGCGTAATGAATGTAAATATGGTTTTAACCTGTCAAACGAGTTCACATGAGCCAATATAAATAAATAATTGTTTTATTTACTTTATGAAAATATCTCAAGGATTAAATGTAGTTACCTGACAGAGAATTTTCGTACAAAATTCTATCATTAAAAGACATAGCAACATCAAATGCAAAATCCCCTGGATGATATGTCACTCGCATACACGCCTTCTGCCGTAGCAAGTCCAAAAAATATCCTGTGCAACATTTGCATACTCCTCTGTCACAAACGCAGCGCCTTTGATTTGACGATGACGTATCACTCGAAACTGTTGTATTCTGCGTCTGTTCTTTTGACGGCTTTCTAGATCTTGCTAAAGCGGAAGGATCTTTTCTAAGCTTATCAATTATCAACAAAAAATCGTCTGGAACATCCAGTCTACCGACCAGAGTGTTATTCATTTGTATTTCACTTTCATTTTCGTACGTATCTGCAAGTAAATGCTACATTATTGACTTACTTTACTAAACGCACTAAACGTATTGATATTCAAATCTTACCTGCTTCCGCAAGTAAAACACTATTGACAAGAAATAGTACACACACTTCACGTAACATTTTCCCTAGCGATTGTCTACCGTAAATGTATGCGTGCGCCTATCGTCTGCACAACTTGGACACTCCAGTTTACAAGCGTACAATTAAACCGGTTGAGCTGAGCCAGTGAAAGATCATTTTATCCCATTATGCATACTTTCACACGAACCCTGACTACGTAATTAAGAAAACTTTATTCAGAAGTAACTGGTGTTTATTCATCAATAAATTAACATAAATAAATATTATATTATTAATTATCTATCGTCCGTCCAAAAAAGTCCCCTAAAGCGTCACCAATGTCATCCAAAGGTCCGCTGCCACCACCACCAAATATGGTACTAGCTGCATTTTCCAAGAAACCGCCGCCATTGTTGTTGCTACTGCTGCTGCTGCCAAATAAGTTTACTGGTTTTGGTCCTGATGACACCGGTTTGGGCTTTAATCCCGATTGATATCCTGATGCCCCAAGTCTGAAAATAATCAATATTATTCGAATACAGGTACCTTTCTTTCCTGGGATATTCATATTATATTAATAACCACTGTGTTTACCTGAAACATCTAAATGACGCAGAATAAACCGGGAAACCGCCAATATCTGCATTTATATCCAGGCATGCGTAAGCATTTCGGTTTCTTATCCGAATATTTGAAATCTCTGCACATATGCGCACAAACGGTGCCCTTCTAGGATTGAAGCATATCGGTGGGGGGTCACTCGCTGAAAATATATAATTTCTATTGTTATCTCAAAACTACCAATAAATCTATATTAATTCTAAGTGATTTGGATAAACCAGTTATCTTCACCTGAAACTCGTCTTCGCACTACTGTGTTATTATTAATGCTCATCCTGACATCAAAAACAAAGTCTTCAGGGATGAAAGATATGTTTCCACATGCTTTCATTCTGACTCTTTCCAATATTGTGCCAGTGCAGCACCCACACTGTCTGTTGCGGCAGGCACAAGGAAACCGTATCACTTGACCTTGAACACTTTCTTCTGGTGGTACCTCTTCATCTTGAACCGCAGGGGCTTGAGTTACAGCCGGTATTGTTGTGGTGCCTGAGACAGCTACTTCATCTTCTACTACTTGAGTTGTACTATCATTAAGAGGATCATCTATTGCTGCTTCTGTGATATCTTCTATTTCCTCATCTAATTCAATGTTTTCTTCATCTTGAACATTTATAGGTACTGTGATAGTGACTGCAGATTTTAGGACTGGTGTAGGATTTAAAGCCTGTTGCAAGATAGTTTTTGGTACTTTAAAATGTATAACCTTGTAAGATTTGTCACCTGAAATTATAATGCATAATGTTAATTATTACTTAGGTTATCGCGATTAAATAATGACGAATAATATACACGAAATAAATCCGATAAAAAAGTATTTAATTTCAATCCATATAGTGATCTGTATTAATCGCCGAACCAAAAAAAATAAATCAAAAGGTCTCAATGAATAAATATAAATATACTTACCAGAAACCTTTTCACATGCGAGGAAAAATACGCACAATACTAAGAATCGTTTGATATACTGGCCCATTATTGTGGACAGTGATGTCCGACTGTTCAATATAAATTGTAAAGGCAGCAAGTAACCGAGAGTATTTAACTGTCGTCCGCTAAACATCCAATACTCATTTTAAGTTTGCATTCAGTGAACAAGATTTAAATACAAATGTATGCCTGTAGGTAACAGTCAGGTGAAAGTTGAAACCTAATATAAATATATTATAATTCTGCTTTCAATATTGCTTGCGTGAAACGCATGCTAATAGTGATCAAAAGTAAAAAAGGCAATATTACCGAAGTTACAATTCCCAATGATGATTTATTATGTAATGATTGTGACCAGAATATCAGTATTTTATTGTAATCAATTTATCAATTGTTACGTAGTAAAATTTTATACATCATATTTTGTTACTTTCTTCACGGCCCACAAGACCAGTTGAACTTAGATTATTAAGTGAGTATTTTCGGTTTTCAAATAGTGAGCTAGTTACACGAATACAATTTTTAATTGAATTTAACAGATAGATGTGGTTGCCTGCATGTTACTAATATGCAAATAACCTCTCCAAATTAACTGGGTTTCTTTGAGGAAAGCTTCCATTCCGGCATACTAATATGCACCATTCTTACAATATCGATTCAGGTACTACAGTCAGGGTTTTAATAGAGCAAAGTTGTCGACTTTAAATATGAAATACGTCCGATGCAGCGATTTTCTGTTTAATTATTTGAAGTTTTATTACACTATGTGGATCAATCAATTAATTATTCAAGTGAATTCTGCGAATAAAGATATTTAACAATGTGAAAAAAATTGTCATATTAATGTTCATCACAATTGATATTCTATCTATCTGGGAAAACCATGGCTCACCTAACCGAGGCGCATTGAAGCCCCTAGCCCTAGAATCGCGGAGCATGTTTCCCTATTAGGGAGCGGAATACGGGCATTATAGTAGGCCAAAATAACCAAAAATTCTAATGTGGCATTGTTAAAAATAACATTTAATTCACCGACACGATTTTAATCATATTACATTTTTAGGGGTTTATGAATGAATAAAGATGAAGGATTTCATATGATTTTACTGAACATGCATAATAAATAATCACATACACAATTGTCTATTTACAGCACACACACAATAAATAAGTTAAGTTAAGGAAATAAATAATACTTAATCTAATTAAAAGTTATTTTGACTATTGTTGAGACCAATCTCGCATCATTTTGTTTTGTCTTCTTCTATTCTTCATGTTTTTGCCAGATTTTCTCATCATCATAATGCCTTCAGCTACATCTCCCATCACTTCGTCATAGTCATTCTCTTCTTTTGCATCTTGTAGCTTATTCTTTTTATTATCCTTGTTTTGCCTTTTGTTTCTTCCAAAAAATCCCAGTTCAGTACCTAAGGTTTCACCGATTTGAGATAAATCTAAAACATCTAAATCTTCCAGGCTAAATTGATTATTTTTATTTTTTTTAGGCAATACTAAGCCTTCATATGCATTACCAGATTCAGAATTAAAGGTGTAAGAATAACCACGAGACTCGTCACCTGTAATTTCTTCTGTTTGTGGTACAGATTCTGCTGAATGGGAATCGAGATTTTGTACGATTTGAATCATATCATCATTAACCGTTTCCTCTTCCCTTAGTTCTTCGGATGAAGCAAAAGGAATAGTTGGTGGTACTTTCCGTGTGATTGTCTCAATTTTTTCATATGATGGTTCTTCTTTGATTGTTGTAGCTAAGGTTTCCTGTACTTTTCCATCATTTGATAGCATGGAAGTAACAGGCATCACCGACAATTGACCAGTGATATGTGCCAATGACATTTCTAGTCCAGGATCATCAAAATCAGTTACACTTTTAGCAGTTGTGCTCATGATAGTATCTATGGGGTCTTGTACAGTAACCGGCGATAGATCGACCACTTTGTTATTTTCTATTTTCATTACTTGGTTCTGCGGTATTGTTGCGGCTGTAGATACTTCTGCAATAGTTACAGGCCTTGCAGTAGTTGTAGTAGTGGTAGTGGTGGTGGTAAGTATTGATGTTGATGTACTTTCAGTTGTTTGTGTGGGTCGTCTTGTAGGCCTTCGACTTGGCCTACGAGTTGGTCTTCTAGTACCAGATGCGGGTCGTATCCTTAAAGTCGTAGTTCTAGTAGTCCGAGGAGTCGTTGTTCTTGTAGTTGGTCGCCTTATAGGACGACGCGTCGGCCTAGGGCGCTTCGTTGTTGTCGTTGTAGTAGTAGTCGGTGCTTGTTTCTTCTTTATATTATTTTTATTCGGTTTCTTTCCACCCGATGAACCAAACAGGTCTCCCAATATATCTTCTCCTAGAAGACTGAAACCCGTGTAATCGGCACCATCTACGTCGTTTTCAGCTTCGAGGGGTCCTGTAACAAAAAACTCTATTAATACTTGTCATATTTCTGTTTTAAATAAATGTCTGAGCAGAACATATTACATTACCATCATCATCGTCGTCATCGTCATCATCGTCATCACCACCGACGAGTCCAAAATCATCATCATCCTCATCATAATCATCATCGTCGTCATCATCATCTTTTTCATCTTGAGGGACTAATGGTAGTGGATCAGCAGGTTCTGATGTAACGCCTCGGGGGCCAAACTTGAAGCAAGATACTCTGACAGCTGCCTCAACCGTACTCTTTGACTGCAGCTCCAACCCAAGACAGGCTCTGAACTCTTCACCTGCTCGCGCAATGTTATAAACTCTTCCGCAAAATTTGGAAACGCCACCTGGTAGAGGCATGCAGACTGGGCTAGGCTTACGACCTAAAACAAATATAAAATAAACTTAGTATCCCCAAAAACACTTTTCAAAAACATTTAACATTCAACTTACTTGATAAAGTTCTGTTAGTGATGACTTTCTTTCCGAAACTCAGTGATACAGAAACTTTGTCGCCCTCAAGGTACCTTAAAGACGCACATCCTGGAACATACCGATACAGACTATGTTATATCAAGACGCTGCTGTAATTTTGTTTGCATATTAAATTAAAATAAAGCTATTAAACGAAATTAAATGAAAAGCATACAATGTAAATAAAGCTCCTTTTTAAATGAGTAGACAGAAAACTAATCAAACTTATGTCATATTTTCATTTAAATATAGAATGCCACTAAGCTAATACAGTGATAGAATGGCCAAACATCTATTTATAGTAAAATATGTAATCTCTGTTGACTTTACTTGGTTACCAGAGCTACATCCATTATTAAAACAGGTAAATCCATATCTCTATAGAAAAATAATGATTACCTGGTCCGTTCAGTTCGACGACTGGAAGCTTAAAGTCCCTACAGCAGTTGCAGTAATTCTCTATACATTTGCAGTACTTGTTAATGTTGTTATCTTCAACCTTGTCAACGTCGTCTCTGGTCTGGATGCCTTTCTTTCCATGGTTCTTGTGCTTTTCTAAAATGTAAGGAGAAAAATATTTTTTTAACTAATGCTGTTATATCCTCTGCCTTCTAAGTTTCACTTCTTTCTTAATGGCTCGCCATGTTACAACAATCCAAGTTTGAAATATGTTGATCTAATCCGAGTGGCAAATATTGGTCCTGGCATAGCGACTTCTTTGACTAATGACTATCTTCGTATCTTAGTTATTTGTTTACGCTGCATATTGAGTTCAAATGTATTAATGTTTGAAGATAATCATCAGAAGATAAATTTGAGGAATAATTAAAATTCTCGCGGAATTATATTCTTCAATAATGGATGGAAAGTACCAAATAAAAGAAGAATACGACGAAGAAAGTAGAATAGAAATTAATAGTCTTGGGAATTGTGTTTAAAGTTATTACTTGATTCAATTAAACGTATGATAAATTGATCTACTGATGTATAAATAACTTTAGATTTCATATAATATGTAATTAAAACTAATAACACAATTAACTGGTGCCTACTGCCTCAAGTACGAGACTCCTCTACCACAACCGTACGTAACCACAAACGATTGTCGTGTATGTTTAATGTAATATGCAGCATATGAAGTATAGTTGATTAATACAGCTGATTTGGCAAAAAAAAAACGATTGCTTACCACGCTACCATACTAATGAAATCAATCGCTAGCAAAAAGTACACCCGGCTGTACTTCCAACTTTCACGTTTTTTTGGCCAAATATGCGTTCCAAGCATGTTTTCACTGAAGTGTGTGGTGAATTATTTACTTATATGCTTACAGCACTAGCAGGTACTTCTGTATCATTGAATATGAAAAAGGTTTATACGTTAATTAATTAAAATAGTAATGAGCTACTTAAACTTCAATTGATTTCTCTTCACTTTTCTAAATATAGGAAAAAACACATAAACATAATTAATACGTATTCAATGTTTTGGTTCCGCGTTGCGGAAAGCACAGTACTGGTAAGCTTCCCACACGGTGGATTGACGACCTGATTAAGGTCGCCGGAAAACGATGGATGCGGTTGGCTCAGGACCAGCCTTCGTGGAAATCCTTGGGGACAGCCGATGACCAACAGTGTACGTCTTTTGGCTGAAATAATGATGATGACTGCTGTGCAACATCTTTTTAAGTAACCTTGATTATATTTCTTTGACTTTTTCATCATTTTACTACATATTTATGGTTTATCTGCATTTAACATACATTCTAAGAGACAAAAAGCACTTTATGAGTTTATTAATTCCCGACATTTCGTATACTTTGCAGCAATGGTAGCTACAGTACGACTAGATTGCGACTATAGAATTGTTTCTTTTTTGTACACGTATATCTCAATGAAATATTAAATGTACCGTATCGTCATACAATAGGTTTCGGTGTCAGGTCTACCAGTTTACCATAGTATACTCCAAGTGATACTTACTGACACTCTTCGACGCAGCAAATGCCAAAAGGATGAATATTAGTAGAAGCTCGAATACCAGGGACAGCTTCATTCTGAAGTCTGACTCCCTGCCTGAAAACATCATAGAAACTTTGTAGCTTACGTTAAAGGTGCACCATTGATGTAGCAAACATGTTATTTCCGAAATGAATATGGCGTACACAAAGTTTACTGCCCGAAATCAGAATTAAAACCAGGATGCAAGAGCAGTTGGTAGAACCCCTAGGTATACCAACATATAATAATGGTGAATTTAGAGGAAGAATATACATTTTCTTATAAAATAAGGATTAGTCGCATTATTCAAATATGTCTTCTAATCGCTTTTACAAATACTAAATTATAAGAGATGAAATTTATAATGGGTATTACGACAAACTGTGCGTTTAAGTATTATGGCAGTGGATTTAAAAAGAGTTTGACCGTTATAACTGAATGGCATGGCAAAGCATCTTATTCAGTGGAATAATACCTTTTTATTTACAATTTGTGATTAAAAGAATAGGTAACGCAACGCGTTGATGTCTTTCGTATTGCCTCTAGAATATTCCGCCTCCGGAGTACATGCGTTTAAAAAGTATTCTTTTTTATTATTA
Organism: Clostera curtula; assembly: GCA_905475355.2. Lineage (NCBI taxonomy): Eukaryota > Metazoa > Arthropoda > Insecta > Lepidoptera > Notodontidae > Clostera > Clostera curtula. Next base: position 15,117,167 of record FR997795.1, read on the forward strand.
ATACTGACTTGAATATTCAAAAACTATACAGCGTGTTTTCTTTCAAACAAAAATTTTACTCACCGGTAGGTTAAATCCTTCAATGCTTTCTAAACTTATATCGCTTCAACACTTCGAAAGATCCACTCCGTTGATTACGTTCTAATAAAATACAAATTTTACTAGCTAGTTCACTGGACGGATCTAAAAATGCAGACGACACCGTAGTAACAGCAACAGTACACTGATTTGTAGAGGGCTTCGAATCGCACCCAGAGAAATGTGTAGTGACGTAGAACCGAGAAAGGAAAACTTCGTCAGACCTCTCTTTCACTCCTGAGCAAGTTGAGAAGGACGGGTGAAAGCATTGAGACGCAGTCGGCCGGGTATGTGGAATTCAGTGTCAAGGCGGCATCAAAACTGTATAGTGGAAGCTACTTTGGTGGCGTCAGAAGCCAGGGGACTGGTTGACAAACTGATGGCTAACAAATACTTTCTTTTTAAACAGTGATTGATTTGCTTTGTCTGTGTAAATATTCGAGATATATGAAGTGTATAACATTGTTATAAGGGTACTTTATATTGGGTGAAAAGCTAAACAGTATCTTAGGATTAGATTGATGTCTCGTCATCGCTTCGAGTCGGGCCTGCGACAAGCTGCTGGGAGAACGAGGCACAGGCTTTCCTTCTCGTGTGGCTCGGTGATCTTGCGTTCGTTTATTCGCCTCTTACGACACCCTCTGGTCGGTATGGGTTGGTGACATTGTGTATTCTAAATCCGTCACCATACGGAAAACTGTGTATCTACTACTACTACTACTTCACAGCCCGTAAATTACCCACTGCTGAGTCGGGCCTCCTCCAACTACGTGGAGGGTAATTAGTCTACACGCTGGCCAGACGTATAGGGCTTCATATAAAATTTGCCCTCTCTTGCGGCTTTTGTCGGCTTTTACGACACCCTCAGGATGAAATGGGTTGGCGACACTATGTATTATAATTCCGTGACAACAATGAAACTACTCTATTACCCTCAAACATACATACCAACCGTACTTTGCTTTTCATTTATATTAGGCACCTATCTATACAACGACCAACTCGGTGGACGGATACCTTACCTTATAAAGGTGAGAGTCCCTATAAAGGTGAGAGACACTGAGAGTCGATGGATACAGTCTACACAGGATCGTAATCTGGCTAAAACTGGATGTCATTTGCTGACAGCCACTACACACATTACTTTCAGTAGTAATTATGGTGGAAAATAGACACCTCATCCGTTGACTTCACAAATATCTTCCGCAGGAAACCGCCGTATTATTTCATTAGTGGCTTTCTATACCAATACTCGTATCAGGTTCTACGGAAATGTTTTCTTTTCACCGTAAGTTCTAGAATCGAATACGTTGCATTGGTCGTGGGTACAGTGTTTCTGCTTTGTATTGGCGGGTTTTAGCCCGTTATGTATGTTAAATACTTCGGCTTTCATAATGTCGTGTCTTGTCTTTTCGTTAGTTTTGTTTAGTTGTTAAATTTTATTACTCTATTCACTGTACCTGAATTTTTTTTACTTATTATTTTAGTTAGAAGAACTGAGATGGTATCTTCTTACATTTTATATGCTTTTATAACACGAGCTAATTTTGTAAATGAACCTATTATACCAAAGAATGTACCAAGCAGTTCAGAGATTTCGTTCTGTTAATGTGTAACGATACTCTTTAAGACTATTGCCCAAGTTTGGACGTAAAAATAGCGATCTAAAAAAGAAATTAGAGTATTTTTGTCGGCTCTTCTCTGTAGAGCTGCATTCCGAATCGGTGGGAATTGGTAAATTTTGAATGGTAAATATTTAAATAACACTATTTTTTTTTTACTTTTCAAAAAAGCGTTTATGAAGTTAATTTAATGAATTTTGATATTGCTGCATCTGGTGACTTTCTCGCTATATAAACAAACAAATATTTCGAAACCTATGTATGCAAACTGAAATAAGAGGGCCGAGACCTACAGTATAGCGGACAATTCTCAGTATACTCACCACAAACCTGTTCATTGTCCATCTCATAGCCGCTTATGACATGGTCACTTTCTCGTGGTGAAAGTGGTCGCTGTCGAATTCTGACCGGTCTTGTTATTGTTTACCGTTCACACCTGAGTAGCCTCTCGTTAGCGGATGTTTCAAAAACGTTTTGTAATAGTTATGTGCAGTTATTGTTATTTTTAGTGTCATAGTTTAATGAAGTTATCTCATTCTAAAGAAATACAAAGTTTACATTTAGTGGTAAGATTGGTGGTAAGACCCTCCTCCAATTTCATACTACTACTACTTTTCAGCCCATACACGACCCACTGAGTCGGGCCTCCTCCAATTACATGGAGGGTAGTTAGTCTACTGTACCGCGCTGGCCAGACGGGTTGGCTCAGGGTTACGTATCAAGTTTTCCTTTCCGTTTATCAGCAGTGTCATTTCCTTTTGTCGGCTCTTACGACGCCCTCAAGATGGAATAGGGTGGTGACACTATGTATTCCAAAATTTGTAAATTTCATGGCGGGAAGTATTTCCACTTTTGCACACTAAACACGCGGGTTGGTGCATTGTTAAAACCTATCTACATCAAATTTTACTTCTAATGTGGCTAGGTGTGCCTTTCCCTTGAGTAATAAACGCCCTACTCGTTGGCAAGTATAACCTATTGCGCGTTGGTTCTCTACAAAGGAACAACCAGACCCAGAGCAACTATTTTTAGTTTAGCATAGACCCCTGATCCAAAGGCATATTCAACCACCTCGAAAGTAATCACATTTAGTTCCGTAATATCCATGGTTGCATGGTACAATGACCTAGAAGTGGGCCACTGGCGCGCTATGCAAGCGGTGTCTCGCCGGACACTAGACATGTACTACCACTTTCTATTAAACTTGCATCTAGACTGGCCTGGAGCAGTAACCCAGTATTACCTTATTAAATTTCATATCTTACCGCTATTAGACAAAGTCAATAAATTGAATAATGGTTGTTATTTCATCACGCCAATATTCCAAGCGATAACAGAATACATAGCGTCACCAACCCATTTCATCCTGAGGGTGTCGTAAGAGCCGACTAAAGGAATTGTGTGAAATGTCCAGGGATATTTATATTTATTTATTTATTTATATAACATACCATAACACTAAATTCACGCCTTTTTCCCGCAGAGATCACATCCTTCCACTTGCTATGATCCTGGCTCACAACTTTCGCTTCTTCCACTTGCATCCACCTCTTCATGCATGCTCGTCGGTTTAGGGTGCATCTGACCTGACCTTTCTTTAGGACATCACCTATTTGGTCATGGAATGTCCTTCCAACGTTCCCATTCACATTCCCGCTGTATATTTCTTTTGGAAGTCTACTAAAGAAGTGCTAGTACGACACGGATAAATTGCTAGCGTTAAAATGCTAAATTCAAAATCACCTACAAGTTCTTTTGTATAAAACATGTGGCGTACCTTTCGAGCTGACACTATAGTATTAAACGATATGTCAAAAACGACAATCAAAGGCAAGTTTAATGTTGATTTTGACTCTATTAAATTAGCCACATTGGAATCGGACATGCTTCTGGATTATCGTAGCCTTAGTAGATTTATTTGCGAGAAAACTGGAAAAAAATTGCAAAGACGCTGAACCCGAAACTCACACGTACTTTTGAAATCACTATTTGTCAGAAAAACACGAGTGCATAGGTTGTGAAAATTGTAACAGGTAAAAAGTGGGACAGGGGGGGCCTATGTGGGACCCTATGATGATAATATTATTGTTAATTGGTATTTATAAATATGAAGATTTATAAGAGTTTTGTGATGAAACCTACCTAAATAAAGTTCCTTTTGAGTTTGAGTTTGTAAATGTGAAATTTATGTTGTTCGTTCTTCTATAACCACAACACGACTCAATAAATTTGAATGACAATTACAGAATAGAAATAGATCAAAACCAAAGAAATAGATCAAAACGTGTCACGTTTTCCTTGAAAATCATTATTACCTGTAGAATTAAAAGGAAATAAAAATGTCGCTGCAAAAAAAGTAGCTGCTTAAAATTGAATTTAGCATCGTGTATACGAGAGGTTTTTAATTTATTAATTCAGTAATACGAAAACGGGTATTCGATTTTTTGAAACTTAACGCATAACGATACGATTTAACGACGTAATGTACAAAGTTTCACCAGCCCAATCTACAGTTTAGTTAGTAATTAAATCAGTGATCGAAGCAAAACAAATAAAAGCTTGTCTTTTTCCATTATTAAAATAAGACGTGGGAAAATACAATTCTAAAAAAATTAAGGGTTACGTATGAGTATAGGTATACACGTATAGTTTATTTTTACGTTAGTTAATGCTTTGAAGTCGTCCCTATTAGTGGCTCATACTTCAAAATAGAAAAAATATTTATACACAAAACTGCTTTTAAGGCTCTGCTGTAGTTCAGTCAGTCATTTCGAATGGCTAAAATTGGAGTTTCTGTTGTCTGTGCGACACGAACGATGAAAGCAGGCGGCTCAGTACCTACCTTTGTGGAGATCTTTGGGAGAGGCCTATGTCCAGCAGTGGACGTCTTTGGGCTGAAATGATAATGTTTTTATATATATATATATATATATATATCCTTGGACATTTCACACAACGCCATCTCGTCCCAAGCTAAGCAACTTAATGCTTGTGTTATTGTGAAACCGTAGTTTCACAGAGCGGCAGTTTAAGAAGCTAATTACTATATTTAGAGAAAGTAAAACATGGAGTACATCATATTTTTTATACAGACAGAATGAGACAAGTAACTAGAAGTATACATAGACAGATATTCAAATATAAAAGGTATCAATGGCCAGACATCATAAAATTTATACAAAAAGTTCCTATTCGCAACAGTTATGGTAACGAGATGGATGATAAACTACATTTTTTTTGGTAAATACATACATATTATAGATAGAAATGACACCCAGACTCCGAGCCAGTGCCTCTGGTTTAGACAAAGACACTTGCCGTTTTGCGCATTATCCTGGTTTTTTTTGCATCACTCTAAGGTTGTCCGGAAAAATTTCCTGCGGCATTTAATCCGCTTATGAACAACTGTCTGTATAGTGACGAATTTAGAATACACAATGTCACCGACCAATATCATCCTAAGGGTCTCATACGAGGTGAATAAAGAAACGCGAGAGGCAGATAACCTAGCCGCATAAAAAGGAAATCTTGATACAAACCCTAGGCTAATTTTCCTCCACAAAATTGGAGGAGGTCCGACTCAGTAGTGTAATTTATGGGCTAAAACGAACGATGTTCAACTTGTTGTTGCTTATAACTTAAATATCATCTATATGTAATCGTAAAAATTTTAAGCATCAAATGCTGTTTCAGTTTCCGTGAATAATTTTTGTCAGTTCAGTTCATGATTTTCTTTGTAATTTTTCACCCTGACGGGCTTCGCCAGTAAAAGATAATTTTAGATGCATCATAATGCTTTCTCAAAGACCTTTTTGTATATTTTTTATACGTAAAATTATTATGTTTTTTCTTCACGTGCTCAGGGTTTTAGCCATATCCATAAGCGCCATCTATGGTCGCATAAACGAGACGCTTTCTCGATGCATCTCACTGATGCATGTAATTATAATACTGCGTTATGCTTTATTTAAATTTCACCTTCTATTGTGAGCGAGGTGAAACTGGCTGAGTGAGATCTGAGGAAAGGAGCACCCAGGCAGTGTAGGCCCGACGGTTGCGACGCTCACCTCTTCCTAGCAGCGTGCGACATAAATCGATCGAAAGAGATAATTTAATTTTATTCGATTCGTGTATTATTGATAATTCGTGATAGTGACAGCTAATCGATTATGGCGGTCAAATTGGCGGTTTCCTTGCTCTTCGCTGTGATCGCGGTGGGTCACTGCGCCAGCATTTTGGGTGAGTTAATTGCGCTGATTAGAAAGTATGACAATTTGGGATTACAATCGCTTGATAGTGATTAAGTCAGTAATGATTGACGGCTGTTTGGCAGCAGGAAGCCATTGAGTGAATGTGTGATTGGATCTGAATAATTTATATTCATTATAATGTACGCTAGTAGTGACATAAGTACACATTTTATTAATTTTAACTGACTTACAAGTGAGTGAGTCTGTGTGTTACCTCAGAACCTGCCACTGGGTAAACCGATTTTGAGGATTTTTTTTATTTGAATTCTAGTGCGTCCCGTGTCATTTAAATCTGAAGATTCAGTAGTTTGATAATAAACTTAAAATAAGGGACAAAACCATTTTTCGGAAGTCAAGTTTGGATATTCTAGGAAGACTTACTAGTTGTTACAAACCAACTTCAAAAACTTAAAAGCGAACAATTACATGTAAGTCGATGCTAACTTATATTGACATTAATTAGGATGTAAGTAGGTCACTAACTAAAATCAATTTGAAGGAAAGACATTACACAAATATTTTTTTTTTGTTCAGAAACATTCGTGGGCTCATTCACAACTCTTTTGCTGAAGATCATCACATGATAAAATGCGTAGTTTACGATTATATACATACAGACAAACATTCATTTATATATGTATGAAGATCTATAATTAGACTAGTGTTAATCCAACATGTTGAATATTGATAAACTGAAAAACTGTATTAAGGTAGTGGATGTTTAGTTACATTATTTATAGCTGCCTGTGTGAAGTGGTTTTAGACGTTTGTAGATAATCTATTTAATTATTTATTCCAATTATGAAATATGTTTTAATTTTCAAGCTAACATGTGGCGGTAAATATATTTCTTTTATTTTTATATCTATTTATATCTATTGAACTGTAAAACGTAGCTTATACATAAAAGACACGATAAATAGTTCCACTATTAAATAATGACAATAGATAGTGCCCCAAGAGTTGAATGCCTAATCTTTTGAATGGAGATGAGCTAAATTAATGCAACATTAATAATTGTCTCAGCCCATAATTGGTCCAGTGAACTCCAGTAAAAACTGGACCTGGAATTCAACTGGACTGCTAAGGATGTTGAACGAGCTTGATAAAAAACCTGTTCAAAGCTAGATGGTTACAGCAGGCTTACTACTACTCCACACTACCCCGTAGTCTCCCCGGACGCGGGATGTGCGGTCAGGCATTTTATCCAGCCAATAAAAAAAAAGGCTTACTACTAATACAGACCATAAAGGATCCACTGCTGAGTCAGGCCTCCTCCCACCATATGGACTCTCCATATGTTTATATAATTACTCTTAATTAGCCTACTGCTTCATGCTGGCCAGAGGGTTTCGTTTCAAGATATCCTTCGGCTAGGTTTTCGGTCTCACTTCCTTTCGTCGGCTCTTACGATACCCGAAGGATGGAATGGGGTGGTGATACAATGTATTCTAAATCCGTCACCACACGGATTGTAGGCTTAACTTTCACGGAAAACGCCTAATTCATTATGGGTCCAGCTTCTGAATTATTATAGATACATCAAGTTGTTAGAGCTTAATGTATCTATAATAATTCAGAAGCTCAAAATGTAATCGTCTTCTGTGAATATAAACGCGAATTAAAAGAGTTACGTGGAAGATATCTATTGTAAGCTTAATGTCAGTTGCGTAATAAACCTACAACGATCATATTATTAAACAAAGTGTCTATTGTTTGAAACTCTATTGTACCGAAATCATTTGTTTATGGCTGCGCACGCGCTGCTTGTAGTGAAAGTAGGAATTGTACTTGCGTGAAAGTGTGTGCACACTATTCGTACACGAAAATTCGCATGCAAGCAAAAACACTTATGATGTTTTTATGTGATTTTTATGGTAATAATAAGCCTATGTCCAGCAGTGGAAGTCTTTGGCTGAAATGACAGTGATGATGAATACCCTACCGCAAAATGTATGCGGAAAGATACTGTTTAGCTTAAAGGCAGATTTACACAGGGTCAGTAGCTTGCGCCAGTGCTGGCGCCGAAAACTGACTCATACGATTTACACGCAGTCAGTATTTCGTCTGTAGTCGAGGATATTTCTTACTATTCAATTTACACGATGGCAGTGCCAGGTCAGCACTGACTCGGCAGTGCACTGACGTTAGTTACTGACAATGTAAAAAATCTGACTTTAGTTTATATACTACTTTTATTTCGGTTCGTATTTCCGCCAGATTTCTTCGACTGGGAAGATGGAAAAAAGTTGATCCAGTTACCAGAGCTGCGCAATGATCAACCGAACAGCAAGTGCATGTGTAAAGGTCCCGCTTGCGTCTGCTGTGTGGATTTCAACATTACCGTCGTCGATCTTGGAGGACCAGGTTCGTACAGAACGAAATATTTGTCAATTCTTCCGACACTGATCAATACTGATGACGTAAAACATTCTTTGTTCATTTGTTTTATTCAAAATGACAAATGGAATGACTTGGAACTATCCAATAAATGTAAATCATCTAACCAGAAGAGAATAAAATAACTAATACTTCCTGGCCTTCGCAATCTGACCGTACCATCTCAATCATCGGTTACATCCTAATTCTACAGGGTGCTATCTTAAGATCTAGATATCCAGCTAACTCATGACGATGGCCTTTGTCATTGCCAGTAGCTTCTGACATTGGTACCCATCTCCGCAACTTTGCTGAATCCAGCATTAGTTAGTCACAAGTTTAAAAATATGGGCATTATTAGTAAGAAGAGATGGTGACATTATACAATTCCAGAGAAAGGAGTAGTCTTACATCATGTAAAGAATAAAGTCCTTTAATACTGTAATGTACAAAGGTACAACGATTTCGACGATTTCTGAATGGATTATGAGATTATTTTATATCTATTGCAGGTTGCATCCATATGAAGTACGTTTCTCCAGAGGACGGCTTTTCAGTCAACGTTTCATACGGCAAAAATTTGATACACAGGGCGAAGATTCAAGGTTTGGTTTACTTGTTTTCTTATAACTTTGGTTTATTTAAAAAAAAAACATGTGGCACTTACATTCTCCTGTAGGATAGCTTTTATTAGCTGTGTGATTTTCTATTCTGTTTGGCATAACCTGTCTAAGAGGCTAAATCATATAAAACTCTCATTACACACACATGTCACATTGTAAATGCCGACAAACTGTTAAGCAGTTTGGCAGAAGGATGCATTGTGGTACATATGTAAAATTTATTGAATAAATCATTTAAAAAAAAAAATTCAATTTAATGAAGGAAATTAAAATTACTGTGGCACGTTGGATAAGTGGTTGATATAGGGGTTTATATTAAATTTTCTTTTTCCTTGGCTAGGCCCAGGTAAAAGACAAGCAGAAGTAGAAAGTCCTTGTAGTCTCTTAGTCACCTCATAAAAGAACAATAATAAAATTAATTCATAACAGCAAAGTGAGTAAAATGTAAAACATGCACACCTGAGAGAATTAGACTAACATTTATACCCTTTCCGTCGAAGATATAGCGAACAGTGCGAAACGCCATCGATCTGCAAGTTAACGTCTGGGTCTGCTAGATGTAGATTGGTATCCATCATTTGTAAGATCTGATCTCTTCCGTCCATTGGAGCGCAGGTTAATCTGTCGGTGATTGTGGCCACTGCCATCATGCCTGCCCATCTTTGGCAGTCATTATACGTAGTCAGTAGCGTAAATAGTAACAGCTAGTCTAGACATTACCGGTTGCCCCACTAAATGGGTCATCACAGTGCAATCGCGCCGTGTAGATTGGTATTAAGCCAAATTAGGTTAGAATTGTGGCATTTGTGCGACCTCAATGAAATTGGAAGAAAGGCGATGAAGAAATAGATATAAGATAAAGCATACTAGAATCAAGAAATGCGGGCAAAACAGAAATCGCTAATAAGGGCGTATCTAGTCGCGCGTTTCTAAAGAAAGTTGCACCGCAAATTTAATGGCTATCGCCTGTATCTGCATCGGGGGAATTCAACGAAACTTTTATGTGATACGAGGGAAAGTCGAAAATCGTGTTATGAGTATTCATTATATTTGTTAAGCTGTTCATTCTAATTATTTTGTACTTTAAAGCCACAATTTTTTTCATATAATATTAATGCTGAGGATGTTCTGTTCTGAGGATCAGTTTTAATATTGCAGGATATGATGGCTTCACGGTTATGATCGTTTTATTTTATTTTATTCCCAACGTTTCAGACACTGCTTCAAAATATTAATAAAGTAACTTAGAATGTGTTAAAATAAGTTTTGATTACGTTGGGGTTACGTCATTTTTGGAGAAATATAAGTTCGAATGCACATTGATGTTGCCGGCTTCACCAACACGTTACCAAAACATTAGATCAGGAATTTTGCATACAAGTTGACTAAAGGATTAGGCAAATAGATGGGTAAAAAATCCAGCCGTTAGAGATGTAATATAAAATGGAATGTCTGAGAGATGCATAACATTATTATTCAACTGAACCGAACAACGTAGGTAACCTATTTGTAGTGGTCTAATAACTACAATTACTACTTGACATTTGAGCTATATGAACTGCTAAATAGAGTTTTTTTGCTATAATAGGAGCAAATCCACCACCTATATGCCTGGAAGTCTTCGGCAAGTTCGCTCAAGTCTGCGCCAAGTTCAACGAATTAGCACCAACGTCTGATGGCCTGCGCGGTTGTCTACAACTTGAGCCCAGACTGCTTGGAGAGACTCAATTAGAGTTCCCCATCGGGTGCTTTAAGTCTACTCCTGGAGGAATGGAAATGGAAGATCCACCTGTAACCACCACTGTAGCGTAAGTTGTTCCTAATACGAGAAAATCAACTATTGTAGGTACTTCGTCTGTGCGCGGCTACCGCAGCATCTCATTTGAAGCAGCGTGTGTTCTCGCTGGCACCCCGCCATGGTCGCTGGAAGTCGGTGTTCTTGCATCGGTTTAAGTCCGTGTTTCCGAGGCCCGGGCGAGGGCTGAGCCTCCTACGGCGGACACCGTCTCAAGCTGGCGAGCGCAAGAGCAGCAGGTTCTCTTACGGGAATGGAGCGAGGCGCTGCGGGAGCCATCCGCTGGAAAGAAAACAATTGAGGCCATCCCGCCCCTTCGAGATGAGTGGGTCACTAGGCGGCACGGTGTTCTGTCCTATCACCTGGCACAGATCCTCTCAAGACATGGCTGCTTCGGGAGGTTCCTGTACCTGGTGGCAGTTAGGGAACCAACCCAGAACTGTCACCACTGTGCCGCTTTAGTTGACGACAGCCACCACACTATATCAGAGTGCCCGGCATGGTACAAGCGGTACAAGTGGGGCAGGACCTCTCTCTTCCAACCCTTGTCATGTCCATGGTTGAATGTGAGAGAGCCTGGGAGGCGGTAGCAGCTTTCGCCAATTCAGTGATGCGCACCAAAGAGGAAACCGAGCGGGAGCCCGAAAGAGCTCCTGGTGCGCACCCGATGCGTAGGGCACGCACTGGTCGCAGGCGCCTAGCGCATTTGCGCCAATTGCCATCTTTACGAGGGCTCCGGGGGGAGGATAAGGAAATCCCTCACCATGTAGGAGAGTAGGCCCCGGGGCGAACGGTGCCATGCTACGTGTACCGAGCATGGCATCGTCGGAGCCGTAGATCTCCAGGAGAAGGGTGCTCCACAAGGAGCCACAAATAATAAAGCGCACACTGACCCCGTGGAGATACAGTCAGGGCCCACGGGGCGGTCAGCGCGGGACGGTACACCGGGGGATGTTTAGTGGGTATGGGGACGCCCCCGCAGCACACGCGGGGCGAACCTGAGTCCCACACGCCCCACACCAGCCCTCCCCGGGCTGATGTGGATAGTCAGAAAAAAAGGTACTTCGTCTGTTCAACATTTAGTGTGTTTTTTCATTGTCTCATTTTTATACACAGCAAATCTAGATAATAACAATTGAACTCCACAAGTGGTCAAGTCAAACGCCAAACGCTGATCTTTCCGTAATTTAATTTGCTGCTGCGATCATTTGAAACAATGGGTGAACGGAGCAATTCTCCGAACGCGAGATATACAGGATGGCCCAAAAATAGCACGCCACAGCGACACTGGAAGTAGGCTAGCCCTAGGTCTATTCCACAAAAAATATGTCTGAAGAAAAGTCTCATGGATTTCGAGATCAGATAATTATTTTATAATTTTTTGAAAATCACCCGTATTTTTCGTTTTATGTAACAAAATCGTCACAAATACCTACTTAATGGTTTTTTTCTGAACTCATTATTAATAATTTTTGGAGTAAAGTTAACTAATCATTGGTAGGTAATTGGTGTAAAATACAAAAAATGGCAATTCGGTCTTTGACTCAATCAAGTGAATCTTTTTCTGCGATTTTTTGTAGAATAGGCCTAGCTAGGACCAGCCTTAGGCTAGACTTCCAGTGTGGCTGTGATTTTTGGGACACCTGTATATACATTTTATTTTATCAAATACACAGTTACGCTATCCGTACTCAATATGTCATATGCCGCATAAACGCATATAAATTGCAACAGCACTTATCAGTTAACCTTTTTATAATTTTTTCAATTTCTGAGGTGCATAAATGATTAAAACAGAAGCAAATTCCTATCAGCGCAGGACCTTGAAAACGTTATCTATTGATAATTGTAAATCTATCTAACCCTCGGATTACAGTCATTGATAATTTTAAACGTAATGCAATAGCACTATTTACGGCGCGTGACTCAATTCGTATATCTATATCATTGTAACCAATTTGTAAATGACGAGTATCAATACCATATTTACTGGATTATTTATTTTCATTTTGAGCGTTGTTTCTAAATACATACTTTCTTTCCTTTACTAAAAAAGAAAGGTATATTCTAAAACTCCGAAGATCTCCGAAAGATTGGATATGTCCGGCTGTAGATGCGCTATGGTGCCCATTAGGGTAGGCCTATATATAATTTGAATTAAGATATTAACTCAATGTTGACCTGACAATGATTACTCGACCAGATTTTATCTAAATGGTATCTTTGTTGACAGCCCTGAAGAAGAAGAAGAAGACGACAATAGCGAAGATAACGGTGGATTCGCAGAAGATTTCATTTTAGGTATTTACCAAACTGCGGAGAAAGGGGTAGCCTTTTTGAACAGCCTTTTGGATCTCCCTAACAAACTGAACTCTACAAGCCCAGCCACTACTTCGCCAAAGCCTCAGGAAGCTACTGAAAATTCTGAGAGAGCCTTTAAAAGTCTGAAGCACCCCAACCAACTGTGATTAATTTAGATAATATTCCTAAAATAGGTATAAATATAGGTGATAGATTGTCACTACTACATTCTGTGAAAAGTATTCATTCTATCGGCCGATCTCTGAAATTATTTACTTAAGTGAAAGATTTCATAATATTTACAATATTATTCAACTGTATTCAAAGTACAACGAAGGTTTAGTCAAGTTTATGATGTACTTTTTCAGAGGAAACTGGGATTATGGAAGAACTGTGATTAAAACGTGCATATAATATTCGCCTTATATTGAGGGAATGCATTAAAATAGCGATTGTTCAATAACAGTACAAATGCATTTTTAGGCTACATCATATCTTTGTATAGTAAGAGTTAACAGTGCTTTAAAATAAACTGTATCCTATTTATTGCTTTAATTTGTAATATTGTCATTTGTAATAGTATTGCGTTTGTATAACTTAGTATAATTAAATGGAATGTTTAAAATTATAATTGTTTTATTATTATCCCTGAGAGTATGGCGCGACTTCGTTGGTCTCCAACAAATATACGCCAGTGCTTCTGAAAAATAAATCCTGAATGAATAACGGTCTCCCCTTAAAAAACATTGATTAAATAACGTAGGATTCTTACCCCAGTTTTGGTCTCAGTCCTCCCATTGGTAGAGATCCTGTTAAAATATCACACATGCTCACAATAGCCATTAGATAGTTCAGGCAAGGTCTCCCAGTAAATCCACCGCTAACGATAGACTCTGCCAAATAGTAATAGCTCATTGCATGATCGCACGCATTTGTATCGCATCCAGGCATAGATATACCACCATTGGGATAGAAGTCCACCTAAAATGAGAAGAAAACTCTCAATCTAGATTACACTAATGTCATTTGCTCTTTTATTTCATTTAAAAAAATTGGAGTCACCAACTGGTGACAGAAGTTTTATGACTAGAGAAATGAGCAGAAAATCTCCAAGAAACTTGATGGGAAACAGATAAGAAAGCTTGTATAATAAACAGGGTAAATAGATGGATCATTTCGATGTCACATAGACCTTACCGTGTGGTTAATATAAAGTGTGACTATCCTATTCCATCCCGAGGGTGTCGTGCGAGCTGACATAGGGAAATGACAAGGCCGAGAACAGAAACCTACAAGAAAAGGAAAACTTGAGACGAAGCCCTGTGCCAGCCCGCTAATTACACTCCATGTGATGGAAAAAGGCCCGACTCGGCCATTGGGTCATTTATCGGCTGAGTGATCGAAAAATCATTGTCTAAACACATACTTTTTTTAACGATTATGCCTACATAGAGAGTCAGACCTACATAGAACTAATTCTCTGAGCAGGCTCTATGACCTCACTTCGGAAGGCTATAGGATCACTCTCTGTATGTTTATGATAAGATAGTGAAGCATTACTAACTTGACCAAGATCAGCTAGGTAGCCATTGATACCGTAGTTGGTGTGAACGACTTCAGTGTAAAGTCCATCATTAGGTGCAAAGCGCTCAACATTGTTTACCCAGCCAACCAGTGCAGGATCTAAAGCTGCATTAATTGAATATAAATGATTAAAAATGTCTTTGGCAAAGAAGGGACTATAATTTTATAGTCATACCTCATTGTACAATTATTGTTTCTTAACGCCCTTTGTACAATTATTATATATGACTATTTAGTTTTTGTATAGCTTAGGCATGTTTTGTTTAGTGAAATAAAACTTGAAAATAATTTACGACACAGATTGTGATCATTAAATCAAAGAGATTATTTCGCGATCAATTGACTGAAAAACGACTATAGGTTTTTATATGATTCAATCTGGCGAGCCGTGGTCCGTGGTAGTAAACTCAAATTTGGCAAGGCACCAAATTTGAACGAAAACACTTTTGGTCTTAAAAAAAAGCTTATAATAAAACTAATACTTATTGTGCAAAAAACGGATTTCAATCGCATTCAATATAGTTAAATGTGATCAAGAGTATCGCATTGTAGATATCAGTAAAGACGGTAAATTAAGAATAGCCCAAATGCGGCAAATATACATACTAAACCATTGTGAGTAATTTATCGCCTATGCTTCTCGTTCATAAATTATACAGTACATAGGATTGTATTATTTTCATGAGTTTACATATCTCTTTATTTCATATCATTTTATATATTTTATATTACATTATAGAAAACACCTTGACAACGATGATCTACGAGTATGTCTCTGTGATGTCCCTGTTCAGGGATCCAGAGAGAGGAACCTCCACCCAATCCTTGCTCATTCCAAGTTAACCGCCTTTTGTATCAGGCAATCATTGGTAATATTATTTGTATCCTACCTGTAATATATGAAACTTGTCCTTCAAGGTTCCTTCCCACAATACCAGCCTGGTGACCACCAAAACCATGTCCCACAATATGATACTGTACGGGACTCGGATGCAGTCTCCAAGTTAAGGAAGCGAATGAAGTCGGCCACAGCTTCTCCAGAGGCAATAGTGTTTCTAATAACTGCTCTATAGTTGACTGAACTGGCACCAGCACTCCAATCCACAACGATAACGTTTACATCTTCAGCAGCGAGGAAAGCTTGCAATTAATAAATAGTTATATATTAGTTCGTAATTCGTTCTTCGATTCCGTGTGGTGGATTTAAAATACCTCGTTGGTCTAGTGGTTAGATGTGCCGACTTTGGATCAACGGGTCCCGGGTTCGATTCCGGGGTCGGGCAAGTGTCTTTGTCTAAACCAGAGGCACTGGCTTGGAGTCTGGGTGTCATTTCTATCTATAATATGTATGTATTTACAAAAAAAAATGTATATAAGTAGTTTATCATCCATCTCGTTACCATAACACAAGCATTAAGTTGCTTAGCTTGGGACGAGATGGCGTTGTGTGAAATGTCCAAGGATATTTATAATGTCGCCACCCTATTTCGTTCTGAGGGCAAAGTAAGAGCCGACAAAAGGAAATGATAAGACGAAAACCTGGCCGCAAGAGAAGGAAAACTTGATACGAAACCCTATGTAAACTCGTCTGGCCAGCGTGGCACAGTAGGCTAATTACCCTCCATGTAGCTAGAGGAGGCCCGATTCAGCAGTGGGCTATTTATAGGCTGAGAAGTAGAAGGAGTATATCATCATCATCATCATTTCAGCCAAAAGACGTCCACTGCTGGACATAGGCCTCCCCAAAGATTTCCACAAAGGCCGGTCCTGGGCCGCCCGCATCCATCGTTTTCCGGCGACCTTAATCAGGTCATCGGTGCACCGTGTGGGAGGCCTGCGCACTGCGCTTTCCGGAACGCGGTCGCCATTCCAGGACTTATCTGCCCCATCGGGCGTCGGTCCTGCGCGCTATGTGCCCTGCCCACTGCCACTTAAGTTTGGCAATCCTGTATGTAGTAGACCGAAATAGTTTGTCCCCCTCGACCGTGCTGCCACCTTGCTGTCCAAGGTCTTACGTGCCTTTAGGATTCATTAGGTCTGTACCGTCGTGACCTACGGCGCCGAGACGTGGACACTCACGGTTAGACTAGTCCACCAGTTTAAAGTCGCTCAGCGTGCTATGGAGCGAGCTGTGCTTGGAGTTTCTCTGAAGGATATGCTCCGTAATGAGATGAGACGAGTTCTTGAGTGGAGACCATGAATTGGCAAGCGTAGTGTGGGACGTCCTCATAGATGGAGCGACGATCTGCGAAAGGCTGCGGGCAGCAGCTGGATGCGTCAAGCTGAAGACAGGGCGCTATGGCGGTCTTTAGGGGAGGCCTATGTCCAGCAGTAGACTAATGTGGGCTGATGATGATGATAATGATACCGGTTTATGATGAGACTCATGCTGGGCGAGCCCACGGGGAGAGCCCTAAACAGCTGAGTCACTAAACTTTTATATTCCAATTTTAAATTGAAATAACAATGTATTGTTGCCTTATTGGTTTTGTCTTGTTGGTAGGGGTCGGATGTACCTTTGCATCACTTGTCCCCGGTCCGATAAGTAAACCAGAAGCACTTGCTTTGAGTCCGTGTGACATTAGTGTTCGTGAATTACATGTTTGTTAACAACCCCCGTGATACAACTTTAAAAAAAGACCAAATCATTACCTGGTACAAGCACATTAGTAAAATCTGAGGAAGCCGAGTCCATCCATCCATGGATAAGGATGATGGTCCTTCGGCCACCGCTGAAGTGACTGTTCCGGAGTATTGCTACATTGTTGACGAGTAGAGGTTGACTGATAGCTGGGTTATCCCTGTAACGAAATTAAACTAAACTCAAAACGTTTCTATCCGAACAAGTTCGTTAAACACCGCCTATTTGAAAAGTCATTATGTATAAACGTTTTGGCAACCAATTATTACGCCTTTATTTTCCGACTAAGACTCAGCCCATTAATACTTAATTAATAATAATTATTTATTTATAGATGATTAATAAATAAATATCCTTCGACATTTCACAAAACGCCATCTCGTCCCAAGCTAAGCACCTTAATGCTTGTGTTATGGTAACGAGATGGATGATAAACTACTTATATACATTTTGTTTTTGTAAATACATACATATTATAGATAGAAAACACCCAGACCCGGAACAAATACTTGTAGGTCATACAAATATTTCTTCCGTGCGGGAATCGAACCCGCGACATGCTGCGCAGCAGTCGATCGCTCAACCACTGCGCCAACCGTGTCGTCAATAGATGGCAGCAGATGAGTCAGGCTTCTGCCAGCTACATGGAGGGTAATTGGCCTACTGTGCCACGCTGGCCAGGTGGGTTGGCGTTGGATTCCTGCGACTTGGTATTCGGCATTTTCTTTTCCTTTTGTAGGCTCTTACGACAGTCTAAGAATAGAATGGGTTGGTGACACTATGTGTCATTGGTGGCGACTAAACTAAAGAGACATATATCCTAACCGCAATAGAAGGGAAACTTGATACAAACCCTTTAACAATTCTAATTCCCATCATGACGACTATGTAGCGGGTCATTGGTGGGCTAAAAGGACGATAAATTGTACTCCTGTCTTGTCTTTATCAAATTACCTTGTAAACAGATGATAGACGTTGGACTGTACAGGGTTGAAACGGGCTGATTCAATTAAGCTGTCTATCGTCAACCAAGTATCAGACAAGTGGACATTTCCTTTTGAGTCTTGTATATGCTGGTAACGCAACCCTGGCACCAAGCTCGGAAACACTGGACTCCCTGAAATTTAATTTAATTTAATTTCATCAACACGTAGGTATACTCTATGGTTACCATCACCTTCCTAGTTCAGAAGTGGACCCCTTCAAATTGTCCTCCATACCGGTCTCTACCAATCTAGGAAAGTAACTAACAAATCTAAGATAGCGAAGCGGATCGTTAGCTTATTTATAGGTCTCTTTCTTGTTGTTTCCTTTAGCTACAAAGTAAATAATAATCGTATCTACGATACTCATTTACTTTCACATGCGTATGCGTTACGAAGGTAAAATACTAAAATAAGTCAGAGGTTCGACGTCAAAAATTCGGGATACAGTCTTGAGGCGTATATTTATCTTCTGCAGCTAGGAGCTAATTCATCATCATCATCATTTCAGCCAAAAGACGTCCACTGCTGGGACACAGGCCTCCCCCAAGGATTTCCACAAAGGCCGGTCCTGGGCCGTCCGCATCTATCGTTTTCCGGCGACCTTAACCAGGTCATCGGTCCACCGTGTGGGAGGCCTACCAACACTGCGCTTTCCGGAACGCGGTCGCCGCTCGAGGACTTTCTGGACTTTCTGTTCCGTGTGGTAGCGGAGTGATTATGGCAAACCCCCCCCCCCCCCTTCATGAAATGCACAAAAATAGGAGCTAATTAGTGCTATAAAAATATCTTTTACTCTTAAACAGTATATTCTACAAGTTACTTAAAATATATATGGATACAGTATTAATTTTGATATTACTTGATTGTTATATACCATTTTTCTGATAATCACTAGCAATAGCGAAGGCAACGCTCGGCGTTTCCCTGCGAGATTGAATCAGAAAAGAGATACGCAGGCGAAGCAGGTTTACCGAGATAGCTCACAATATTACCAAATTGAAGTGGCAGTGGGCAGGGCCCATAGCTCGTAGGACTGATGGTCAATGGGACAGAAAGTTCCTTGAAAGGCGATCACGTACCGGAAACGTTTCCGATACGTGACGGTACTCCCGCACGGTAGAGCGACGACCTGGTTAGGTCACCTGAAACCGATGGATGCGGGTGGCCCTGGACCGACTCTTGTAGAAATCCTTGGGGAGGCCAATGTCCAGCAGTGAACTCCTTTTGGGTGAAATGTTGATGATGATGAATGAACTCTTGACCCTTGAGTGACTTGCTCACCATTATTAGATAACCATGTAATATAATGCCTATTTATCAATATTAGAGTATAAGAATATTACAGAAACATTTGTTTTTCAATTTTTATGGATGCATTTTATGGATGCGTTTTTATGGATGGACAGTTGTCATGCGTAAAACTAAATACAAAAAAAAATAAAGGTTCTTACCATAGCTGAGGCTTAAGGCACACAAGCATAGAAAAGATGTTATTTTCAACATGGTTAATTATCAAATGTACTACCAAACATGACAATTTAGGTACGATAAATAAATTAACATAATGGATTACCAATGTCATGATAATAACTAACTACGTAATCCAAATTATCTTAATAATTATTATTATACATTATTGTTTCATGCACGACTAAGATTAGCTAAAAAATAAAACATTTTAAAAAATATGTTAAACCGACTTCAAAGTAGGCACTGAAAACGAAAACGTACTTTAAATTTTAAATCCGTGCCAATATTTTCTTCTTTCCTTTTTCAAATCGGGTTTTAAAAAACAAATACTTACGGTATTGAAAAAAAAGAAACATGTTGCAGCTGAATAATAACCTCCTGCTTATTAAAGTCAGTTTAAAACGATGACATTTCAGAACTGAAAACACGCTGATACTCGCTGGTAGACGGAGTTTTTTTTTGTATTCTCATTAACTTTACGACATGATGTGTCAACTTATTTAAGGGTTCCAACCTAGGGTAGATCCGTTTATTAGATAATAAATAAATATCCTTGGACATTTCACACAACGCCACCTCGTCCCAAGTTAAGCAACTTAATGCTTGTGTTATGGTAACGAGATGGATGATAAACTACTTATACAGGGTGGTCAAAAAGTCGTGGATCAAACGAAACCAGCGGTTAGATGGGGCCATCAGCAGCAAAAAATTGTTCTACGGGAGGTCCCTAGGGTCAACCCCTGCAGAGTTACAATAGATTTTGTGTTTTTATGAGAAATTGTCTTTTTTTTACTAAAACTTGATAAAATTCGAAAAAATCTACACCCTGTATCTTTTTTATAATTTTCACTAGATTGGTACTGATGAGTCCTTTCGTTAGACATGCTATTTATGGTAGTTTATTGGGTGTGTTGAAGATAATATTAAGTTTTACGAAAGCAATAATTCTTAAATCAAAACTTGTTACTTACTTCGGACCCCACTGTGAAAAAAAAACACTCTACAGAAAAGTGCCACTGTATCACAATTTTTGGCGCATTTAATTGGGATTCTAAAAAGGTATTACACATGGCTATGCGTGGCTTCGATATCTTTCAAGGACGATCTTTCGTAGCAAGGCCAGAGTTAATTCATACATAAAACTCGGTTAGGCCTACTAACCTAACCTTACCTAAGCGTGATCATTTTCCGGACTACAGGGTCTTTATCGTTGTTTCAGCCCATAAATGACCCACTACTGAGTCGGGCCTCCTCTAAGTTCATGTTGGGAGATTAGCCTACTGTGCCACGCAGCCAAGACGGGTTGACACAGGGTTTGCTTCAAGTTTTCCTTCTGTTGCGGCTAGGTGATATGCCTAATGCGTTCTTTTAGTCGCTTCTTACGACACCCTCAATATGGTATGGGCTGGTGACACCACACGGAAAATTTATTAGAATTGTATTCTTTATGTGCGTACATAATTCGTACATGGAGGGAGTCTTACCGGGTCAGCAAACCCTGTGCCAACCCGTTTTGCCAGCGTGGCACAGTAGGCTAATGTCCTTCCATGAATTGTGAGTAGGCCCGACACTGTAGTGGGTCATTTATGGGCGGAAACGAAGACGATAAAGAATAAACAATGTCACCAACCCATACCATATTGAAGGTGTCGTAAGAGGCGACTAAAAGAACGCATTAGGCAGATCACCTAGCCGCAACAGAAGGAAAACTTGAAGCAAACCCTGTGTCAACCCGTCTTGGCTGTGTGGCACAGTAGGCTAATCTCCCAACATGAACTTAGAGGAGGCCCGACTCAGTAGTGGGTCATTTATGGGCTGAAACGACGATAAAGACCCTGTAGTCCGGAAAACGATCACGCTTAGGTAAGGTTAGGTTAGTAGGCCTAACTGAGTTTTATGTATGAATTAACTCTGGCCTTGCTACGAAAGACCGTCCTTGAAAGATATCGAAGCCACGCATAGCCATGTGTAATACCTTTTTAGAATCCCTATTAAATGCGCTAAAAATTGTGATACAGTGGCACTTTTCTGTAGAGTATTTTTTTTTCACAGTGGGGTCCGAAGTAAGTAACAAGTTTTAATTTAAGAATTATTGCTTTCGTAAAACTTAATATTATCTTCAACACACCCAATAAACTACCATAAATAGCATGTCTAACGAAAGGACTCATCAGTACCAATCTAGTGAAAATTATAAAAAAGATACAGGGTGTAGATTTTTTCGAATTTTATCAAGTTTTAGTAAAAAAAAGACAATTTCTCATAAAAACACAAAATCTATTGTAACTCTGCAGGGGTTGACCCTAAGGACCTCCCGTAGAACAATTTTTTGCTGCTGATGGCCCCATCTAACCGCTGGTTTCGTTTGATCCACGACTTTTTGACCACCCTGTATACATTTTTTTTTGTAAATACATACATATTATAGATAGAAAGGACACCCAGACTCCGAGCCAGTGCCTCTGGTTTAGACAAAGACACTTGCCCGACCCCGGAATCGAACCCGGGACCCGTTGATTCAAAGGCGGTACATCTAACCACTGGACCTAGTTATGTTTAGTTATTAGTTGTTACCTGTTTTGTTGTCAAATAAAATAACATCGACTTAATCCATCTTTCTAAATTGTCCGTGTGGTGACTAATTTAGATTACTTGGTGCCGCCAATCCTATTCTATCCTGAGGGTGTCGTAAGTGCCGACAAAATAAAATGACAAGGCCGATAACCTACCCGCAAGAAAAGGAAAACATGATACGAAATCCTATTATTATAGACCAATTGAAAACCCTGCCAACGCCTTACATAAGGTTTTATTCACACGCAGCTGACATCTATGCTCCTATCATATTAGTTTTTAATATGATATTATTATTTTTTAAGTTTGGGTCTAACGAGCTGCTTGAGAACATTCGTTGAAAAGTTGAAAATATCCATGAAAAAGGCATACAAAAAAGGAAATTCGAAAATAAAAGAACAAGTATAATAAACAATTCTGTCTCTATATATCCCAACCTCCAAAAGCTATCCAATTAAACTATAGGAATTTCAAAATGAGTTAACTGTACATACAACACCAAAGCAGCTATCATGCGACACTGGCAAAAAATGTATTTATATTATATAAACAGCAGATTGCCATATAATAATAAAGAGTTATTCTTTATTTTTCTATGGCAATCTGTGGTGTATTTCTAGATAGATAAGCTCTTTATTGTACTCGTGAAAAAAAAGACAGAAAAAAAATACAACACTTTGTACAAGGGGCTTTGTACAAGGGTCTTATCGCTAAATGCGATTTCTTACAGACAACCTTGATTACTGTGATTTAACTTATTCTCATAATCCATCTCCTTTCAGCAGATAAGGACCTTTAGGCAAATAATAAGATATTATAATAATATATGTGATATCTACAGTTTACATGACCTCTGCGTAAATATACAAATTAAGTTGCTCGATTCTACAATGTTGGAAAACTCATTTTGTTATTATTTACTGTGTAAGTACTAGTAGGTATTTACTTCTGATCATTCAGATACAATCTAATGACGTTCCAAACAATAACATATCCATCAGATTATGACCACCTATGAATTACCAATCAAGTGGAAATATTGCAATCTGCGATAAGATAAATCAGAACATGCTAGAACTTACGAGGGTGAATCAAAAAGTTCTTAGAAGTGCATATATATGAAACCTTTTTGGATCAAGTTCGATATTCAAATTAAAGAGTGTCTATCACACTATATTTATGCAGACTGTCACTTGTTTTTGTCAGTTCGTTCGCATGTAATAATTTTTTTTGTGCAACGAGTTGCTAAAAAGTCAAAATTATGGATAAAAGTGAGTTACGTGCGGTGATAAAATATCTCAGTTTGAAAAAAATGTCTACGAAGGAAATTTTTTTGGACATTCAGCAGACATTAGGGGGTGATGCTGTACCCTATTCTACGGTTGCGTACTGGGTGGCTGAATTTAAAAGAGGTAGATCAAGCTGTAAAGATGACCCGCGTTCTGGGCGGCCTTCAACCTCCGTTACAGAAGAAAATGTCAAAAAGGTTGAGAATCTGGTTTTGGAAGACAGAAGAATGACTATAAAACATATAGCTGAGAT
Organism: Clostera curtula; assembly: GCA_905475355.2. NCBI lineage: Eukaryota > Metazoa > Arthropoda > Insecta > Lepidoptera > Notodontidae > Clostera > Clostera curtula. Next base: position 15,141,012 of record FR997795.1, read on the forward strand.
CCTAAAGATATCTTTTGGTAGCGTTCAATCCATTTTAATTGATTCACTGGGGTTCAAAAAAGTGTCTGCAAGATGGGTGCCACGAATGTTAACCGACGAAAACAAAAAGCGACGTTTGGAAATTTCCAAGCGTAATCTCGAAATGTTCCAGCGTGATTCGGATAATTTTTGCCGTCGTCTTGTCACCATGGATGAAACGTGGGTCCACCATTTTGATCCTGAAACTAAAAGACAAAGCATGTCTTGGAAACGACCATCCTCTCCATCCATTAAGAAATTTCGAGTTGCTCCTTCCGCTGGCAAAGTTATGGCCTCTGTGTTCTGGGATAGTGAAGGAATCCTTTTTATTGATTACATGCCAAAAGGCCAGACGATAACTGGACCCTATTATGCAAATTTAATCCCGAAAGTGCGTGAAGCGATTAAAGAAAAACGTCGTGGAAAACTGTCGTTGGGCGTGTTGTTCCTTCAAGATAACGCTCCTGCCCATCGATCGGAAGTTGCGCTCAACGCAATCCGCTGTGCTGGCTTCAATCTCCTTGACCACCCACCATATTCTCCGGACTTAGCCCCAAGTGATTTTCACTTATTTCCAAAATTAAAAGAGGAAATTCGTGGAACAAAATTTCACGATAATGACGCGGTTATAGCTGCCGTAGAGGACTTTTTCGAGAGTCAAGAAAATAATTTTTTTTCACAAGGAATAAGGAAGTTAGAAACGCGTTATTCTAAATGCACTGCATTGGAGGGAGATTATGTAGAAAAATAAAATATTATTATTTAAATCTTTGCATTTTTTAATATTGATTCCAAGAATTTTTTGATTCACCCTCGTATTACATGTAATGTGGAACCTAACATAGGTATATTCATATTTAGTTCTAATTTTCTGAGGAATGTTGTCGACATTTTAAAATTTCACGGATTGCACATACATTCTGATATGTAGTTTCTATTTAAACGTTGTTTTTTTGACGTTGGAAATGGACCCGCCCCGGTTGGGTCGTGAGACACGGCGCGGGAAAATTTAAATATGCGCGTCGACCTACCCACCAAAACCAACAGCCTCCCTCAACGTGCCGAAACAGGGCCCGGGTCTCGCTGCCCGGGGTTCCGCGACCATAATGGGCCTTGGCCCACCTTTTAAGCCGAACGTCCACGGACAGCTAAAATAAGTAAGTTTATTTTAGCTTGCATAGTTGAGCCAGTTTTTCATACATGTTAGTAGTCCAGTCGAAATAGACATAAAAGTAACCTCAAGTAGAAAAAAATCGGGGAGCGATTTTTTTTAAACGTTGGGGGGGTTTGGAAGTATAAATCTCGATTTTCGAACTAATCCTGGTAGAGGGTTCGCCGCCATCTTGTTTAAAGTTATTTTTTTTCGTGTTTCTGAAATAACTCGTTAATTTTCAACTTTAGAGCAAAAATTGTGTTGTCCAAAGTTGTTGGAAATTTAATTTCCCACAAGTTTGGTCATCATCATTTTTACGCTAGGATGTAAACGGGCTCAACTAAACTAACTTATTTTAGCTGGCGGTGGACGTTCGGCTTTAGCGTCACGCTTTGAAGGGGAGCTATAGGTGCTCCCCAACCCTACAAACTGGACAATGTATGGTGCCTGATGTAAGGGCGTCTAATCCAGCGCAGTGCTTAACAGCGCCTGAACCTTACTTCTGGCCCCACTACTACTACTACTCAGCCCATAGATGACTCACTGCTGAGTCGGCCTCCTCCAAGTACATGGAGGGCAATTAGCCTACTGTGCTACGCTGGCCAGACGGGTTGGCACAGGGTTTAGTATCAAGTTTTCCTTCTCTTATCGGCTAGGTTTTCGGCCTTGTCATTTCCCATTGTCGACTCTTACGACACCCTTAGGATGAAATGGGGTGGTGACACAATGTATGCTAAATCCGTCACCACACGGAAGATTATTTATACCTTTTTTCATACCCTTAAAATCTCATCTTTGAACTTGCTGTCACTGTGATGTGCTCATATACAAACAAACCATATCATTTGAAAAAAGCAACTACAGAGTTTCTTGTCGGCTTTTCTCTGTACAGCAGCATTATACTGGCAACAGCCGATAGGAGTGTATGGAAACTAGCACCTAGCATGGGACAAGGGCCAAAACATGGTGACGGTAATTTTAAACACGACGATTTATAAGTTTTGTATATTTCTACTTTAAGCCTTATGTGTATGTCGCAAATGTACACTAAAGTGTTATCTATCTATCTATCTAAAACCTACACAAATAAAGTGCTTTTTTAGTTTGAGTTTGCTCATGCTTACGGCATTTACCTAGATGACAAGATGACCAATGTTCGTTGTGAGACGAAGTACTTTTGGAAATCGTTATTCCTTCATGGCCTATTGTCACCCAAGGGCGGATCCAGCTTTGGCGCCAGGAGGGGGTCACATAGTCGTGGTCAAGTCAAGAACTTATAATTTAATTTTGATAACAATAGATACAAGTAAAGTACGGTTCGATTCCGGGGTCGGGCAAGTGTCTTTGTCTAAACCAGAGGCACTGGCTCGGAGTCTGGATGTCATTTCTATATATAATATGTATGTATTTACAAAATAAAAATGTATTTAAGTAGTTTATCATCCATCTCGTTACCATACCACAAGCATTAAGTCGCTTAGCTTGGGACGAGATGGCGTTGTGTGAAATGTCCAAGGATATTTATTTATTTATTAATTAATGTACATAAGTACTGCACTTAAAAATATTTATTCTTTATTGTACACTTGAAAAACTCCACACATAACAACTTGTACATATCCACGTACATATTGCCCTCTTGAAGACACCCAGAGAACCACTATCACGCACTGAATGAGGCAGCCTATTTAAATTCCGTAACCGTGGTTAATGATTTTGTCATAACAGCTAGAGGTATGTCCCCAGGCCCTGTCAACTTTGTTCAGAGGCAAAAATCAACATATTTTTTTATAATATTTATAATATGGTATCACAAGAGGCCATGTTTGAGCTCCGATAGGAGTATGTGTGTTATGTGTATGTCACCCCTCGACATGACATGACGCAAAACTCCGCAAAATTGAAGAGGTGGTACGACAAGGGTTTCCAACAAACAAATTAGAAACAGACAAAATACATACGTAGGTCACACTATAAGTTTTGCGTAACTTAAAAAAAATGTTATAACTATAATATTGTGTTTATTGCTTTTCAAAAGACTACATTTCAAACATTTTTTCATGCGATTGAACCGTTTTTTTAATTAAACAGGAGGACCACAGATCTGAATGCATGTTTTCTACGTGATGATTGAACGCTATCACTGCCTCTTCGGAGTTGGTAAAAGTGAAACCTCTCATGAATTGATTGAATGAATTGATTTTGGGGAAAATACAGAAATCACAGGGTGCTAGATCGATGCTATGCGCAGGATGGGTGACGAGTTGTACTTTTCCGGAAGCTAAAATGACTTTGTTTTGTTGGCCGTGTGTGAAGAAGCGTTGTCATGATTTAGAAGAACGCGGCTTTTTGGTCGTCTTGCGCGAACTTTTTCTAACACCCTGGGCAAACAACTAGCTACCGACTTTAGATAAAAAAAGAGATGATTACACAAAATACATTATTATAAAAAAATTACTCAGCATTTGGGATATTAAATTAAATGAAATAGGACCTCAAATTATTAAAAAAAGAATGACGAGCCCTCTGATTTTCTTGCCAGTTCTTTTCAGCAGTGGTCGCGTTCCATACTGGTGGTAAACTATACATTTTTTTAATATGTTGACAATTTGTAAGTGTCCATTGTGTCCTATACAAAATAAATTATTTGACTTTGACTTAAACATTACAATTTCGAACAATACAATTTTTTTTTATTACGTTGTCCGTGTTTTAATGGCAATTTTTTGTGGAACTTGGCCACCCCAAAATTAACTCACATTAAAGAGCGGCCGCCATCTTGGCGTCTCACTTTTGTCTTAGCGAGAGTTCCGTCCGCCTTTTTTTAGACGTCCATGTATACAACCAAATAATAAAAAAATAAATAAAACCAAAAAAGAATATAACTATTTTCTGAATTAGCTATGTGTCTCGAAACTGCACCGAAAGGGTATCCAGCTCAGCATATGTCAAGTGCAGTACCTGACGCTGAATCCCAGTAGTGGCATACGGATACCAAGCTGCAAGCACTTGAGGTCTTACGTAAATCTAAGTATGGGGTCTATGCTTTTGTTTCGAATAGTTCGTGTGACGTGTAGTAGTTATATAATTAAATAGACTACAAAAAAAAAAATACAACAAATTCATTCTATAATAAAAAAAAATAAAAAAAATTATTACAATAAATAAAAAACCGACAATACTTAAAAACATTAAACATAATGATTACATTTGTATTAAAATACCAATAATATCTAATAAATTAATATAAATAGGTATACGACAATTAATATAAATAATGAAATCCCGACTGCATGCAATTATAATTACTTGAAAATAAAAATTAAATATGTGGTGGCAGCATCTTTGTTAGCTTAGATTATAGATATATTTGTAATAATTAGTCCTTGTTTCTTTTGTTCCTTAATAAGGTATTGTTTTACATAAAATCTATATAGTGATAAAATATATAAATAAAATCATTATGTTCAATTAGTGGTCCACCTAAGTCCTGGAACCAGCTCAGGGGGGGGTCATGACCCCCATGACCCCCCCCCCCTGGATCCGCCCTTGTGGTCACCATAAATGGCTGTGTTGATGACAGTCTGGATTTTCGCGCCTTAATTTATGTATGTTAAGTCACGACTTGGCGGCTGATTATCGTATTAAAATTAGGGATGGGCTGAATGTACGTTGAACCTAATTCGAAATTCGGCCGAACTGTCGGCAAAAATGAAAAATCTTCGGTTCTAATGGTTAGTACCTTTAAAATACGAATAGATCCATAGTACTTTTATTAGATTGAGAAACGCAAACCTGATTTTTTTATTCAATGTACAAATTTAGTTCGTTTTAACCGACGTCAAAAAATGTCTTCCCATGAAACGGTGCGAAAAAAATATCTATTCGAATAGTATTGGTTCTTGATTGATCCCATAAAAATCGCAATTGGATCAGTAGTTTGGAATAAAACATGAAGAAAGAAAGATATGATAACAAAGACACTAAAATTTACATATTATCGAGTTCTAATTGCAAAATTCAAATGTCTATTATGAGCTTCGTTATTTTATTCAGTCAATATACTAGCAGGTATTTTTTCTAGTGTAAAATTTTCGGCCTATAAACCAAAGTTCAACTCATTCGTAAATAAAATCAATTCCACGAATTGGCGAAATCAATTTGACAAATAACGGTAAAAACGTCACTGAACGGAAGAGACTAAGCTATCAGAGAGTTTTATGGAATGGGTTTAACCGTATCAGAATGGGATTAGTTATTCCTCGAAGGATGTTAATCTTTGATAAATTAGTAAAATATGTATATAACAATACGTTCTTGTCGAACAGGCGCAGTTTGGTTAGTACATAAAAGCAAAATGAACGCGTTGGTTAAGTGTGCTCTAATAATGGCCGTCGCTGCCTCAGGTAGGGATTGTGATGATACGTGATATTAAGCTTAGGATGATGGATTAAGAAGGTCAAGAATGCCTAGTGCTACCGTCTATCTCTATCATGAAGGTTCGATATGCGATAGTCTCTTTAGTAAGACAGATAATGTACACATAGATATTAGACGACACGGTTGGCGCAGTGGTTGAGCGATCGACTGCTGCGCAGCATGTCGCGGGTTTAATCCCCGCACGGAAGAAATATTTGTACGACCTACAAGTATTTGTTCCGGGTCTGGGTGTTTTCTATCTATATTATGTATGTATTTACAAAAAAAAATGAATATAAGTAGTTTATCATCCATCTTGTTACCATAACACAAGCATTAAGTTGCTTACCTTGGGACGAGATGGCGTTGTGTGAAATGTCCAAGGATATTTATTTATTTATAACGTCCTTAATTAAACTACACGCAGACGCAGTATAATTGACAGAATATTCATAAATAAATTCATTCACTAATATTGAATTTGTCAAGTTGAATCATATATTAAAGTCAATCGAAACTAAGGCACATAGTGAATGACCTCTGCATGAGTAAGGGTAATTGCATTTGAATAGTTAAGCTTTATAGATACTACCTAATATCACCTACCAGACTTTCAGAGCTCATAACCAGAAGCCGGTTTTATCAATGGAATTGCAATGAAAGATATATATTTAGGCTGCCAGTTTAATAACACGATGGTTATTGAACTATATTTTTGGTACTACTATTACTTAACCCTTAGATGACCCACTGTTAAGTCGAGCGTTCTTCAGTTACATGAAGGGGTTATTAGCCTACCGTGCCACGCTGGTGAGGGGGGTGGCACAGGTTTTCCTATCAAGTTTTCCTCATCTTACGGATAGATAGTTTGCCTTATCATTTCTTGTTGTCGGCTCTTATAACACCCTCAGGATAAAATGGGGTGGCGACACAATGTATTCTAAGTCACGGAATGGAATTCATTCAATACGATTTGGTACCCATCGTGTAGTAAGTAGGAATTCTTAGCATTGCCCAAAATGCGGTACGCAATTGGTCTGCATGCAAAGCTCCGTATGGCTGCTGAATGTTAGGCCGATAGCACACGGCGTATTTACAACGCGCAGAAAACGCGTGTTGCAGGAACGCGCGTCTTCTGCGCCGCTAGCATTGATATAGGGTTTTTTGTATATCAATGGCCGCTAGATGCCGATTTATGGCGATCGCCGCGAAGGTTCGTTCGAATCTCGTGTGAATCGCGTATACGTCGCGTTTGAAATACGCCGTGTGCTATCGCCCTTAGATGGGTGTCCATTATTTGTTATGCCTGACGTCCTCCGTGCTTTGGAGTGCACGTTAATAAGCGACGATAAGCACTTATTATCAGGCGGATCAAATGGCCGAGCGCCACCTTAGTGATATAAAAAAAATGTACATGTACAAAATTTATCAAAATGCAAATTAACAATGCGGCCATGAGTGTACTTGCGTAGTATTTTTTTAATTACATAAAATCTACATAATCTGCTAATCCGCGTGGTGTGATAATTGTTATTGTTGTTATCAAATTATCGTGTATTTAATCTTTTTTAATTACCTACGGGCGTAAAAATATGCTTGGTGTTACCATATTTTACGCCGTTCATTAACTTTATGCCAAATTTTAATCAATACTCACAACGTTACGGCACTCTTGTCCGATTTGTAAAAAAAATATATGTATTTAAGTTTAACACAGCTTATAGAAAGTATTCGAAAATTGCAGTGTTGAGCACTTTTAAACATTGATTCCTAAGAAAATAGATTGAAAACGACATAACAATTTTATACCTAGATAATTAATTATTTTTTATGTACTTAATATTTTTGTCTCAAAAATGCAAATATCGGTTTGTACGCTTGTATCATGGGTTGGTACCGTAGGGACTTATTTATTACCTATTGCTGCCATTGAACAACCTCGCCTTAACAATATCGCTCTATGGTTTTCACAAATAAACGCAATAGATAAACTAAAAACACATTTCTGTGTTGTAACAAAAACCACGATGCGTTTACAATCATGTGGTTAGGTTTAGATCTGCGACTTCAGATAGAAACGTAATGCGTAAGTAGCAAAATAGAGGCGCTGATAACTTGAGCTCATTGAAATTAGAAAAACAGAGGTTGGGTATAGCTCATTGAAGTTGTCTAACTTGGGATAAGCCTCCTCCTTACAGAACACCGCAGCCGTCACCCTTGTGTGGTTATTTTCCTGCTCTTAAGTAAGATCGAGGAAGCGTGGTGTTGTCGCGGAGCATACTCCCCCATCGGGAGGAGAGAATCCCATGGCCCTGGAGTCGGGCAGTGAAGGATCACCGTTGGTTTTAGTGGGTAGGTCGGGGTGCAATTTACCATCTCCACGCGCCCTGGAGTCTCGGAAAAATTCACGCGCCCGGGAATCCATGAAGAATGATGAATCCTTACGAAAAGATGTAAAAAAAGGGAAGTGTGGCAGTGGCAAGAATCCATTTCTGGTTCTGTAGTTCTTCAGTTTCTGTCATGCTGTCACTTTCAACAGGTTCGGCAATGAGTGCGTGGCATCTTGTATTGCAAACTGTGGTGACGGATTTAGAATACACCATCCCATTTCATCGTGAAGGTGTCTGAATTCATCGAATACACCATCCCATTTCATCGTGAAGGTGTCTGAATTCATCGAATACACGACCCTATTTCATCGTGAAATTTTTTTTTTATTTATTTATTTATTCGTAGCAAATACATAGATTGGTTACATTGAGTGGAATAGCGCAACATAAACTCATTCGAGCTTTTCTGTGCGCTAGTATCGTCGTTTAAAACTAGATCTTCTCACAAAGTAATCACGCAATAGTTTTCTTACAATATGAAGGTACTTAAAAACTAAACAGAATTACAAAATATTATATTAATGGTGGGTAGTATATTCGATAAAAGTCTTGCGAATTTGTGTGTAATAAAAAGAATACAGGTTGCTCCCAAATGTGGACATCTTTTGCATGTTATGCTGATTAATTATGAAGTACGATTTTTTTGTAAATAATATTTCTTTAAAGTATTTTTAATGTTTGTTTGTGTAATTTTGTCTTTTAATGAAGTTGGTAATTGATTAATGAGCCAGGGTATGAGATATATCAGTGTTCTTTTTCCATATAAATTTCTGTATTTTGGTAGAATTAGTTTACCGCTAGTGATTGTACGAGTGCTTCTTTGATTGAGACTCGGTATTTTTGTTTGCTTTAAGTTGGAATTGAAAAATTCTTCATTTAGAAGTGTCATATTAACCTTATCATGTATCGGAATGATGTTGCAAAAATTGAATAAATGGTGGTAGTTATTTTCATATTTCTTTTTAATATTATTTGGAACAAGGGTTTTTAAAATTCGTAATTGAAGTGAATATATTTGGTCAAGGTGGGTTTTATATGTTCTACCATAACTAGATAGACCATAGGATATTACAGACTCTGCTAGTGATTTGTAAAGTAGTAGAAGTGTTCGGTACGGTAGTTTGTATTTAATTATAGAAAATTTAGCCAAAATAATTCTTAATTTATTGCTTACGTTATTAATATGCTCTTTCCAGCAGAGTCGGTTGTCTATTGTCAGTCCTAGATAAGTGTGTTTTTCGACGACTTCTATGATCTTACACAAACAAGATAGGGGCTGCATTGTATTTTTGGTATTGTGCAGGCATTCATGACATAAAGCTTTTAGTATGGGTGTTGTAACGCTTCTGTTCTGATTTGAACTGATATACATTAATTTAGTTTTATTTGCGTTTAATACTAAACCGTTATCATGTGACCATTTAGTTAACATATCAAAATCGTGTTGTAGCAATTCCAAATGATAAGGCCGAAAACCTAGTCGCAAGAGAAGGAATACTGTGCCAACCCTTCTGGCCAGCGTGGCACAGTAAGCAAATTACCCTCCACGTAGTTGTAGGAGTCAGCAGTGGTTCGTTTGTGAGTTGAGAACCCACTGCTGTGTTGAGCCGCCTCCAGTTACATAGACTATGCCACGCTGGCGCGACGGGTCAACACAGCTTTTTTTATGAAGTTTTCCGTCTCTTCCCGGCCCATAACCTAGCCGGCCTTGTTATTTGCTTTGTTGTCTCTTCACACTCAGGATTGAATGGGGCGGTTTGTATGCTTGAGCGTGACTATGGTGAAATTATAAAATAGTGACTAAAAGAGCGTTACATTCCAAATACACTTTAAATTCTGATACAAGTGTGCTTTCAGAAGTATAATTTTCTTGAACCATAAAACACAGAATTCAAATCGCTGTAAGATAGTCCATGAGTATCCACTAATCAGAAACATTTATATTACAGCGACGGCTTTTGAGTTGGGGCCTATGGATGTCATTTTCCATTTGTTCACAAGGTTGGTACCCTTAGCGATACATACATTTACTATGACCATGTGTCCAGCGCACGCCTATCACCCGAGGGCCATCATCGCGGCCGGCTATGTTTCGAGTAGTTTGGCGTGACCGCTGGAACTCGGCACGGTTTGACGGGCCGATGTGCCGGCAATACAAAACACTACTGTCGCACGGTGCCATTCTTAAGAACTGAGCCACCGATATATCGGCGCGGTGGACACACGATCGCCGTCACGCCTCTTAAACTCGGCCCGAAATAATCTCGTTCTCAGTGACGGCGCGGCGGCGGTGGACAAACAGCCTTATTCATTAGCTTTACAATTAATATAAGTGCTTCACTCACCTTGTAAAATTCATTATCTTAGATGTTCACGGTCAATTTAAGTTGTTGAACTATGTATTTCATTTTAATATAGCATTGGCGAATTTAATGATTATTGTAACCAACAGTAGTACAACGGGTTGCTATGTGACCGACTGTTAATTTCTCCAATCTATTAGAAATAATCCGACGTTATGAAGGGGGTCAAAATCATGTTCAAAGATTCCGTTACATACTAAAATACGTCTGAAGCTAATAAAAGCGTATTAAAAAAATAGCTTACTACAACGCCTGACAGGTTTTGCAACCGAACATTTGGGATTTGGTCCCAAGTTTACTGGTCTTGTTACATTGTTCCTGTTGTGTGTCTTGTTAAGTTGTTTCCTTCTTCCTACACTATTCTTTTCGTCATCTCTTACTGAAATTAAATTACAAAGTATCACCAACCAATCCCAAAAAAATATGAAATGAAATATTAGTCATTGAGTCTATTTGACATTTGTAATTTTATCGTTCCAGGAACAATCCTCAGGTCAGCGAGGCATTGTTGCCCACGACTGGCTCCATTATGGCATCATCATTTTCTCTCAGCCGTCACACGATTGTCACTATCCACAGCTACGGAGAAGGCGTTGGCGGGAACTTCAATGCCTTCGTTGTACCCGGTGAGAGACAAATGCTTACTAACTCACATTCTGAGTTTGCTACTTTGGAAGAAAGTAGTTTCTGTATATAGTTTTAAGTTTATTTGTAGCTACATCTACTTATGTAACATGGTTAGTTATCTGGTTTGAGCATTGTTTTTATCAGTGACTTGAATGCCTTTGACCCTAGGCTTGCGTGATGGAAAGCAACGCCAGGGTCTAAGATGGAGCAGGCAATTCAAGGAAATGCCCTGTCGGGCACCGGCTCTCACATGCACACGACGAAACACAGTCAAACTGCTTGGCGCCGGACTTAGATATGAGGGTTGTAGCTAGCCGGCCGGACCACCAAGCGTGACTTTTACAACACGTGTTATTTACCAGCGTGCGGGAACTACAACACGACTACAACCTACTTACAGCTTGACTACAAAAATCAGCGGGATTTTTGTAGTACTGATCTAACTTTTGCACTATATGCAGAAAATATTTGTCGATTGCTGTAGGAAACGTTGTGGTGGCAGATTTGAAATACACAATGTCACGAATCCACACCAGTCTGGGGACGTCGTAGAAGATGACTATGAAGAACACAAGAGGCAGATTGCCGGAAAACCGCAAGAGAAGAAAACTTGATACAAACCCTGTACCAACCCGTCTGGCCAGCGTAGCACAGGTGGCTTATTTCTCACCATGAATTTGAAGGAGGCCCGACTCAGTAGTGTAATATATTGGCCGAAATGCTGGTGATGGCTGTCATAAATATCCGCCACACACGACGTTTCATAAGGGGCAAAGATGTAACGTATTATTTCTTCACAGCTCACTTGTCAGCCGAAGATGTCAACGTCTTGGCAGTGGACTGGAGCGTTGGTGCAGCCATGTACACACAAGGCCTTGGCAATGCTCCCCAATGTGGCGAAGTCATCGCTCAATTCCTTAACATCCTCATAAACCAATTTGGGTACAATGCCAACCTGGTCCGCATTGTCGGAGTTGGCCTTGGTGGACACATTGCTGGTATCGCTGCTAGAAATGTCAACCAAGAAATTACTCATATTGTGGGTAAGATGCTTAGATAAACCATATCCAATCTAAATTTATCAATCGTCTAGTGATGCACTTTTGTAAACATTACATGCTAAGAGTGTCATTTTATATGCCTAGGACATGGGTCTGTATCGCGGAAATATTTTGTAGGTAAAACCTTTATTTTCCCGAGATTTCGGCGTGGATTGCACCAGCCGTAGTCACAAGAGGACTGGTAGACGTAGCTCAGTGTTCGAGACGCTTGGGTCTGCATGCTCACCTTCGCTTGCTCGTCACTATTTCTATTTTCTTGCGAAACCGTCGGTACTTAGATACTGAGATACGGCCGGTATAGATGCAGACCTACCGTGCGTGAAAAGAGTCACAGACAAATTTGGAACAGCTCTGAACTATTATTCCATTTAAATTGTCTACGTTATACAGTCACTTGTTTCTCGTCACGTCACAAGATTTCCTCGATCCAGACCTATGTCATCACTATCACTACGTAGTTTAAAACAAAGTCGCTGTTGTCTGTCCGTCCATATGTATGCTTAAATCTTTAAAACAATGCAACGGATTTTCAAGCGGTTTCTTTTAATAGATAGAGTGATTCAAGAGGAAGGTTTTTAGGTGTAATACATCTATAATATTGTAGAGAAACACTGATAAATTTAGAGGTGCATAATTGCAACCGTGCGACGCCGGGGCGGGTCGCTAGTTAATATATAAAATGTATACAAATCGCGTGAGTCTAAAACATAGGCTTGTGTAGGTAGTACACGAACTATAAATTATTCAGAATGAATTATTGGTCTTGTGGTTGGATGGTCCGCCTTTGGATCTAGGCCCTGGTTCGTTTCCGAGGTCGGGCAAGTGTCTGTGTAAAGATAGGCCCCTGTTCTGGGTCTGGGTGTAATTTTTGTTCGTGAGTTACATGTTTGTAAACAACCCCCGCGATACAGGTTATACTTAGAACACTGTCGAATGGATCGATTACGAAGTTTCCCAAACGACAGATGGCCCGCGCAGACAATTAGTGGTAGGTTTTAGTGGGTAAACCGTTCGCAATCACCATCTCATCGCGACCGGGACTCCCACATACCCCAGCCCCGTCCCTGGGCTGGGGACACATATAAAAGGCTCCCACACTTCACTATCACTATCACTACATAGTATAAAATAAAGTCGCATTCTTCTGTCCGTCCCTATGTATGCATAAATCTTTAAAACTACGCAACGGATTTTGAAGCGGTTTTTTTAATAGATAGAGTGATTCAAGGGGAAGGTTTATACGTATAACCCACCCCCGCTTTGCACGGGCGAAGCCGGGCGGGCCACTAGTTAAAAAATAAATAAAAAAAAGAAGCAAGCACAAGCCCACTTAGCAACAAAAGCAATGTATGGCAAGCGTAGCACAGTATAAAGATCACTAATTCCATGATGCCCTAATCAGATGTAGGTAATTTTAAGGCAAAAAAAAAAAAATTTTGCACATACTGCTCACCTGCGGCGATAGGACGATTTTCTATCTAAAGAGGTTGGTAGCGAAAGTGATACAATCAAAACATATTGAATTAAGAATTATGTTATCAATTAATATCACACGTGGGTTGTCCAGTGCATTTAACTAGCAGGTGTCGTGATGCGATAGCAAATTATGATTTGGTTCTACGCCTTTAGTAATAATCGGATGTAATCGGTCTTAAGATAATTATTTCATGATACTTACGTCAAATACATTATAATTAAAGAATGTTAATTATATTTTTTGTCATTTACAAGTACATTTGTTTTGTCATCATTGATGTTTAATTAAAACACATATTTTGAAGTGTAAACTCATGAAATATCTATACATTACTGGAAACGCGTAGGGAAACGACAGGTCTTAGGAATCCGCCTGGTCAGTCCTAGGTATATAGTAGTCTACTATTACTAGTACTGAGCTCGTAGATGGTCCACTGCTTAGTCGAGCGTCCCCCACTTACATGTAGGGTAATTATCCTTCTGTGCCACGCTGACCAAACGGGTTGGGAAGGGGTTTTGTATTAAGTATTCCTTCTCTTAAGGCTAGGTTATCGGCCTTCTCATTTCCTTTTGTCAGCTTGTACACCCTGAGGATGGAATAAGGTGGTGACACCATGTGATTAAATATAGTACTCTAGTTATTAGTAAATATTTAAGGAGACCTGAACTCAGGAATAAGTTAATTACAATTTTGTAGAAATTGTTTTGTTGTCTGCCTGTTGACCACCCGGTTAGATAGCTCTGAAAGTTCGAAAGAGAATCGAGGCATTCCAACAGTCTATTAGCCGCCTCGCTTGTTGCTCTTTTTAACCGACTTCAAAAACAAAGGGGGCTCCATTCGGCTTCATTTTATGACACTTGCATTAAGTGAAGAACATGCATGCTTCGGAAGGCAATTAACTTTCTAGCCGTTATTTCCGAGCATTTGTAAATGATTTATTATAAGCATTGTATCTTTTTGCAAATATTCAATAACCAATAAAATAAAATCTTTTTAACAGCAAATGTAAATCGACTTCGAAAACATTAAAAACACTAACAAGGGAAAAATGACCAACTGAAGTCGGTGCCAACTTAAATTAACATCGACTTTAATTAGGAAATAGCGGTACATATACGAGTAAATATATGTTTATAAAAATAAATGTGATGGTCTTCAGCAAAGTGTTGTGTGTGCATAAGACTAGGAAAGTTTCTGAACGATAAAAACTTAATATTTGTTTAATGTCTTTCCTTCAAATTTATTTTAGTTAGAGGCGTAGCAACGCCCTCAGGGTATAGCTAGTATAGAATAAAATAAATATAACGAACTAATAACATTGTAATTTTCGTTTTCAGCCATCGACCCATCTTTTGTTGGGTGGACTCATAACCCAGCTCTGCTGAACGCTGACGACGCCGACGTTGTGGAGGTTCTTCATGCAACCGCTGGAGTTTACGGTTACGACTTCCCTATCGGTGACTTGGACTTCTATCCTAATGGAGGCACCTTCCAGAACGGTTGCTTCACTGACATCCCTTGCTCGCACATCTACAGTTACGCATTCTATGCAGAGTCTATTACAAATACCGTAGCTGGAGGGCCAAACTTCGTGGGTACAAAATGTGAAGATTATGAAGAAGCTATCAGTCTCCAGTGCTCGGGCGATAGGGACGTCCAGTTTGGTGGTGTTGCGACTAAGACCAGGTAGGTTGACTTATTAAGTAAGATGCATGTATAATGCCCAATGACAGAACAACGAGAAAGTACGATTATTCGTGCCTTCCTTTGACATGGCTCAGAGTCTTAAGAGCCAGTCTCTTTGGCTGCAGTACCACCTTTTTGTTCATATTAACAGCTTCCAAAGTCAAAATTGCTTTGATGACCTCTAACCTCTGATAGGAGTGGGATGATAAGAAGAAAACTCGTACACTGGGGCCTATTCAAATGATGCATTCTTTTATCATTCTGGTGACGTGGAGGCATGTCCTCTACCACCTAACCATTAAAACCGCACTCATATCCCATCTGTAACCCCGTTGTGAACTGACGTGCCTTAAGGACCTTAAAATAGTTCCCTGTCCACGTTGCTGCAGATTTTAGTGAGTGCTTGGGAGTTTTATTTTCTTGATCCAGTCAACTCTTGCTTCAATTGGTCGTCGTTTCAACCCATTAATGACACACCAAATTCAATTTCAAATTCAAATTCATGGGGATTCAACTTTTATTGTAATACTGCTGATTAAAACATGCTTATAACTTTTATTTATCTTGCAGTGTATCCGGCATTTACACATTCTCGACAAACCCCGTTCCGCCATTCGCCAGGAATTAGACAGAATTGAAATATATATATTTTTAAATAAAAAATGTACTATTTATAATTTGTATTTTTATTTGGGTCATCCTTCTTCAGTATGATAAAAACTACGTATAAAAAACCGACTTCAAAAAGTGAAAAGTATAAAATCTTTACATAGTATAAAACAAAGTCGCTGTTTCTGTCCGTCCCTATGTATGCTTAAATCTTTAAAACTACGAAACGGATTTTGATACGGTTTTTTTTAATAGATAGAGTGATTCAAGAGGAAGGTTTTTAGGTATAACCCACACCCGCTTTGCACGGGCGAAGCCGGGGCGGGCCACTAGTAACTTAATAAATTTAATTTAATACAACTCCTAAACAAACCTTTAATATTAATATTTTAAGATAATACTGTTATTTGTATAGATAGGTTCGAAGTCGTGGGTAATCGTGTAATACATAAAAACCAACTACCACTACTACTGTAATACCAATCGAATGGTGAACCTCCTCCTTTTTGAAGTCGGTTAAAATTACATCGCGCATAATAATAAAATGTTAAAGATTAACTCAAAATCTACTGAATTGTAAACCTAATTTTTGCAGTAAAGAGCTACATTTGAACTTGTAATGCTTAAAACTTAAAATGAAAAATAACGAATAAATGACAATTTCAAGTCGGCGAAACCTTAAATAAATTGACACTGACGTTAATTAGGATGTAGGTATTCCGGGCTGGAACTGAAAATCAGCGCTGCAGAAACCAGTGTAAATTGAGCCTGCCTTTTTGACACCATATTGTTACGAAAATTTACTTTTATTGTCTGTATATGTGTGTCTAATAAAAGTTTTTTTTTCTGTATGCTCAATCACTTACTTCAAATGGTAATTTCTTTTTTTGTTTTTAAAGTCTGTTTACATTTTTTGTCAAAAAGTTTTTATTTCTTTTTGTCCCTAAAATAAACAAAATTGGGAGAGCAATTTACTATAATAAATATTATCACAAATGCGATTTTTACTTGTTTTTATACCAGGTGTTAATGATAGCAGAGCGCCATCCATCATATTAACTATATCTTGTTTTGATAATTATGAATCGATGTTAGAGATGGTGATATATGATAGGGCTTGAGAGGGGACTAAGGTCAGATATTATAATTGATTGACAGCAAAGCTGAGCCAGCACCGCGGTTGGCGCTCCCCAATGCGGGAATAGGCTAAAGAAAATGCCATAAATGTCTTAAATTACGTCAGCAAGAAAGCCAAAAGTGGGGAAAATCGACGCGGCACAACGAGTGCTGAAATTTGAAACCTCTCAGAAGTACGGTTTACAAAAGTGTATGTATGTGATAGAGTCTATGTGTGTGGGTATGCGTGTGTGTGTAAAACCTGTAATCAAATATTTTCCATTCTAATCCTTATCACATATAGGAAGTAGCAAATATGCTATTGGTTTTCACTGATTTATTAGTTTGATTATTTAACAATTTCAATGAAATGCTAACTTCATTGTATTAGATACATTAGCTTCACGAATATAAAGCTGAAGATATACTTCTGAGTCATAGGTGTACCTAACGAATATAGTAATGACCGTATATTGGTTTCTAGGGCCGGCTACGCACCGCTATTTGACAAAAAATATAAAAATATGTTATAGTTAGACATTTATCTTTATAAATTATAGGCTATTTGTTATTCTGATGTATAAGCTATATTAATGTTTAAAAAAGTTTCATCAAAATCCATGAGATAGTTTTTGACTGAAAGAGTAACAAACATACATTCTTACAAACTTTTAAATTTACATAATTAGTAGGATATATAAAAAAAATATTTGCGCAATGCCTTGAGTTTGAATCCATATTATAAGTGTGTGTGTTTATCATTTGAATGCAATACCATACTTAGCCACCAAGTATAGCCAACTTCCAGAAATAATGCGCGCCAATTCTGCGCTGCTGAAATGGATCACCAACAAATGAACACGATGGAGCCATCAATAATGGCCAATCATCTCTTAGAAAGAATGTCAAGTAAGTATAAATAAATGATATAAACAAGATTCCAAACAGAATGATTATCTGGTACTTTAATCAGTGCTACCTACAATAAAATAGATAACACACATAATAAATAACATAATTCGATTGCAGATGATAGTCACACCAAAAATGAAACTCCTAGTAGTGGTTGCGGCTTTAGTGGCAGGTCAGTAAAATGTTCACACAATTTAAATATTTTAACCATTTCTGGTAAAATTCCTGGGCATCATTATAAAACATTTTGAAAAGGTGAGTTCCAGTAATAAAATAACAAAGAGGAGTCTTTCTTAATGTGTATTTGTTTACAGTCTGCGCAAGCAGTGCTATACCGCCGGTCGCCAGAGAAAATGTTGAACCTTCTCCAGTCGAAGTTATAGAGAATTTTGAGAATTCTGAAATCGACTATGAGGAAATTCCTACTATCCCTGGTGACAATAGCCATTACGTGGAGGGCAAAAGCCGATACATCTGGTTCCCTGATGGTGAAGGTGTTCCCCGCTTGGTAGACTTGCGTGCACCAGTCCCTGCCAGTGAATCAGAATCCAGAAATGGAGCCAATAACGCATACTGGCTCTTTACCAGGTTAGTGCTTACTTTGTTAATATAAATTTAGCGTTTCAGTTTAGTAAACACTCATCATCATCGTCATAATTTCAGCCAAAAGACGTCCACTGCTGGACATAGGCATCCCCCAAGGATTTCCACAAAGGCCAGTCCTGGGCCGCCCGCATCCATCGTTTTCCGGCGACCTTGACCAGGTTAACGGTCCACCGTATGTTCAAGCACTACGCTTTCCGGAAGGCGGACGCCATTCGAGCACTTATCTGCGCGCTATGTGCCCTGCCCATTTACACTTAAGTATGGCAATCCTGTGGGCTATGTCGGTGACCCTGGTTTGCCTGCGTATCTCCTCATTTCTGATTCGATCACGCGGGGAAACTCCGAGCATAGCCCTCGCCATTGCCCTTTGGGTGACTTTGAGCCTCCTGATGGAGCCCATAGTGAGTGATCACGCCTCTGTGCCATATGTCATCACTGACAACACACATTGGTTGAAGACGTTAGTTAATACTACTAACTTTTATTAATTTGCAATAACAGATGGAACCCTACCAACGCTCAAATTATCGTCCACGGCAACGCCAACAGCATCTGGTCTTCCAACTACGTCGCCAGCCGCCCCTTGAAAGTCATCGTTCACGGATGGAACAGCGACGGAAACTCAGCCATCAACCCGCTCGTCACATCTGCCTTCCTCGCCGTTCAAGACGCTAACGTAATCGTGGTTGACTGGCGTAGATTGGCCAACAATTTGATCTATAACATCGCAGCTAACGGTGTACCAGATGTTGGCAACTGGCTCGGTGACTTCCTTCAGTGGCTCATCAATACCGCTGGTGGCAACTGGAACAATGTACACTTGGTAGGCTTCAGTTTGGGCGCTCATGTTGTGGGTAACGCTGGACGTCGCGTTGGTGGTCGCCCAGCTAGAGTTACAGGTATGTATTATGAAACTACTACTATACTAACTACTACAAATTGGTATACCCAACACCGTTCCGTGGCTGAAATTTCAAAGTCAAAAATCTTAACAGTTTGAAAACCTAACCTAATTAGTACATCATTATGCCAACTTTTGCAACAATTTTGACAATTATCATCTATGTACAGTACTTAGTATATTCTAACTTAAATAAATAAATAAATAAATATCCTTGGACATTTCACACAACGCCATCTCGTCCCAAGCTAAGCAACTTAATGCTTGTGTTATGGTAACGAGATGGATGATAAACTACATAAATAATTTTTTTTTTTGTAAATTCATACATGATATAGATAGAAATGACACCCAGACTCCGAGCCAGTGCCTCTGGTTTAGACAAAGACACTGGCGCGACCCCGGAATCGAACCCGGGACCCGTTGATCCAAAGGCGGCCCATCTGACCACTAGACCAACGAGGCAGTCAATTTCTACTACTCAGCCTATATATACCCAACAGCTGATTCGGGCCACCTCCAGTTACATTGAGGGTAATTAAACTGTGCCAGTGACCAGACTGGTTGGCACATGGTTTGGTTTCAAATTTTCTTTCTCTTGCGGCTAGGTTTTCGGCCTTGTCATTACCTTCTGTCGTCTCTTACCCTCAGAATGGAATGGGGTGGTGACTCTATGCATTCCAAATCCACACCACACGGACCATTATTATTTCTAACCTAAACAATATTTCTGCTTTATAGGTTTGGACCCCGCTGGCCCAACATGGGGTGGAAACTCCTTGGCTTTAAACACTGCTGCTGGCATCTATGTCGAGGCCATTCACACTGACGGAGGCCTCCTCGGCATCTTCGACAAGATTGCCGATGCTGACTTCTACCCCAATGGAGGCAGGAACCCTCAGCCTGGTTGCTGGATCAGTACTTGCTCACACAGCCGCGCATACGAGCTCTTTGCCTCCAGTGTCCGCACTAACCACTTTGTGGGCAGGCTGTGCTCCAACACCAACCAAGCTCAAAACAACCAATGTAGCGGTTCCACAATGAACATGGGCAACGCTATTATTTCAAAACGCGGGTAAGTGATAAATCTAGACTAAATTCAACTTCTTGCAGATCCTTCTCCTATCCAGAAAGTCTTCTGATGTATGCCTTTGATTGACTAGAGTTAATTCAAACGATAAGTAAGGGAACGCAAGAGGTAAATCACCTAGCCGCAAGAGAAGGAAAACTTGATACAAACCCTGTGCCAACCCGTCTTGCCAGTATGCTAAATTCCCTCCATACATTTGGAGGAGGCCCGACTCAGTGGTGGGTCATTCATGGGCTGAAACGACGAATTTAAACGATAGTGTAGTAAATGTTGTAACTGTTGTTTATTTGCTATTTGTAAGCCCCATAGCGTCAGTGCTTGTTCACGTAGGAACGCCAGGCGCGGCGGGTGCGGACGCGGTAGCGAGTTCGTGTTCACATTGGCCGCCAGACGTTTGCGCAATATCGTTTCTAGCGACAAGTTCAAACTGTTTGAACTTACCTTACGTCGCGAATGAATCGCGCGCTTCATATACAACTCACGCGTTTGATATTGCCGCGAGCGCAACGCGCGCGCCAGTCGCTAGCTTGCCCGCTACTTCGACCGCGCGTACGTTTTGTACGTGAACACGTGGATATTACGCCATATATGTTTGATATTTCGCGACCGCGCCCGCCACCGCGCCCGCGAGTCAACGTGAATGAGCACTAAGACATCATTAAGCAATAGTATATATCGACGTAGTCCCCGTGGTGACGGATTTAGAATACTTAGTGTCACCACCCTATTCCACTCTGTGTGTGTCGTAAGAGCAGACAAAAGGAAATTACAAAGCCGAAAACCTGAAACTAAACTGTGCCAACCCGTCAGGCCAGCGTGGCACAGTAGACTAAACTTTTCACGTAATGGGAGGGGCCCGACTCTCCAGTGGGTCATATTTTATTTGATTGAATGTCTATACCCTATTCAAGATAGCGTGATCGATTTGACAGATGTCCATTTTTCTGATCGACAAAAAGGTATGATTCCGAACTACATCGCGGTAATGGGGACCAGTAGTGCCGTGGTAGCACTTCTGCGTGCAGCGTACTTCGGAATCACACCTTTACTTTGCAATGACGAATAGTGGTGGGAAACAGATAATATCTAGTAGTCCAAAAAATAACGGTTTAAAATACTTGCAACTGTGACGAGATGGTATGGGTGTATTATGTGTGAAATTCTTTATCACTTTTTCTTAACTTTATAAGACAATATTCGAAAAAAAAACATTTTCATTTTGAAATAAAATTCGTTGGCTTCAGCGCATTGAACAGGGTATAACATACCGACTTGCAGTTTATTCGTAATCATATAGATTTTCATTTGGTTTTAAAAAAAGAAAAACCGTGCTTCCATGATAAAATTGTAAACAAACCTAACAATGTTTAAATGTTTGTATTTTTTTTAAATAACCACAATTTGTTTTCCATTTGCAGAAGCGGCATTTTTGGACTACAGACTGGAAGATCCTGGCCATACTAATTAAGATAAACAATAAATATATTTATATTTGCTATTTATATTTATTTCCATATTACCAGTTGTCGTTACATCAAATACATTGTATAGGTAGAGTTTTTTCAATAATATAATAAAATTCCCCTAAGAAATCATAACTTGGCTTGACAATCGGTATTGTCAAGTCGAGTTACTTGTCGAGTCGAGAGAGTTACTTACCTGGAATTCTAGCTGGGTGGTCGCCCAGCTAGAGTAACAGGTGTGTGTTATGAAACCACTACTACTACTCAACCTATAAAAATCAAAATCACAACTCATTTAAGGCCGCTGCATACGTGACGGGTTTTTATACGGACGGGACGGGACGGGAATTATTGAAAACATCGTTTTGATACAAAATGTATATGAAAGTGCATATTTCACGGACGGGACGGGAACGTGGCACTCACGGGACGTGCTAAACATCGTGGGCGACGATTTTATATACATTTTGTATCAAAACGATGCTTGCAATAATTCCCGTCCCGTCCCGTCCGTATAAAAACCCGTCACGTATGCAGCGGCCTTTAATCAAGTTGGCTCATTAGAGCTCTTTTGACAGGTCAAACAAAAAAATAATAATTTAAAATTTACCATTTAAAATTAATTATTTACCATCTACCACCGGTTCGGAATGCACCTCTACAGAGAAGAGCCGGCAAGAAACTCTATATATAAAACCCACTGCTGAGAGGGGCCTCTTGCAACTACGTGG
This sequence comes from Clostera curtula, assembly GCA_905475355.2. Lineage (NCBI taxonomy): Eukaryota > Metazoa > Arthropoda > Insecta > Lepidoptera > Notodontidae > Clostera > Clostera curtula. The sequence continues at coordinate 15,163,634 of FR997795.1, forward strand.
AGGGTAATTAGCCTACTGTGCCATGCTGGCCAGACGGGTTGGCACAGAGTTTAGGATCAAGTTTTCCTTCTCTAGCGCCTAGGTTTTCGGCCTTGTCATTTCCTATTATCGACTCTTACGACACCCTCAGGATGAAATGAGGTGGTGACACGTGACACAATGCATTCTAAATCCGTTATCACACGGAGAACTTTCTTTTGTGTAAAATGTGAAATAGATTATAGTAACGAGCTTAGCCCCAATCAACGTAGATTTTCGACGGATCTTTTTATTATTCTTGTTCTTACACAGGGTGTATAAAAAAACCTTATAGCAATCCGAAGTGTGGGCATAGAACTAATCAAATTAAGTTTTATGTAGAATGCTTTATTATCATAGAGTATGAGTGAGGTATCGACGGTTTTCTAAGTCAGTTTTTACTATATATCATGGCTGCCACTGAAAATCAGCCACAGAAAATTATCCTACACGCTTAATAATTGGAGTTGCATAATGTTTCTTGTGTTCTGTGCTTATTACCAACTGTTGACCAACATTTAAAAACAAAAATTGCTGCTTAGGTTTCCTGAATTTTTTCCGAGAACATCTATATCACCTCAATTCGTTCGCATTAGGAATGCAGTAAGTCATTAGTGTAACTGTAGACTCACTTAATTCTTAACGCGAATAAAGTATAGTTCTATCAATCGTTTCGTTACAGATATATTTGACTGGGATTCTTATTATAACTTTTCTATAAAATTGTGATTTATAAAAAGAGGTATAATAAAACGAGTTCATAACAACATTACTGTAAAAATAATAGCAATTATATATAAGCATGAATAGCGTGCTGCAACAAAATAGGATGAGGCGTTATTAAAAAAATCTAGGCTTCGAGGTGAGGTAAAAATTTCTCGCCATTTAAATAAGATACATAACCTAGTAACAATATATTCCTGACTAAGAAAAGAAGGTTTTAAATGAGTCAGTGAGTCATTTATGGGCTGCGTAGTAGTAGAAGTAGTGCTAAGTATAGGTCGCATAGAAAAGTAGAGGTATACATATAAGTTGCATATAAGTGTAAATACCAGTTGTGGTTTATGCAGCACTATTCATACCAAGTAGTCCACATGGTGACAGATATATAATACACAATGTCACCAACCCACACCATTCTGAGGGTGTCGTGAGAGCCTACTAAAGGAACGCAAGAGGCAGATCGCACCAAGCCACAAGAGAGGGATAACTTGTAACAAACTCTGTGCCAACCCGTGTAGGCTAATTTCCCTCCATGAATTTGATAGACGCCCGACTCATTTATGGGTCATTTCTGGCTTGGAATGAGGATGACGAAGTGTAAGGCACTCATAAAAATAATAAATAAAGTATGAGCAGAGAGAATTAGTAAGTTAATATGTATCCTATATTAGACGTAATAGGTTACTTTATGCCATAACCTTATGCATTTAGCGTAAGGATTAACGCCAGAAGAAAATCTTACTAATATTATAAACGTGAAAGTTTGTAAATATGGATGGATGGATGGATGGATGTTTGTTACTCTTTCACGTAAAAACTACTGAATGGATTTTAATGAAACTTTGCAATAATATAGCTTATACATCAAAATAACACATAGGCTACAAGTTATAAAGAGATTATGTGAATTACAACAATATAAACAAGTCGAATTAAAAATTTCTAATTATCAAATTTTCGCCCATATTAAACTATAGACAACATAACGTTTCGCTGTCGTTTTGTTAAAGTAGGTTTTATACGGACGGGATAAAAATCTCAGGTATCCTATGTCCAACTTTCTTTTTGTTTTAAATATATATAATGCGGAACAAAGTTCGCCGGGTCAGCTAGTTAGACATATGTTACTTTATAGCTTCTACCATGCTTCTACCGTGTTCAATTAGACTCTCTTAAATTACAGTATATTTTATACAAATAACTTATTGTCTTACAAACACATAACAAAACCATAATGCAACTAGCACAAAAACGTCTCTATGATTGAAGATCACAACCGGTTATAATAAGGCCAAACATCTAGCTGCTAGAAAAGGAACCTTGACACTACACCCTTTTTGTGCCAACCCCAGGACACCGTGGTACAGTAGGCTATTTACCCTCCGTGTAATGGGAGGCTACCCGACTCAGGAGTGGGTCGTTTATGGGCTGAGTAGTACATATTATATTCGCCACAAAAGTTCAAATTCCGCTGAGTGCATTTCCACGGACGAATCAATCCTTTATTTAAGATATTAGACTATATAAGTAATAGTAGTAGCAATAGTAGAGTCAAAGGTGACAAAATATGATTGTCGTGTCGATGAAGTCACCGCGACATTCCAGCGTGCGTGGGTTTAGATGCACCCCAAACAACACACTTAATCGTATAGTTTTCATGTAATAACTATATTTATATTATCTGCGAGTATCCAAATAAAACTAAATTTACCAGAATTGTTTCAGTGTCTTAGGACAATATCCCTTTTAGTTTAGATTAAATGTTTTCATAAAAGCCAGCCAATCTGGGTTTTTTTAAGAGTGAAATGAAATAACAATTAGTCGCTGTGAATGACATAAACATAAACATCGTCTACCGTCCCTCACGATGGACCGACGACCTGGTTAAGGTCACCGGAAAGTAGTGGATGCGGGCGGCCCAGGACCGGCCTTTGTGGAGATCCTTGGGGGAGGTCTATGTCCAGCAGTGGACGTCTTTTGGCTGAAATGATGATGATGATGATGATGAACCATATTATTCCAAGACTGCGGTATTAATTTGGCCAAAAAGCACTTGTTTGCTAGTCTTACCTAGCAATAGCACAAGAATATATCTAGATTTGTCTAATAATGCTGAGTAAGAAGTTTCTTTGAAATATAGTCCTATAAATTTTATTTCAATACGCCTAATGTATTTGACAGTTTTTTAACAATACCTCAATCAATTAAGGTTAGAGAGAGCTACCTAATTATATCAGAGATGGAGAATATAAAAATTTAAAAACGTCGTGATGGTCCTGAGCAACACAAAATACATAATTGTTCTTTTTAATTATATAATAATGGAATGGTAACTAAGAAAATAAGCAGTAGGTACTTATAAATGACTTATAATTTAATCTTATAATATTAAAATATTCTTTGAGACGCTAATAAGGGAAGGTGCCGTTGGTCCGCAGGCCGAAAATGCCATTTCTGAAAAGAAATATTATTCCCATATTTAATCGTTTGGTACTTTTGAATTCACATTCCACTGCTTTTTTATCCCGCAATTGTATCAATTGTTTTACATTTAGATGGAGCCCAGCAGTAACTAAAGGAAATACGGAGGTCAGGTACAGTACAGGGATATCATCAGGTCCGGAGCGGGTCAGGGAGGAGGACGTCCTGGCCGACCCGCGCCGCAGACTGAGGCCGGGGAGGAGGAGGCGACTGTACGCCCACCTCCTTCCCGTGCCGTGTGAGGGTGTACCGCTGGGGTTTTAGTGGGTATACGGGTTCTGTCCCGGGAGTCCCACATAATCACCGACCTCTCCCCCGGGGGGCGAAGGTATGCATAAAGCAAATGCTTTGCCAGCAAAAACAAAAAAAAATATCATCAGGTCATTTTATGGATTGATATTACTTGTCGTAACTCTTTCAGCTCGTGAATTATTCTACGAGTATACGGACTTAACAAATCGATTCTATTAGCCGAAAATTCGAAAATAGCCCTGATAACCGATATAGCTCATGATTCTATAGTCAAACGTCTTCTCATCTAGGTAGATTTTCTGCCCAATTATCTCGTTTAGTCGCTTTCCATAACTCCCTTAAAATCCCACTTTTTGACAATGTGTATTTTAAATCAGTCACTGCGAATACGGTCATTATTGTTCAGACTACTCACCCACGTTTGCTCGAGATGTCATTACCCATCTTCAGCTCATTCCCTGAACACATCACCATCACTGCCTGGTTTATATTAGTGCATTGTTGGCCTTTGAAGTGGTTGGTGCGAACACTGGAAACAAAGAGCTCCCAAGCACGCTCGTGTGAGCATGCACTGACTCTACAATCTGGTTGGGGATTTCTTCCTCCGTTAGGATAGAAGTCGGCATTGGCTACTCGTTCGAAGATTCCAAGGATGTTGCCGTCTGTATGGATAGCTTCAACGTAGGTAGCGCAAGAACTGTTCAACGCCACAGGGTTTCCTCTGAAACTGGGACCTGCTGGATCTAGACCTGCAAACGAAAGGAATAAAGATTTCAGCATTGGTAAAGTACTGCGCCCTGCTCTAAGGGAAGTGCCATTGTTGTTACGTGATCAACTTTACACACTTTTAATGAGATTGGTAAATTATTTTGATGATAGCAGTAGATTTTTATTACGAAACTGAAATAAAATTTTGCCATACAAACATAACCAGTAACTTTACCTGTAATTCTACCCGGACGTTTATTGGCTTGTGACCCAGCGTTGCATATTACGTGCGCTCCAATTCCATGGCCAATCAAATGCACTTCGTTCCAGGTGCTGAAACTTGTGTTTACAAGCCACACAAGGAAGTCTCCAATAGCTTTGCCTACAGGTGCAACCGCATTTACCACATTGTTGTAATTAATATCATTGGCAGCAGCGCTCCAGTCCACAACAACTACATTGACATCATCAGCATCAAGCAACGCTTCGGTAGCTTTTCTGACAAAGTCCGTACTTGCTGTAGTAAAATACCCGTGAACGATGACTCTTAAGGGCCGGAATCCGAAGAAGTTGGAATTCCAAACAGTTTGGTCTACATATGGTACGATGATGTGTGGGCTTGTGGGGTTAAGTCTGTGAATAATATAAACACAATATAAAATCAAACGGTCTACGCTTATTTATTGCACAGTTTCTGCATGGTTATTTTTAAGATTGAAGGATATTTTTCTGGCCAAAATGTAGTTCTCTAAAAACAGGTCCAAGGCCGCAATTCGTTCTTAGATCTGTACACAAAATTAATACAGCCTACACAAAATATATGAGAATTATGAACAGACCTTGTATACAGCCAGTAGTGATTCTGTGCCCCGTTTCTCGTCACAGTCTTGTTGACAGGCATGTGCAGGTCTATAAGAATAGGTTCACCTTCAGCATCAGTCATCCAAATGTACCGGCTCTTGCCTTCAACGTAATGGCTGTTATCTCCAGGGATGGTTGGGATTGCTTCATAGTCAACTTCGCTAGCATCACCAATAGAAGCAGGAGGAATTGCGCTACTTGCACAAACTGTAAAAAATACATGTATTTCTTAATTTGGTCATAAATAATATTAATGGTCTCGGTAAACTCTAGATAATGTTATCAGGGACTGAACTCGGGGATCGGTCTTGGAATTACAAATAATAAAGTAATTTGAAGAAAACATCTTCTCAAGATTGAATCTTCTGAGGTAAACGCAATAATTTGTCCCGTGATCTCCGTTTCATGTTTCTAAATAATACAAACGAAATTAACTGACCTGCCAATAAAGCAGCTACCACTACGAATGTTTGCATGTTCAAAGAATGTGTGGAGTGTTAGCGTGAAGTAATTTATTAAGAGTGTTATCTGCGACAGGCTTTGCTCATATTAGATAATAAAAAAAGAACCGTGACTGTTTCCACTATCATATTTACCACGGGTTATTGTCGAATGATACTATGACCAAAAGTTTACCTCATAAGTAGTGATGCTGAACTGAACTCGCAGTGAGCAAATCCACAAAAGAATCGAGTCCACAGTTGAAATGGCAGTGGACAGGTCACGTAGCTCGTAGAAAGTCTTGAGATATTAGAAGCAGTTTAGCTAGATATGATATCCTCAATTTCTAACGTATAAGTTAGAGGATATTTATATTTTAAGATGAAAATATAAGACATACAAATCTAGTTCTTATTTTAGTAGTTACCATTCCACCATTATTTATTTAAAACAACAAAAAATTGTGTATTTTAATAAAATACGAATATATTTATAAGCTTTGTGTTGTTCAGGACCCTGACGACATTTATAGATTTTAGTTTAGAAATTACTCCATCTTTGATTAATAGTGTGTCTAACCTTACTAAGAATTGTTATAAAACTGTCAAATACATTAGCGTATTGAAATAAAATAGGTCTAAAAGACTATGTTTCACAGAAACTTCTTACTCAGCTTTGTTAGACAAATCTAGATAAATTATTGTGCTATTGCCAGGTTAGCCTAGCAAACAAGTGCTTTTTGGCCAATTTTATTCCGTTTTATTCCTATTATATAGAAATTTATAATAGGAATAAATTATATAGAAATTTTATTCCTATATAGAAATTTTATTGGCTAAAATTTTATTAGCCTATTATATAGAAATTTTATTCCTTTTATATAGAAAACACCCCAGCGGGTGAATGGTGAACAAATACTTGTAGGTCGTACAAATATTTCTTCCGTGCAGGGATCGAACCCGCGACATGCTGCGCAGCAGTCGATCGCTCAACCACTGCGCCAATCTCGGTTTTTAAGTAAATTCTTTAACAGTTTTCATTTTTTTAAGAGTGAAACGTGTTCTTTAATGTAATTTAGTCACTGTGTCAAATAGAATGACCACTGAACCATATCAAAGTATGTATTTGTTAATCAAGCGTAGGTTTTAATACGAGATTAATCAGCTGCATTAATATTTCACCCAAAATAAATACACAGTTTGTTCCCACTGTCAATATGTAACGTATCGTAAGCATATCCTGAAAAATAGAAGCTTTTACTTTGTACATACTAATGGTCGGGCATCAGTCGAAATTCCACCATAATCAATTTAAATATACTATTCTCAAAATAACCACAGACTGACAATAAACAAAAGAGTATATATGTGTGTGTGTCAAATACACGGTAATGTGTGTATGTTTTTAATGAGTTAATGTATTTTATATGCACAATTACAAAAACATATTAGCGTTCCGCAAGCCTTCCTTGTGTGGATTTAGAATACACAATGACACCAACCAATACTATCTTGAGGGTGTCGGTAAGAGGCGACTAAAAGAACACAATAGGCAGATCACATAAATGCGAGAGACGGAAAACTTGATACTACCGTGCCAATGCCAACCCGTCTTGCCTGCGTGGCACAGTAGGCTACTTTCCCTCCATGGATTTGGAGGAGGCCCTACTCAGTAGTGGGTCATTTATGGGCTGAAACGACGACGATGACTCCTTCTCTATATAAACTATAAGTGTGGTAAATTTCATACTCCTCCGTCCGCGTATATTTTGTAGTGTGTTTGTTCCTTTTTCGTTTCATTATGAATGCGGTACGTTGAATTTGTGAGGTCAAAGTCTTCTTCTAACCGTACTATCGTCATCATTCTACAATTGTCCGCCCGGCTAGCTACCACCCTCACATCCAAGTTTGGCGCCAAGCAGTTTTACTGTGTTTCGTCGAGTGTACGTGAGAGCCGGTGCCCGACAGGGCATTTCCTTGAATTGCCTGCTCCATCTTAGACCCTGGCGTTGCTTTCCATCACGCAAGCTTAGGGCCAAAGGCATTCAAGTCGGTGATGAAAAAAAAAATCATTAGCCCAATGATCCGCTGCTGGACTTGCTCGTAGTCCTTCTCTAATGTGCCAATGCCATAGTGCTTTTCCTCAGCTTGCTTAATCGAGCTTCATTCAAATTGTCGCTCCATTCAATTTAAAAACAAAATACATCCGTTGCAACTAAATCGTGTTTGCAAAATTCATTCAATGTCGTATATAAATTGCTAATCATATCAGCCGTTTTTGATTAGGCCAAAATAAATGAAAACAAGCGCGGTACTTTTTTCAAATATTATCGTAAATCCAAGCTAGATTTGTCAATCCCTTGCAAGACACATTGATAACGTGTTTTATAAAATCTGTCTTTGGGCACCGATAGGTTTCATACACAAAATGAAGTTACTTGTTGTAATTGCGGCTCTTGTAGCAGGTAAGTTAATGATTTTCTTTGATATGAAAAGCGTGTTGATGATTGATGGTATCAGAAGCAATCAGAATATTTTAAGAACATAATTTGGTAACCAAATTAAAGGAAAAAATACAGAATTCTTTTTTTATGTCTATTTGTGTTCTGTTTTCTCGAATAAAAAAATTACTGCTTCCTCTCAAAATAATACGCAATCACGTGTTATCCTAAAACCAGTAACAAATTGAAGACAATTTATTTCGTTTTTAGGCATTTTTTCAGAATTTAAGTTTCATCCTTAAAAATCGAGGTAAAACTAAACTAAAATTATCAACAAAAGACTTGGATAGATGGAACATTTAAAATAATTTTATTTTTATTACTGATATTTCAAATTCTTCGGTTTCCGATTTCAGTTTGCGCCAGCAGCGCCATTTCACCAGACTTCTTTAAATCGAATGAGGTCGATTATGAGGCGATTCCGGAAATCCCAGGAGATAACAGCCACTATGTAGAAGGAAAGAGTCGGTTCATCTGGATGCTAGATGGTAAAGGTGTATACCAACTCATTGACCTTCACGAGCCGGTCAACGAAAGTGCCCTAAGCCGGACAGGTCAATTCAACCACTATTGGCTCTTCACCAGGTCTCAAAATATTCTTAATTTATTGTTTGAGTATAACGTCATTATCATATGATAAATAATATTAAAATACTTAACCAGGTGTTGTGGCAGATTTAGAATACATGGTGTCACCACCCCATTCCATCCTGATGGTGCTTAAGCCTGAGGGTGCCTAAGCCTGAGCTGAGATAAGGAATTGATAAGGCCGACAACCTGGCCGTAAGCGCAGGAAAATTTGATACGAAACCTTGTGCCAACCCGTCTGGCCAGCGTGGCACAGTAGCCTAATTACCCTCCATATAACAGGAGGAGGCCCGCCTCAGCAGTGGGTCATCTATGAGCTAAGTAGTAAACTGTGGATGTTTAAGCGCCTCGTCCGTCAGGTTAAAATTACGGAGAACGACTGTCATATGGCAATCTACGACGTGTACACATTAGCGAGACTACCCTAGCTAATGTGTCACTACAGTCTACGAACTCAGGCTCGGCTACTCTCGGAAGGCGTCGTAGACGCAGGCACGAGTGCGAGACAAGCGATGCGAATAGAGAAATACGTTATTCTACATGTCATAGACCAGTCTAGATTGTATTTTTAATTAGACGTAGTCAACTGACGTTTACTGTTTATAATCACTACATAGTTTAAAACAAAGTCGCTGTCGTCTGTCCGTCCCTATGTATGCTTAAATCTTTAAAACTAAGCAACGGGATTTGAAGGGTTTTTCCAAGAGGAAGGTTTATATGTATAATATAATTGTATAATTGTACCCGTACGAAGTCGGGGCGGGTCGCTAGTAATTAATATATGAATATCTAGTCTACGAGTAGTGTACGCAGGCCAAAATGTCACTATATAGCTCTACTACCCAACGATTTGGGCAAAAAAACTGCAATAGGGCGCTCTATTGATCTCTAAGTGTACGTAGAAATTAGAGTATAGATTAGTTGGCAAGCTGTCTAGCTCTATTCTCTGTGCGTGGACGACGTGCTTTACATAACGAATACGACACTCCAAAAATCTGTTCGTCATTCTTTCTAAAGATCTACTAACAATAAGACTTTGTCGAACTAGTATTGTTGTAAATATCATATGTCGTTTTCCAGACAAAACCCTACGAACCCGCAAGTACTCATCAATGGCATCCCACACATCCTTTGGGAATCAAACTTCGACCGTACGCGTCCCGTGTTTGTCCTCGTCCACGACCACCTGAGCTCAGGCAGCTCCGAATTCAATACCCTCATCACTTCAGCTGTACTTGCAGTACTTAACGCTAATGTCATAGTTGTCGACTGGAGTTTAGTGGCGTATGACATGAACTACAACACCGTGGTGGCCGCCGTCCCTGGTGTGGGACAAGCTGTCGGGTCTTTTCTCGTTTGGCTCATGACCACGACCAGTGCGTCCTGGGGTACTGTGCATTTGGTCGGCCATGGAGTAGGGGCACATATTGTGGGACGCGCTGGACAACAAGCAGGTCGTCGTGCAAATAGGGTTACTGGTAAGTCTACTGCTACTGAATCGGGCCTCCTCCATTTACATAGAGGGTAATTAGCCTACTGTGCCACTCTGGCGGTTGACGCAGGGTTTCGTGTCAAGTTTTCAAGGTTGGTAGCTAGGTTTTCAACCTTGTCATTTCCCTTTGTCGGCTCTTACGACACCCTCAAGAAGCAATCGGGTGGTGACCATATGTATTCTAAATCTGTTACGACACGGAATAATTTTCATTATAACAAGCGCAAGTTCCTTGAATGTAGTATTGAATACCTATAGTTAATGATCATCATCATAATTTCAGCCAAAAGACGTCCACTGTTGGACATAGGCCTCCACAAAGGCCGGCCCTGGGCCGCCCGCATCCATTGCTTTCCAGCGACCTTAACCAGGTCGTCGGTCCACCGTGTAGGAGGCCTACCAGCACTGCGCCTTCCGGAACGCGGTCGCCACTCGAGGACTTTTCTGCCCATTGGGCGTCGGTCCTGCGAGGTATGTGCCCTGCCCACTGCCATTTAAATTTGGCAATCTGGTGGGCTATGTAAGTGACCCTGGTTTTCCCGGTTTTCCACATTTCTGAATCGATCTCGCAGGGAAACTCCGAGCATAGCCCTCTCCATTTCCCTTTGAGTTAATGATATTAAATAATAATATGGAAAATTTATTGTCGATTCCAGGTTTGGATCCCGCCGGTCCTGGCTTCAGAGGCAATTCCACCTTAACTTCCACCGCTGGCGGCTACGTCGAGGGCATCCATACCGATGGCGATCTCCTTGGCATTTTTACCCGCGTGGGCAATGGTGATTTTTACCCCAACGGAGGCAGACATCCTCAGCCGGAATGCCGATTCAGTTCTTGCTCACACGACCGTGCATATGAGCTATTCGCTGCTAGCGTTCGCAATAACAATTTCTCAGCCAGAACTTGCACCAACATGAACAACGTCTTAACTAACACTTGTACTGGTGTCATTAGGCTAATGGGCAATTCTCTTGCAACCAAAAGTATGTAAGTTATCATGCACATCTTCATTTATGAATCTGTAGACAAACGGCTCAAGAAAACCATAACCCAAGAAAACCATAACAGTAACATAACTCGCCTCGTTGGTTTATGGGTTAGATGTGCCACCTTTGAATCACCGGGTCCCGGGTTCGATTCTATAGTCGGGCAAGTGTCTTTGTCTAAACCAGAGGCACTTATAAATGAATTTACTCTTTACTCTTTACTTGCTTTGAGTCTGGGTGTCATTGTATTAAACGAAGCTGCTTAGCACTAGCCGGGTTATTTATGTGGGAATCCGGCATGAAAGGTGGTAATTTGCAATGGCGTCTTATCCAGCTCAGAGCTTAGCTGCTGCTAGCTGTCTATTTAATCACCATTACTGCCAAAAGCAATCCACTGCTGGACATATGGCCTCCCCAAGGATCTCCATAAAGGCCGGGCTTGGGCCGCTCGCATCCATTATTTTCCGGCGACCTTAAACAGGTTATCGGTCCACCGTGCGGGAGGCCTACCAGAACTGCGCTTTCCGGAACACGGTCGCCACTCGAGTACTTTTCTGCTCCATCGGGCGTCGGTCCGGCGACCTATGTGCCCCGCCCACTGCCACTTAAGTTAGGCAATCCTATGGATTACTTTGGTAACTCTGGTTTACCTGCGTATTTCCTTATTTCTGATTCAATCTCCCAGAGAAACTCCGAGCATAGCCCTCTCCATTGCCCTTCGGGTGACTTTGAGCCTTCTGATGGAGCCTATAGTTAACGACCACGACTCTGTACCATATGTCACCACTGGCAACACACATTAGTCAACGACTTTTGTCTTTAAACACTGCGGTATTGTGGACGAGAAGAACTTTCGCAGCCTATTTAATACTAAAACATATTGATTTTTATTTTTTATACTTTATTTAATTTCAGATCTGGGATCTTCAGATTGACAACCAGGGGAGTTTGGCCTTTTTGAACATGAAGAACTGATGTTAGGAGTTATTAATATTATTTTTAAGAGATATCTTAGTTGTTTTATTCTGTGTGCGTAATGAGTGCACCAAATTTCATTCGTAAGTAAGCCATAATAACAATCAGTGAAAATATCAGTAACAAGTTTCCGATACTCTGATAAATGTATTGTCAACTTCCTCTCCTTCTTCCAAATACATTCGGTCGGCACTCGTTTTACCTGATTTAGCTAATTTCCAGTATTTACACTGAGATGTACTGACTGACTGTAGAAACTAGCAGACCCGGCCACGAGTTGCTGTGGCTAAGGTTTTTGTTTTATGTATTACATTTAACTATAATTATTAGCATACGTTAATTTGACTTTTAACAAAGCGCCATCTATCGAATACTTACTCAATCTAGTCAACAGATATCGCAATCGGTTAGAATCGGTTAAGTAAATATATGGCTCCAACGAAACACATAATTGCTACACACAATAAGCTAAACTTATAATTGTGATTGTCAGATAATAGACAAATCATTTGCAATAAAATAATATTGCGACTATAAATTGACACCACAAGTTGAATCAGTATTCAGATATTAATTTAAAAATTAAAGCGTGGGAACAAAAATTAGAATTAGCTGCGCCCCTCGGTTTTACCCGCGCTTGCTTGACATTTGTCGTTATTATATATATATATATATATATTATATTATATATTATATTCCTTGGACATTTCACACAACGCCATCTCGTCCCAAGCTAAGCAACTTAATGCTTGTGTTATGGTAACGAGATGGATGATAAACTACTTATATACATTTTTTTTTGTAAATACATACATATTATAGATAGAAATGACACCCAGACTCCGAGCCAGTGCCTCTGGTTTAGACAAAGACCCTTGCCCGACCCCGGAATCGAACCCGGGACCCGTTGATCCAAAGGCGGCACATCTAACCACTAGACCAACGAGGCAGTCAACGTTAGTTATGGATAATTTACAATATATCTCTTGAAGCGCAAAAGGGATGATCATCCAGCCAGACGAGCTGTTATGTCTGGCTAGGGGTCGCAGCGCCTATCCCCCGAAAGTTGTAGTCGGGGAAATATTAACTGTTCGAATTGCTCTTGAAATTTCGCTATCGCGGTGTAGGACTTTTTTGGTAATTCTCGCATTTGTAGGCGATATTTCTTGATATATCTACTTCAGATTTTTCGGGTAAATTGTGTAAAGTATGTAGCATGTTGGTCGCTACATCTTTATAAATTATGGCCTTTGTGTTATTCTGATGTATACGCTATATTATTGGAAAGTTTCATTAAAATCCATTTAGTAGTTTTTTACGTGAAAGAGTAACAAACATCTATCCATACATACTTACAAACTTTCGCCTTTATAATATTAACTAGCGACCCGCCCCGGCTTCGCACGTGTGCAATGATGTACCTACCTCTAAATTTATCAGTGTTTCTCTGTATGTATTATATACGCATGTATTATACATATAAACCTTCCTCTTGAATCACTCTATCTTGTTTTACAGATTTAAGCATACATAGGGACGGACAGACAACAGCAACTTTGTTTTATACTATTTAGTGATATAGTTACTAGTTCTGGTCCTTAATTTTAAGTTTTTATTGTAATACTTGTACACTTTCTGTTGGAAATCCAAATAAATAAATATGTATAACAATATATTCCAATGTTTGGGGTAACTTGTTGCAACACGTAAAAACTTTCTCGATTTCTTTTATAATCAATTCTCAAATAAGCTCACAGAAAACGACCGTCGTCGCCTAGAAATAACTATGTAGTAGTATGTACTGTAGCTGAACTGTATAGCATGCTCGGGAGTCCCACTTATCCGCTCTCAACCCCGAGGGCTGACGCTATGTCGCACGCATTGCTCCAGTGCTATAAATAAAAGAGGTCGTAATTTTCTTTCGTATTTAGTACTTCGTATCCACTACAACTAGGAGTCCATTATGACCCACTGCTTTATTTCCTAGAAATCAAAGACAAGATATTGTGTACATATTGTGAAATGACATCTTGATTAAGAAAATAATATTATGAACCGAAGAACCTATGTAGGTATTTATTCTGTTTGTAATTTCCTTAATACTAGACTTATATACCCATTTGCATATCTTACTCAACACTCCTTAAATAAATTTATCAAAAACAGCGTGATTTGCGTAAAACCACGCCATCCAGTAAATTGTTCTACAGTGTATCACATGACTTAAACACGGCTCTAACACGCCCAAATTAGTAGTGATAAAGTATTTTAAATTATTGCAACATGAATGCTGATTTGTTTTACACACTGTTGCCAATTTAGCAACTCAGTCAATAAAACTGGCAACTTTTGCCTAGTGCCTAGCAACAAAAAATAAAATTTTTCGCCATAAATAATTTAACGACCTACCTGGCTACTTTTGGTGCATTAAAAATAGTTTAGTTCCAGTTGTAGACAAATTAATTCGTCACTGGACCAGAAATTACAGTGCTAAGAGATATAAATGGAAAACCAAGTCGTGGTAGCGCCCAAATCGTCGATGGAAAAGATATTTTATGGTTATTAAAGTGTGTTTATAATTTTGTATTAAAATTTACCGCCATTCACGGACTACCGATAGATTGCGCCACTAGCTTCAGCTTCAAAATACCGTCGAACAAACATATTATCTAAGCCTGCTTTCAGTAACATCTGTTTTAGCGACTTCTGGTATCGAAAATTGTACAAGTGTTGGTAACAATGATTTTACAAAAACCTTTTTGGTTTAATGAAATAAATAATGGACATTGTGGTTTCTCTTTGCGAGTTTTTAACGAAACAGGCATTTTCCGGAGAGAAAATAGTCCAAATGATAATTAACAGGTACTTCAAGTAAGATAACTCCAAATTACAACTAACTAATATACATCACGAGTGGCCCGTCCCGGCTTCGCACGGGTGGACATTTTTTTTTCGTGTAATTAAAATAGCCTTTATTAATCAGTGATACTGTTCGTTCGTCTACTACATATCTACTATTCAGTCTAAAAATGACCCAGTGAAAGAAAGAAAGAAAGAAAGAAAGCACAGGATTATGTATCACGTTTTCTCATGAGGCTGGATTTTCAGCCTTGTCTTTTCCTTTTGTCGGCTCTTACGATACTAATAGGGTGGTGACACTGTGTATTCTAAATCCGTCACCACGCGTAGAAGTCATGCCTAAATTGAACTGTTCATCATTGACGGGCCTTTTTTTTTTTTTGTTTTAGCTGGGGAAATGCTTTATGCATACCACCGCACCCCGGGGGAAAGGTCGGTGATTATGTGGGACTCCGACAAGGGTCGTCTACCCAAGCGTCGTTTACCCACTAAAACCCCAGCGGCATACCCTCACACGACGCGCTTGGGGCGCCACAAGTTCGCGTAAACGCATTCTACTGTGACGCCCCGGCGTGGTGCCCGCAACGCGGGCAAGCGACTATCAGAGAGGGCGTCCCGGTACACTGGTGCTGGCGGCCCGGAACACCGTCAGGCCCGGGGGCCGTCTTCTTGGCCCGCAGTCGGGCCAGCGCCGTCTCCATCTCCGACTCGGTGACCAGCGGGACATCGTCGTCCCCGCCAGCCACCTGGCGGGACGGCGGCGACATCACCGGCGGAGAGTGATGGGCCGCGGCTGGGAACAGCTCCCCGACCACCCTCTCGAGGAGGTCGGGAGGCAGAGTCTCCAGGACGGGGGCTCCCCGCGCGCACAGCTTGTCACGCGCTGCGCGGTAGGGTCGCCCCCAGGGATCCCTATCGAGATCCGCCAACAGCTGCTCCCTGGCAGCGGCCTTGGCCCGACATATTGCCAGCTGCAGGGCCATCTTCGCCTCTCGATGGATGCCCCGCAGCCGGTCCCTTAACTCTTCCAGGGACGGGTTGTTCCGCAGGCGGTGGCCGCACCGCGTGTATTGGCGGCGGGCCACGTTGGAGGCCGCCCTGAGCTCCGCGATCTCAGACGACCACCAATACACCTGCTCCCGTCCCTGGTGCCCCCTCCGAACCCTCGGCATGGCCGCATCGCAGACCTCTTGGAGTGAGGTGCGCATGCGGCCGGCCAGCTCGTCCACGTCCGCACCAGCCCCCACAGCAGGGGAGGACCAGCGCTGGACGATGGCCGCCTCCTTGGCCAGCTCCACGTCGAGCCGGCTCAAGGGCCACCTAGGCAGCCTGCTGGCCCGCCTACGGGCCGGCCTGAAGCCTGGGAGGGGCGAGACGCTGAACAGAACGTACAGATGGTCCGACAGCGTCTCGACCCCCTCCGCCACTCGCCAGTCGGAGACTCTGCGCGCGACGGCGGGCGTGGCAAACGAGACGTCCACCACGGATCCGCCGTTGTGGCGCACGCATGTCTGCGATGTCCCTACGTTCAGTAGGGACAGACCGGCCAGTAGGGCCCAAGATTGTAGGGCCCTACCCCTCGCGTCCGTGGCGGGGTTACCCCACGCCTCAGACTTGGCGTTAAGGTCGCCGAGGAGGACCACTGGCCCCGGCGACAGCCTATCCAAGGCGCCCCGGACGGAGTCGAGATACGTCTCGAACTCCGCCAGGGGTCGGTTGGGGGATAAGTAACCGCCCACAATACGGTACTCTCCCCACCCCGCCACCACGAACCCCTCGCCCCTCTCTATCGTCGAGAGGGGCGGGGCAGCGTCCGACCTGACGACGACCGCCACGTCGCCGTCAAGGTCCCCAGCCCAGTGGCCCTGGGAGGGGACGTAATACGGCTCGCAGGCGACTGCGACGTCGATTCGTCGCTCCGCCATGGACTGCATCAGCAAGTCCTGAGCCCCGGCGGAGCGATTGACGTTCGCCTGGAGGAAGGTGACATGCCCGGACCTATTCATGAGGACATGTCTGCTTCCTCCTGCGCCTGCGGGCGCCCGGCAGAGGTGGAGGCGACGGCGGTCGCTCTACCTTTGGTCACGGGGGGGTTACACGACTTCCCCCCCATGACGTGGTCGGCACGCTGTCCAGCGTCCGCGCAGACGGCGCAGCGCGGCTTGGCTGTGCAGCCAGAGGACTTGTGGCCCTCCTGGCCGCACCTAAAACAAAGTCCGTCCCGGTCCACCCTGGATGGACACGTCGGCCGGATGTGGCCCATGCCAAGGCACCGGTAGCACCTTAGCGGGCGCTGGTCCATCACCCGGACCACGGCCTCGCTCCACCCAACTTGGACCTTGCCGGCCTCCGACAAGGTCTTGGCGACGGCGATCGGGCACCGCACGACGACAGTGCCCGCCCCGCCGGGCCCGGGACGGATTTCCCCCGTCTTTACCAAGGACAGGGCGCACTTCCCTGCCCTGGCCACCGCCACCGTGACTGCGGCTTTTGTGGCCGAGTCCCCCAGCCCCGAAATGCGCACCTCAACGCACTTCACGGGCCGGATGACCTCGGCCAGCCCCTCCAAGACCGGACGCAGCTTTTCGGCCAGCTGGTCGGCCTTGTCCCCGTTCTGGGTGCCCGGCAGCTCCATCAGCCTGGAACCAGTTGCTAAGCTGCGGATTCGGAGGCCCCCCTCGATCCCCAGCTCAGCCAGGCTGACCTGCTCCTCCGCTCTTTGGAGGACCTGGGCGTAGGTCACCCCCCTTTCCACAGCCTCCGGCAGCAGTGAGACCACCACCGCCGCCGTGGATGGCTCAGTGAGCTTAGGCCGCACAGACCTCCGACCCTTGGCCTTTGCGGGTGCAGCCGGTGGAGCCGGCTGAGCCGCGGGGGCCCTCGTCGCCCTGGGGCCCCTGCCCCTAGTTACGGTGGTCCAGCCGTCACCCTCTTGGGCCGGCGGCTGGGTCCCCGCAGGGGCAGCCCGCGGGGTAGCCCGTGGGGCGGCCCGCGGGGCCGCGACAGCAGCAGACTGTGCAGCCGCTGCGCGGCGGGCCTTCTCGGCCCTCCTCTTCTCTCGCTTCTTGCTGGCGGCGCTCTGCACAGGGGCAGCCGCTGCAGGCAAGGCCGTCGGGGCAGTCGGGGGGACGGCGCGTTCAGTCGGCACCGGAGTGCGGGAGCGCGATGCTGCGGAGGCGGCCGAACGCTTCCGTACGGGGGCGGTTGCGGGGCGCACAGCGGGCTCCACCGGCTCCGTCGATCGGACGGAGGCCCTCCTTCGGTCGGCCGCCAGCGAGGGACGGCGCACCGGTTCCGGCAGGAGGCGCTCGTTTATGCTCGCGACGTACGCCGCGAGCATATTCCCGGTAGACTCCAGGATAGAGCGCCTCCACACCTCGAGGGTCTCGTCTTCCCTCGGGGCTGACGTCGCGCCTTTGGCGGCGTTCATTGCGGCCTTCATCTCGCTGAACTCCCGCCGGTGCGCCTTGAGCTCGGCCCGGAGGGACTCATTGTCCTTCCGAAGGCGCTCGCAGTCGGCACGGACGCGGCGGATCTCCTGCGTCTCCGACCTGGAGATCAGGGACTCCACCACGTCCGTGTACGTCGTTGCCGCCTTCTTCAGGTTCTTGACGAACCCCCCCTTCAGGTTGCCGGACTTCCTGGCGATCTCGAGCACCGCCACCGAGCATCTGCCCGCTATCGCGCGCAGCGTTTCGATCGGCATCGCGTCGGGATTGTCGTTCGGCCCGAAACCAAGCTCCGCCTCTGGGTCAAGGAAGACCGACGTCGGGGCCTCCCTGCGGAAGGCTCGGGCACAAAGATGATGCCCAAGCTCGTCCGACTCCTCGGCCTCGCTCCGCTGCCGCTGCACGCGACTTGGCCCGGCTACTGCCTTGCCTTTGCCCCGGAGGGCCGTCGTCACCTTGGCTTTGGGCCTGGTGTCCGTCTCCGTGTCAGAGTCGGAGTCCGCCACCTTCTTCTTAGGCGACGCAGGATGGGATCTCTTGCGCCGCCCACTGTCGACCAGCACACTGGAGTCCGAGTCAGAGACTCCTCCAGCCGCCATTCCAACCTCTGGTAGACTCTCCAGGTCCACCTCGATCGCTGAGGACGAACATTCGTCGTCCGACCCAGCAGCCGCTGCGCTGAAGCTCATGGTGAGCACAGGCACAGCACAAACACGTCACAAAACAAACGACAATTAAACAAGAAACACATAAGCGCCAGAAACGACGACAGCTGGGATCCCAGGGGGGTACGCGGAACTAGGTCGACGCAGATACCCAACGGTCTCACCAACTGAAGCGCAAAAAGCAGATACCGTCAACTCGAGAGCGAGAGATCGACGGGGAGTGGATTGGCCGGCTGGTCACTGCGTTACCGTGAGCCAGCCGTTACCAGGGTGCACCGGACAAGTGGGAAGACAGGGAAAGCACTTATCGCACGGGGAGGTTCCACTCACGCACCCCATCATTGACGGGCCTTTTTTTTTTTTTTTTTGGTTTCGCTGGGGAAATGCTTTATGCATACCACCGCACCCCGGGGGAAAGGTCGGTGATTATGTGGGACTCCGACAAGGGTCGTCTACCCAAGAGTCGTTTACCCACTAAAACCCCAGCGGCATACCCTCACACGACGCGCTTGGGGCGCCACAAGTTCGCGTAAACGCATTCTACTGTGACGCCCCGGCGTGGTGCCCGCAACGCGGGCAAGCGACTATCAGAGAGGGCGTCCCGGTATACTGGGACGCCCTCAGTCATCGAGGCTTTCGTCGGTGGTGGCTCCCCCGAACCACCACCGGCCTCCTAGGCGAGGGCAGAAGGGGCCCGCATCGTCACGAACCCCCCTCCACCCCGGCCTCCGTCCGCGGCGCGGGTCACCCGGAGCTCCCTCCCTTGCGACCCGCCCCGCTGCCCCCTTCTGCGACATCGGCCCCGCAGAAGGAGGCCCGTCAGCCCTCGGGCCGGCGCCAACCAGAGGACACCGGCGCACCGCAGCCGTCCAGTGCCCGCAGGGAAACCCTTAGGACAGGGTCCACCGTCTACCCAGGTCCCCGGAGCCCACCAGGGCTCGCAGCGAGACACTGGGGACAGGGTCCCCATCCACCCAAGTCCCCGCAGCCCCAATCTACCGCAGCGCACCGGCGATCCGTCCCGCAGCCCCCTTCTGCGACATACGGCCTCGCAGAGGAGGTGCGTCAGCCCTCGGCCGGCGCCAACCCGAGGACATTGAGTGAGGACTCGGTTTGACGGCCAACTAAGTTGAGCGCCAACCCGAGGACCTCATGGTGCGCCGCAGCGGTTTACGACTCCCAAGGCAGCTCTGAGGACAGAGGAGTCCCCGGAGCCGCAACCCGCCACGACGCTGGGTGCCGCTCTTCGTCTCACCTCTCCCCGTGGGCCCGCCCGGCATGGGAGGCCCTGGCCGGTATGGCCCCACGGATCATTGAGGCACTCAAGCCCCCTCACCACAGCAAGGTGGCAGCACAGTCGAGGGGGATCATTGACGGGCCTAACCTAACCTAACCTAGCCGCAAGAGAAGGAAAACTTGATACGAAACCCTGTGCCAACCCGACAGGCCAGCGAGGCACAGTAGGCTAATGACCTCCCTGTGATGGGAGGAGACCCGACTCAGCACTGGGTCATTTTTAGACTGAATAGTAGTAAGTAGTAGACGAATTCGAGGACTCGCTCTACATTTGCACTTTCGCACACAGTGTCAACTTGATAATAATGATACGAAACGGATTATAATTGCGTACTTGGTTACATCTGAATATTTTTTGAAGATTATCATGATGTACAAGGTGCTAATCATGTATTGTCTGTTTCAAAATAGATAAGACAATGTTATAAATTATATTGGACAACCGTGGTAATGCTCAGTTTAACTCAAAATGAGAACTATTGCTGTGATTTCGGTGCTCGTGGCAGGTTAGTGAATAATGTACTTGTGAGAGAGAAAACATTGAAAATTCTTCGTCGTTTTGATTAAAAAAAAACAAATCTTCTGGATTGCGGCATTAGTTGGAAGATAACTGCTGCTGATGCATTCAGACTTTATCCACAACCATTCACAAAAAATGTCCTCAATTAGTCACAGTCGCCAACTCTTGTATGAACTTAATATAAATTAGCTAAGATGTGACGGATTTAGAATTAGTTGGTCTAGGGGTTAGATGTGCCGACTTTGGATCAACGGGTCCCGGGTTCGATTCCAGGGTCGGTCAAGTGCCTTTGTCTAAACCAGAGTCACTTGTTTGGAGTCTGGGTGTCGTTTGTGTTCGTGAATTACATGCTTGTAAAATGCACACGCGATACAGAATTTTACAAAAAAAAACCCATGGCATCCTGTGAGTCCAGAGATGCCTAAATAATTTACTATGCAGAAACTCCAAAGGAGAAACACAGAAAAAACGGCAAACTTCCAATTGGCAGCATCAGTCGTTCTGTCATTATTTCTTATTTACAGTTTGCGCTAGTAGCGTAATACCACCTAATGTCAAAGTAGGAGAAGTTGAAGACGTGCTAGAAGTTGATCCTGTCGATTATGAAGCTATTACTTCTATACCTGGAGACAACAGCCACTACGTTGAAGGCAAAAGCCGTTACATCTGGATGCCTGATGGAGAAGGTGTACCTCACTTGGTAGATCTCCACATGCCCGTGGAAAACAGTACGACCTCCAGAAATGGTGCTAACAATCAATACTGGCTCTACACAAGGTCAGAAACTTTGTCATTTATTCAAACACACCGAATCTTGCCAAGATAGCTAGTAATTTCTGATATAGCCATCCGAAGTGAGGACAAATATCTAATCAAAAAAAGCAGTTCTGCGTTTAAAATGGTTTTCTACCAGTCGACGTTTTTCTGAACCAGAATTTTACTACAAAATCCATCTAGGAGTCGTTATTATTATCATACAAGTTTAGTAATTTGACATCCATTATGTGACTCCGGTTCTTTATGCTTATTTCTTAAGCTGTGACACTTTCATTACTTGCTGGTGACCAACTGGTGAAATTTTGCTCACAGTATCTTTATCAGTAGTAGTGTCAATGGCTATAGCCATAACAGAACGTTTTTGTTACACCTGTACAATATATGACTGCTAGGTAAAGACTTTACCGTAGACGTTCAAATCTTTCCGTTTTGTGTTCTGGACAAGGCAAATGCATATGTTTTGAAATAACACATCATACCACAGAAACCATTTTCAAACCTTGTTAGCTATTAACATTTTTATTTTATTTCTTACTTATAATTACAATATCCCATTTTATCACTAACAGTACAAATTTAAGCAATCGTACTAATATAAATACCCTTTAACTTATCTTGTACAAACAGGCGGAACCCCAACAACGCCCAAATCATCGTTCACAACAATGCAAACAGCATCTGGTCTTCCAACTACGTGGCAAGCCGTCCTTTAATGTTCGTCGTTCACGGTTGGAACAGCGACGGGAACTCCGCTCTAAACCCTCTCATTACCTCTGCTTTCCTCGCTGCCCACGATGGCAACGTCGTAGTTGTGGACTGGCGTGGTGTTGCCAACAACATAAATTACATTGCCGCTGCTAACGGTGTCCCTAGCGTGGGACAGTTCATTGGGGACTTCCTTGTATGGCTCATCAATACCACTGGTACCAACTGGAACAACGTGCACCTGGTTGGGTTCAGTTTGGGTGCTCACGCTGTTGGGATCGCTGGTCGCCGAGCTGGAGGTCGCCCGGTGCGAGTTACTGGTTAGTTTTCAACTACTACAGAAAGATGGAGGTTCTCCATTATTATTTTTTTTACAATGTTTTTACCGGAAAGCGATTCTACCACATCTTTTATATTCAATTAGCATTGGATCCAGATTGGTCCTATAAAAATGATTGAACTTCAGGTTCAGTATTTTGGCTGAATTTACATAGGCGTTCAACAAAGTATTGTTGATGTGTGATATATAAGAAGGCAAAATATGTATATTTAGAACAATTTTGTTGTAATCTACTATTTATTCCTTTACAACATACCAAAAAGCGCCCATCCTGTATATTGCTGTTATATAATGCACTAATTTAAAAAGTTTATTACATTTTATTACATTGCTATATTTTATAGGCAAAAACATTTGACATCTACCTCTTTAAATTCACAGGCCTCGACCCGGCCGGTCCCACATGGGGTGGAAACTCCCAAGCACTAAACAGCGCCGCCGGCACTTACGTCGAAGCTATCCACACCGACGGAGGCATTCTCGGCATCTTCGATAGAGTCGCCAATTCTGACTTCTACCCTAACAGAGGCAGAAACCCCCAACCTGGCTGCTCCATTAGTACTTGCTCTCACAGCCGTGCCTGGGAACTCTTCGCTTCCAGTATTCGTACCAACCACTTTGTTGGACGGCTATGTTCTAACCTTAACCAGGCACAGAACAATCAATGTACTGGTAGTACCTTGAACATGGGTAACTCAATCCTCTCAAAACGCGGGTGAGTATTCCTTATTTATTGGGGGTGTATGAGAAGTTAACTTGCTACAATTACCTATGGTTTAATTCTATTCTGGAGTTAATGTTGGGGTAGCGTTCGGGAAGTTGCGAAAGATCTTCCCCTCCACAATACCGCAGTGTTTGATGACAAAAGTCTTCGACCAATGTGAGTTGCCAATGATGGCATATGGAAAAGAGGAGATACGCAGAAAAACTAGTGTTACCGACATAGCCGATAAGATTGCCAAACTTAAGTGGCAGTGGGCAAGGCACATAGCTTGAGGGGCTGACGAAAACTGACTGACAACTGGCACAAAAGTCCCCGAGTGTCGACTGCGTTCCCGTAAGCGAAGTGCTGATAGGCGTACCTCACAGTAGACCGACGACCTGGGAAAGGTTTCCGGAAAAAGATGGATGCGGGCGACTAAAACAGGAAAGAAAGAAAGAAAGAAAATTCATTTATTGACACTAATAAAACTAATTTAACAGGAAAAGATAAATACAAAATGAGAATTAGCGCCAAAGGTTCACCATCTCGGCATTATGTTAGGTATCTGCACAAGTACAAATACCTAACGCTGATTTTCAGCAGGATGCGTTTCTTTGAGTAACGCATTCCTGTTTTAGACGTCCTATATTTTATGTGCATCTTTAAGGTATACTCCTTTAGCAACATTCACAACCATACTAGCAACAATTAGTTTCCACCAAAACAATGGTTTGGTAGTCAAAGACGATCAAACAGGAGGTGCCTGATAAATTAGGGATAATTTTTTTTAACTAAAAACGATGACATAAAAACATTAGGCGTATAGAATCTCTTAGAGATCAACAATACGCTTAGTAAAGCAAGAATAGATAAAGACAATTGAATGAATTTGACCAGTATTGCAGTGACCCGTTCTTTTTTTTTTCAGAAACGGCATCTATGGACTTACCACCGGCAACTCTTGGCCTTTCTAAAATACAGTAATCTAAGCAAAAATCTTGTTTTGTTTCCTTTAGTCTTCTAGAAATTCAAATAGGTACAGGTGAAAGAGGGGAAACTATGAGATTAAAAGACTCTTTTTGTAGTTTGCATTAGTTATAAACCTCTACCACGAGGTTTCTTTACACACACAAGTCATGGGCACATATGGTTTATACAAGGACACCTCCCTACTTTCTCGAACCCACAATCGAAACGGTGTTTTTTTCTGTAGAAAGATTGTCTCGATAATTTTGAATCAGCTCCCATTCTGTCCAATCAACCCAATTGGCAGACTGCGCTTGTTGATTCTCATTAGGGGAACAGTGGCCCACGCGTTTGTTTGCTAAGTGCCCTAGCACGTCAACCCTATAGTTATTTGTGCAACAAGAGAGCAAAGTCGTTTTTTGCTGCGAGTGCTGATATTGAATCCCGAGTAAGCTAAGGAATCAATGATTGAATCACGAGCGTAGCGAGTGATTCTAAAGTTGATTCCTGAGTGCTGCGAGGGATTCAAAGGCACGAGATGCGAAAAATTTTGCTCTCGTGTAACACACATAACTTTTCACTTCAGCAGCGAGAACACTATAGGAAATGAATATTACGTAACATTTTTGAAACTATAATTAAATATTTTTAAGTTATATCAGTTTTTTAAGCAGTAAATACTTATTTTAGTTTAAATACAACAATAAGTTAAAAATTCAATGAATTACAATAAAAGATATAATTATCATTTTGCTAAATTTCTTTAGTTAGTACCTCCGAAATTCCGAACGTGTTTGTCTTTGAGGTCGAATTAAAAATCGGAGTAACCCCATAACGAACTCCTTTCATCCAATCGAACTGTTAAAAGTACGTCTAGTTTGTATTTAATCAAATATAGTTCCCATAATATTGCTCTATCAATTTAATATTTATAATCTGTACTTTAATGCTTTGTATTGTTTTCTATAGCGCTACCTGCTAACATTTAACTTCATAACTCTAACGCAACTTATAACCAATTAATTTAACTTTCATAATCACACGAAATTTCTAACACAACACACTTGTCATTGGCAAAATCATCGGTATAACGATGGAAGCCAAAACCTAAATGAAGAAGAAGAAGAAAAATAAACCTACATGTTTGAGCTACTGAAGTGAAATAGTTATTTGTGCAACAAGAGAGCAAAGTCGTTTTTTGCTGCGAGTGCTGATATTGAATCCCGAGTAAGCGAAGGAATCAATGATTGAATCACGAGCGTAGCGAGTGATTCTAAAGTTGATTCCTGAGTGCTGCGAGGGATTCAAAGGCACGAGATGCGAAAAATTTTGCTCTCGTGTAACACACATAACTTTTCACTTCAGCAGCGAGAACACTATAGGAAATGAAATATATTACGTAACATTTTTGAAACTAAAATTAAATATGTTTAAGTTAAATATCAGTTTTTTAAGCAGTAAATACTTATTTTAGTTTAAATACAACAATAAGTTAAAAATTCAATGAATTATCATTTTTGCTAAATTTCTTTAGTTATTACGAAATTCCGAACGTGTTTGTCTTTGAGGTCGAATTAAAAATCGGAGTAACCCCATAACGAACTCCTTTCATCCAATCGAACTGTTAAAAGTACGTCTAGTTTGTATTTAATCAAATATAGTTCCCATAATATTGCTCTATCAATTTAATATTTATAATCTGTACTTTAATACTTTGTATTGTTTTCTATAGCTCTACCTGCTAACATTTAACTTCATAAATCTAACGCAACTTATAACCAATTAATTTAACTTTCATAATCACACGAAATTTCTAACACAACACACTTGTCATTGGCAAAATCATCGGTAAAACGATGGAAGCCAAAACCTAAATGAAGAAGAAGAAGAAAAATCGAAACTGTTGGTGCTGGCCGCTGAGGCTTTGTCTCTCTCTCTTTTCCATTGGCGGGAAAGAGATAGAGTGTCAATGTTTCGAATTAGAATTAAAAAGTTACTTTGTCTCGCTCAGTGAGCAAAATCGCATTTTGCCCACTGTTTTCAGTGAGCAAAACCTACATGTTTGAGCTACTGAAGTGAAATAGTTATTTGTGCAACAAGAGAGCAAAGTCATTTTTTGCCGCGAGTGCTGATATTGAATCCCGAGTAAGCGAAGGAATCAATGATTGAATCACGAGCGTAGCGAGTGATTCTAAAGTTGATGCCTGAGTGCTGCGAGGGATTCAAAGGCACGAGATGCGAAAAATTTTGCTCTCGTGTAACACACATAACTTTTCACTTCAGCAGCGAGAACACTACAGGAAATGAAATATATTACGTAACATTTTTGAAACTATAATTAAATATTTTTAAGTTAAATATCAGTTTTTTAAGCAGTAAATACTTATTTTAGTTTAAACACAACAAAAAATTAAAAATTCAATGAATTACAATAAAATATATAATTATCATTTTTGCTAAATTTCTTTAGTTATTACGAAATTCCGAACGTGTTTGTCTTTGAGGTCGAATTAAAAATCGGAGTAACCCCATAACGAACTCCTTTCATCCAATCGAACTGTTAAAAGTACGTCTAGTTTGTATTTAATCAAATATAGTTCCCATAATATTGCTCTATCAATTTAATATTTATAATCTGTACTTTAATGCTTTGTATTGTTTTCTATAGCGCTACCTACTAACATTTAACTTCATAACTCTAACGCAACTTGCAAAATCAGCAGCAAAATGTTTGAGCTACTGAAGTGAAAAATATATTTTTCACTTCAGTAGCTCAAACATGTAGGTTTTGCTCACTGAAAACAGTGGACAAAATGCGATTTTGCCCACTGAGTGAGACAAAGTAACTTTTTAAATCTAATTCGAAACATGAACACTATCTCTTTCCCGCCAATAGAAAAGAGATCGAGACAAAGACCAAGTGGCCAGTACCAACAGCTCCGATTTTTCTTCTTCTTCTTCATTTAGGTTTTGGCTTCCATCGTTATACCGATGATTTTGCCAATGACAAGTGTGTTGTGTTAGAAATTTCGTGTGATTATGAAAGTTAAATTAATTGGTTATAAGTTGCGTTAGAGTTATGAAGTTAAATGTTAGTAGGTAGCGCTATAGAAAACAATACAAAGCATTAAAGTACAGATTATAAATATTAAATTGATAGAGCAATATTATGGGAACTATATTTGATTAAATACAAACTAGACGTACTTTTAACAGTTCGATTGGATGAAAGGAGTTCGTTATGGGGTTACTCCGATTTTTAATTCGACCTCAAAGACAAACACGTTCGGAATTTCGTACTTAACTAAAGAAATTTAGCAAAAATGATAATTATATATTTTATTGTAATTCATTGAATTTTTAATTTTTTGTTGTATTTAAACTAAAATAAGTATTTACTGCTTAAAAAACTGATATTTAACTTAAAAATATTTAATTATAGTTTCAAAAATGTTACGTAATATATTTCATTTCCTGTAGTGTTCTCGCTGCTGAAGTGAAAAGTTATGTGTGTTACACGAGAGCAAAATTTTTCGCATCTCGTGCCTTTGAATCCCTCGCAGCACTCAGGCATCAACTTTAGAATCACTCGCTACGCTCGTGATTCAATCATTGATTCCTTCGCTTACTCGGGATTCAATATCAGCACTCGCGGCAAAAAATGACTTTGCTCTCTTGTTGCACAAATAACTATTTCACTTCAGTAGCTCAAACATGTAGGTTTTGCTCACTGAAAACAGTGGGCAAAATGCGATTTTGCTCACTGAGCGAGACCAAGTAACTTTTTAATTCTAATTCGAAACATTGACACTCTATCTCTTTCCCGCCAATGGAAAAGAGAGAGAGACAAAGCCTCAGCGGCCAGCACCAACAGTTTCGATTTTTCTTCTTCTTCTTCATTTAGGTTTTGGCTTCCATCGTTATACCGATGATTTTGCCAATGAAAAGTGTGTTGTGTTAGAAATTTCGTGTGATTATGAAAGTTAAATTATCTATATTAGTTAAATTCAATCATTGATTCCTTCGCTTACTCGGGATTCAATATCAGCACTCGCAGCAAAAAACGGCTTTGCTCTCTTGTTGCACAAATAACTATTTTTACCACAATTTAACAGACTGAAGCGCCATTTTCCTATAATTTAAAAAATATTTATGGTCTGATACCTCTTTGGTTGTGCACAATGCACTGCTTCTACTCTGCCTATGAATTACCCACTGCCGAGTCGAGCCTCCTCCCATCACAGGGAGGGTAATTAACCTATCGTGCCATGCTAGCCAAATGGTTTGGCTCAGGGCTTCTTATCAAGTTTCCCTTCTCTTACAGATAGGTTTTGGGCCTTGTCATTTCCTTCAATGGGGTCCGTCAACGGAATGGAGTGGTTACACTATTTATTCTAAATCGATCAACACATGGCATATATAAGGGACTAGGGTTCTTATAGACTTCGAAGATCAGGTACAATGTATTTTTCATTAATTAAATTCATTTGAGTAATTTAAACTACCAAACGTACCACTGCACACATTAAATCACACTATCTGTGACGTGTCAAACTTTTCCAAGGTAATCACATTTGACAACAATCTGATATAGCTACTTATTTATATACATGCTTCATTAACTTGACCTTCGGACATGCACAAATAAAAAAATCCTTATTAATCACATAAGATTACTAAGATTGCACAAAGGATTTTTTTTCTTGCACACATGCGATTAGGTTTTTTTTACTTTTTACTCCAATCAAACTACTACTACTACTGAGCCAATACATGACCCACTGCTGAGTCGGCCTCCTCCAATTACATGGAGGGTAAGTAGCTTACTGTGCCATGCTGGCTAGACGGGTTGGCATAGGGTTTCGTATCACCCCGGCCCGAGGGCTGACGGGCCTCCTTCTGCGGGGCCGATGTCGCAGAAGGGGGCAGCGGGGCGGGTCACAAGGGAGGGAGCTCCGGGTGACCCGCGCCGCGGACGGAGGCGGGGGTGGAGGGGGGTCCGTGACGATGCGGGCCCCTTCTGCCCTCGCCTAGGAGGCCGGTGGTGGTTCGGGGGAGCCCACCGACGAAAGCCTCGATGACTGAGGGCGTCCCAGTATACCGGGACGCCCTCTCTGATAGTCGCTTGCCCGCGTTGCGGGCACCACGCCGGGGCGTCACAGTAGAATGCGTTTACGCGAACTTGTGGCGCCCCAAGCGCGTCGTGTGAGGGTATGCCGCTGGGGTTTTAGTGGGTAAACGACTCTTGGGTAGACGACCCTTGTCGGAGTCCCACATAATCACCGACCTTTCCCCCGGGGTGCGGTGGTATGCATAAAGCATTTCCCCAGCGAAACCAAAAAAAAAAAAAAAAAAAAAGGGTTTCGTATCACCGGCGGAGCGGGTCAGGGAGGAAGTCGTCTTGGCCGACCCGCGCCGCAGACGGAGGCTGGGGAGGAGGAGGCGACTGTTCGCCCACCTCCTTCCCCCGCCATAGAGGCCGGTGGTGGGTCGGGGGACCTGCCACCGACGAAAGCCTCGATGACTGAGGACGCCCCAGTGTACCGGGACGCCGTCTCTGATAGTCGCTTGCCTTGTCGGGGCGTCAACGTTGACTGCGCTTACGCGAACCGTTGGCGCCCCAAGCGTGCCGTGTGAGGGTATACCGCTGGGGTTTTAGTGGGTATACGGGTTCTGTCCCGGGAGTCCCACATAATCACCGACCTCTCCCCCGGGGGCGGTGGTATGCGTAAAGCATTTCGCCAGCGACAACAAAAAAAAATGGTTTCGTATCAAGTTCTCCTTCCCTTGCAGCTAGGTTTCCGGCCTTGTCATTTCCTACGACACCCTCAGGGTGGAATGGTGACACAATGTATTCTAAGTCATCACTAGACGGAAAGTCTGTCGTTAACGTTTTACGCAACATTGAACCGCCTAACCGTTGAGCACCTAACCAATTCCTACAACGATAATATGCAGAAAAGTTTATGTTTACTATTTGGTGGCCTAGTACCGCATCTGATTAATGAATTAATTTACTTACCTGTTACAAAGTCGCAATAAGTATGACTATAGACGTCATTAAAAGGACATGGGGTTCCAAAATATACTGTAAATGATATAACATCAAGATTTATATAACATCAAGATTTTTAAGTTTATATTATCTACTAGCGACGCGGCCCGGCTTCGCACGGTTGTAGTTATGCATGTACTATACATATAAACATTCCTCTTGAATCACTCTATCTTTTAAAAAAACCGCATTAAAAACCGTTGCGTAGTTTTTAAGATTTAAGCATACATAGGGACGGACAGACGACTTTGTTTTAAACTATGTAGTGATACTACCACTTAATGGCTTAACATTGGATAAACTGTAAAATCTCAATTAGTTACGTAACTACAAACTCTAGATATTTCATGATATTCGTTGTTTATCGTATTTATCAAGAGGGCGAGATTGGATTAAATTTACGTGTTAATGATAAAATGTAGGAAACTACTATATAAACGAAATATTTCGCCAATCAAACGAATTAGACAGTTTATAATTCATCATGAAGCTGCTGACTATTTTCGCCGTAATTTGCACGCGTAAGTCCTGCCTTGTGGGTTTAACATATCAGATTGGAATTTTATGAGTTCAACAAGGGTACTGCCGTACTGGGAAGCCGACAAAATATAGTTAATATTACTAAGTTATATTGACAGTAATATAATATAACTATGCAAGATTTTATCCAGAATCATCTCATCTATTGAAGGATAAGGGTCTCGATATGACTGCTTTAGAAAAGTATGTGTTTGAGCCCGACGGTTCTAAAAGACGTGGATAAATCTAGAATACATATCGCCTTTAAAATTTCCTTTAAAACCTCATTCAGTTGACTGATGGGAACACAGAGAAATAGTTGCCACTAGCTAATTGGTAATATCAGCACTTTAAAACTACTGTTATTTTAAAATTATTATAGTGTATGGCAGTAATGCCGTCCCCATGACACCTGGAGACAACAGTCACTATGTGGAAGGTGAAAGCCAATACATCTGGATGCCCGACGGAGAAGGTGTCCCCCATCTGGTGGATCTACACGAGCCTGTAGATGAAAGTTTTTTGAAGAGCAGGAATGGCGCAAACAACCAATATTGGCTATTTACCAGGTTTGCCAACCAGAATGCATAGTTCTTTGTATTAGGGTTAATTTGGGGCAGGATGTTTATGTTAAATTTTAATACCTAGTTTTAATAGATTTGCCTTATTTTTTGCCACAACAAAGGTGATGTATGTATGTCATTTGGCTTACATACGGTTTACATTATCCCACATCTATTATTAACTTAAATATTGAAAATTATCTTAATATTTACCAGGTGGTTGATACATTTTTTAATCAATAACCCTCTCCAGAAACAACCGTAACAACGCTCAAGTCATCGTCCATGGCAACGCCAACACTATCTGGAATTCCAACTACGTTGGTAGCCGACCTCTGAAAGTCATCGTCCATGGATGGAATAACCATGGAAATTCCGAAATGAACCCTCTGATCACCGCTGCCTTCTTAACTGTTATGGACTGCAACGTCATCGTCGTGGACTGGTCCGGGCTTGCAGGCAATATCAATTACGCGACTGCTGCCAACGGTGTACCTGACGTAGGAAACTGGCTTGGAGATTTCCTAGTATGGCTTATCAACACTGCAGGTGGTAACTGGAACAATGTGCACTTGGTTGGCTTCAGTTTGGGTGCCCATGTGGTTGGTAACGCAGGCCGGCGTGCCGGTGGTCGCCCTGCTAGGGTCACAGGTAATTAATTTAGCTTTTTAATTGTTACTGACGTAAAAAATATATCTAGTATTTGCACGAATTACGTCCTTAATGTACAAACCCAGATTTAAGTTCCTATTTAGCTTACGTAAATTTGTAATCTGCAGATTTAAAAATGTCTTGTCTCGATATCTTTGTAAAAAGGTTCCATTGATGCCATTGGCATAAAAGGTACAATCTAAAGTTATTCAATGTAAACGTTTATTTAAGTAAAATTGACAACTTTATTTGCCAATGTAGTTTAAGCTACTGGACTGACTAAGTACATTAGGAAAACTGTTGATCGTGGATTTGGACGCTATTGAATTATGAGGTTTAGGATTTTTTCCCTGACCTCGGAACCTCTTCTGTGTCTTTGGATATTGACGACGGCCATATGTTTGTCATAGGTTTGGACCCTGC
Organism: Clostera curtula; assembly: GCA_905475355.2. Lineage (NCBI taxonomy): Eukaryota > Metazoa > Arthropoda > Insecta > Lepidoptera > Notodontidae > Clostera > Clostera curtula. The sequence continues at coordinate 15,196,150 of FR997795.1, forward strand.
TGGTCCTCTCTGGGGAGGCAACAGCAATGCTCTGAATACAGCTGCCGGTCAGCATGTGGAGTCTATTCACACCGATGGTGGTCTCCTTGGTATCTTCGACCCCATCTCGCATGCCGATTTCTACCCCAACGGTGGTAGGAACCCTCAACCCGGCTGTTGGATAAGCACTTGCTCTCACGGACGAGCTCCTGAACTCTTCGCCGCCACCATCTACCACAATCATTTAGTTGGAAGGCAATGTTCTAACATTTGGGAAGCTCAACTTTCTACCTGTAATGGAGGCACCATGAATATGGGAAACAGCATCATCAATAAAAGAGGGTAATTCATTATTCTTATTAAATTTCATAGAATTTGGTATAAACAGCGAAAAAAGGGAAAAGAAACACTCAAAACTAATGGATGACCAAAGTTTTCGGCATAGCCAGAATTGTGTTTTGGATCTTGCCAGATGATGGCGTAGATTAATAGGTGGTGTGAAAATGTGATCTTTACAAGTGATAATAAGCACTAAAGTATCTTAGCCGTAGTTATAAAAGTGGATATTCGCTTTATGTTTCCAGGTGGGGAATGTACGGTCTTTTAACATCAGCTTCGTGGCCTTACTAAACGACTACATCTGACCAGAGTGATAGATCTTGTGAATATGTACCTAAATTAATTAAATATTTATTTCGAAATGCAACTTTTGTAATTCTAATTTAACATTTCCACCACCAATCACTTTGGTTAAAAGTAATTAGGACAAAACATTGCATAAACTCACTTGATGGAGAAATTGATAATTTTTGTAAACTAACTTAACCATTTTATTAGGCAAAATTTTAGCGGTTATTGCAGTCAATATTACTTTTGACCAACCTGTAAAATCTTTCTGTTCTGTATTTTCTTGAACTGAGATACCTCTAATGCCCGCGAAGGATATACGATCCTTCACGGGCCACCCACTCCATCTGTACAGGGGGGAGGAAGGTCTTCAAATTACCACACTTAGTCAAAGGGGAATTGTAGTCAATATTCGCTAGAGAAATCTCACGCTTTTTCGAAATATATTGAAACTAGTGGCCCGTCCCGGCTTCGCCCGTGCAAAGCGGGGGTGGGTTATACATTATAAACCTTCCTCTTGAATCACTCTATCTATTAAAAAAAACCGCTTCAAAATCCGATGCGTAGTTTTAAAGATTTAAGCATACATAGGGACGGACAGAAAATATCGACTTTGATAAAACAAAGTACGACACTATGTAGTGATATGGCGCATAACTTCTAGCGCAAGTCGCAACTCGGAAACAACAACCACTTTGCCGCTATGTATCTTATGAGTTTGCAAGTTGGCCTCGATGTAGGTACATTAAAATACAGTCTAGATAATATCAAAATCGTCGCTAATGATCTTCCTTCGATGTTTAAATTTGGCCAATAGCAACCAAAGGTTTTATTGTACTGGAAAGTCCGTGGAGGATCTAATAACATAAAAAAATTTTTAAAAGATTGCAGTGATTAAGATATGATTGTTTAATAAACGCATATCGAGTTGTAAGCAGATTAAATCATTAGGATTGATAAAGTTATTTTCAATCGGCACAATTGTGTTACAATAGATTTGTAATCTGATTACAAGAATCTAAAAAAATATTTTAAATAAAAATCTGGTATTTAATCTCTTACTAAGGATAGGTAAGGATTACCATCAAACCAGAGGCAGAGGGCAGGGCACATGGCACGATGGGGCAGAAAAGTCCTCGAGTAGCGACCGCGTTCCGGAAGGCGCAGTGCTGGTAGGCCTCCTACACGGTGAACCGACGACCTGGTTAAGGTCGCCGGAAGGCAGTGGATGCGGGCGGCCCAGTACCGGCCTTTTTGGAGATCCTTGGGAGAGGCCTATGTCCAGCAGTGGACGTCTTTTGGCTGAAATGATGATGATGACCGGATGATATATACCGGATGACGGATTTAGAATACATAGGGTCCCCACCCAATTTCAGCTTGAGGGTGTCGTAAGAGCTGACAAAAGCAAAAGGTTAAGGTGGACGAGCTAGCCGCAAGAGAAGGAAAACTTGAAACGAGACCCAGTCTGGCCAGCGTGGCACAGTAGGCTAATTACCCTCCATGTGATTGGAGGAGGCCCGACTCAGTAGTGGGTCATTTAAGGGCTGAGTCGTAGTAGTAGTTATACACACGTCTGTTCTGAAATCGTATACTTACGCTATATCTTTTATTAGTGTTAGTGTATCTAAATGTGTAAAATCTACCTTAATCCCAAACGGTTCAAGAAAAACTATTTGTAAATTAAAAGCTTTTTTATTGTCACAAAATAGAAAAAAATATAACATTTAGTTATATTCCATTGAATAACACATTATTTTCTTATCGGCCAACAATGTCTTTCATCTCATTTGGTAATCGGTGTCAAGTTTATTGAGGAGACTTGAGAACTATCCTGAAAAAAAACATATACTTACAAGGTGTAACCAAAAAGGTATTAAACGATACGAAAGCGTATACTAATACAGATAATATTGTGCAAAAATAAGTGAGGTCAGCACAATGGATGTATCTAACACGCACACATACCACTTTCACGCAGTCCATCAGTTTGTTCAGCATGCATACTTATTATTTATTTTCATTCTAGTTATAAGTTAAGCGCTTTTCAATCCACCCCATATCATCGCTGAACCATTATCCCTTTTAACCAGTATGGCTACTTCTGAAACTATACGGACCAGCATAATCTACACCAACATCGCAAAATGTACCTTTTCTTGTCCATAAGCCCGTATGTACAGCTCGTCAGTAGGATGAGGTGGTTCCTTGAACAGACGTCGGATTTGAGGAGCCAGTAGATTGGGTGCAGGCGGTAAATGTGGTTTTCCTCGGGCTCTGTTAATACGGGACACTATTGCGCCAACACCTATTGTCACGCAACATCCAGCCAGCGTAAACCACATATAAGACACACGAAGTACCGGATTCACATCCTCTCTGGAAATTACGTAACATAAATGATTTGATTAGGTAACGGATTTAGAATACATAGTATCGCCACCCCATTACATCCTGAGCGTGTCGTGAGGGCCGATAAATGGAAATGTTAAGGCGGGAAACCTAGCCGCAAGGGAAGAAAAACTTTATACGAAACCCTATGCCAACCCGTCTGGCCTATTATTACTTTTCTATTAAACCGATTTGAAACATAGCTAGTTTCCCATACTTACCCTACTAACCGAAAAGGAAACTTGAAGTGAATATATATTTATATCAGTGTAAATGTGTTAAGCACATTTTGACCGCCATGCGCCTGTTCTAAATTGCCTATTTTATTCATACAAAGGTTGCCTGGAAGAGATCGCGGTATGCCATAAGGCCGCCCAATGTACACTTTACCATAAGCATATTTTATTTTTTTGTATCTTTTTGTTTTAGTGTGAAATATAGAGTTCATAAATAAAGTGTTTCATTTTTTGTTTCATCTAAATTTGATCAGCAGTTCAAGGCTGCTAATACAATCGCGTCATGGGATCTTTGCAGACTACAACTTAAGTTAATAAACCTAAGTTGAAACTTTCAGCATAATCCGTGTTTAAACCTTTACGTTGCTTATACTGCCTTGTTGGTCTAAGGACGATGGGTCCTCGGTTCGATTCCGGGGCCGGGCAAGTGTCTTTGTACAAACCAGAGGCACTTGCTCGGAGTGTGGGTGTCATTTCTGTTTGTGAATTTCATGTTTGTAAACTAAACAGCGGTAAAGGTTATGCCTCGCTTTTACAAAATAAAATTGTAGAACGTTTTACAAACAATGCAAACGCCTCTTACAACGATACTCCTTGAATTAGGTACTATAACTTACCCAGCAAGATCATTGATAACAGCATCGCTTAGCGTAAAGTTGTACTGACAACCATCAACACTAAGGGGTTTGTGAGGATGTACTATTTGACCTCTGGCTGTGGCCAATTGTGCAGATAAACACCACCATGACATCACTACTAAGCCACTAACTCCACCTACTAAGGCACCCTGAAAATTAAGCCTGCATGAAAGCTGAACCAGAAAAGACCTCGAAGGGGCACATAAGTCCTCGAATAGCGACCGCGTCCCGGAAAGCGCAGTGCCGGTAGGCCTCGCACACGATGGACCGACGACCTGGTTAAGGTCGCCGGAAAGCGATGGATGCGTGTAGCTCAGGACAGGCCTTCGTGGAAATACTTGGGTCGAGGCTTATGTCCAGCAGTGGACGTCATTTGACTGAAATTATGATGATGGCGAAAACTGAACCTTGAATTTGTCTTCCAGATCCTTTTAAGTTGTATTCAGGTTGTAAAACTCTATAGCAATCGGACGTGAGAGCATAGACCTATTCAAGAGTAGTTCTGTGTTAAAAATATTTTTCTATCTAGAAGCATACTGAGATATCGATGGTTCTCTGAACCTGATTTTTATTACAAGACATGGGTTCCAGTAAAAACCAACGAACTATCTATGGTTATTATTATTCTTAACTAGCGACCCGCCTCGGCTTTGCACGGGTGCAATGATGAACATCTAAATTATCAGTGTTTCTCTACTGCCAGCAATACACGTTGGCCGAGCTTAGAACGCGAGCGTAGGCAATTTCATACAAGGCAAGTGCTACTGCCTACACGTTGGGCAAGTGTATCGAAACCAACTAGGCGAGTGACACCGAGCGATGGCCAGACAATGCAAATATACCGTCTATACGTTGGTATTGGCGTTCACTCGGCAATGCTAGGCCAGCGTATATTGCTGGCTTACAATATTATGCATGTATTATACATATTAAACCTTCCTCTTGAATCACTCTATCTATTAAATAACCGCTTCAAAATCCGTTGCGTAGTTTTAAAAATTTAAGCATAGTAGGGACGAACAGACAGACGACAGCGACTTTGTTTTATGTTATGTAGTGATAAAGCTTAGTAGCCTGAGTTCCGCAAGGTTTCTTAGGATTTTTGAGTTTATTTGTCTAGTTATAGCACGTCTATCATCAACTGGTGATCGACATAGAGTAAGGTTGCTTAAGTCGTACCCCCTAAGGATATTGCACTGTAAAATTCACGGCAATTGAAATAAATCAAAATCTTCTGCATCTACTGAATCTGTATTTAATTGGCTTTTAATTAACTATCATAGAAACTTGAATATATTTAACGAAAATACATATTTTAACGTTTTTCAAAAACACACCTTCGGTACTATTAAGGCGCCTAGTCGCCTAATTCGTACCACCTATAGCCTAAGTCGTACTTGAAAAACATATGTTAGGAAACATATTAAAAACTATAAAGAAAAATACTTAATAATCAGAGGTCACATGAAGAACTAAAAACTACAAACAATTTAATCTCAGACAAGTAAATATATGTATAAATAAAAAAGGTCAAATTATGAAATCTCAGAACAAAGTAGGTAATGTTTAAATACAACATCCAGCATATAGGTCATGTATCCAATCTATAGGTACATTTTGTACACTGTATCAGGTTTTCTTCACGATCTTCCTTACTTATTTGACACAGCCCAACTATTTTTTTTCTTACATGTTTCATCTTTAATATTTCTTTTTGTAGTTTTATTTAGTTTAATTAGTCAAAACTGAATAAGGGAGGAAATTATTCAGCTTTCGCTTTTTTAATATCCAGTTTAGGCTTCCGTTTTTATTTATGTTTTGTTTGTTTTATTTCTCTTCACCATATTTATTATTTACCTGATAAACGTAAATTGTAAAACAATTGTCTTAATATCTAAGTCGTACCGGTAGGTACGAGTAAGGAATTTTGTATAGGTACGACTTAAGCAGCAGGGACTTGTTTTTTTTTTTTATGAAAGAGGGAGGCAAACGAGCAAGCGGGTCACCTGATGGTAAGTGATCACCGCCGCCCATGGACACCCACAACACCAGAGGGGTTGCAAGTGCGTTGCCGGCCTTTAAGAAAGGAATAAAGTAGTAAGTTTAAAACTAAAACACTCACATAACCTCGTAGAAGTTCGACAGTTTGAATAGGTACGCCTAAACGATTGCCAAACAAGTGTTCCAAATTGATGTAAATAAAGGACAGAGAACAATATCACAATCCTGCCATAAATAGCTTACAAATGAATCAAAAATTTTAATGAACACTATGTGAAAAACTTACATTTTAAATATTTTTAGTTCACGAAGACCGGCGGTCTATTTGCTTACGTTTTCTCACTCGACTGAAAAGTTCATGTTGACAATACTAAGGCCCGTATTAATAGACGTTACTCAGCCCAAGATACCGCACTTGATATGAATATTGAGATCCTCATCGTATTAATAAACGTGACTCAAGTTGCAGATTAGGTTTACGTCATCATCTGAGTGATGGACTTGAGTGCAGACAGTCTCAGTTCTCTCGGACTTTGAAGTTACATAATTCGAAAAGTAATGCGATAACCTATAGATATTATTGTTTAAAATTATTCAAGGGGTAATCATTTATCCAAAAAATAAAGAAAAGCATATTTCTTAATAAAAAAATATTTATTTTAGGCCCAAAACTGACCATTATATTTTTTGGGTTCTCTCGGACTTTGAAGTTATATATTTCGAAAAGTAATGCGATAACCTATAGATATTATTGTTTTAAATGATTCAAGGTGTAATAATTTATCCTAAAAATAAAGAAAAGCATATTTCATAGTAAAAAAATATTTGTGTACAAGCCCAAAACTGACCATTATATTTTTTTGGGTACTCTCGGACTTTGAAGTTATATATTTCGAAAAGTAATACGATAACCTATAGATATTATTGTTTAAAATGATCCAAGGGGTAATCATTTATCCTAAAAATAAATATAACCATATTACATAGTAAAAAAATATTTATGTACAAGCCCAAAACTGACTGTACAAATTTGACGTCAGATGAATTTTTATCACCCAAACTTAAAAATTAATGTAAACTACATCTTTACAGAAAAACTAAAAATATGAACACTAACTGAACGCTTAGTTCTTAAACTAACATATTTGTAAAAATCGTGTCAAGAGATAAAGCGATTACTGAAAAATATGGATTTGATTGTAGTAACTACCATTTTCGTAATACGACATGGTGCGTTTCTGAAGATATTTTGATAAGTATAGTTTAGATAAATAAAGTACAGTTTAAACGACTGTAAACAACAAGAAAATCCCTTTCCAACGATATTTATCACATCATCATCCCTCCCCTCAAGAGCGCCATAGCGCCCTGTCTTCAGCTTGACGCATCCAGCTGCTGCCCGCAACCTTTCGCAATAGTGTTCAGTAATCGGTAACGCGAGTAATGAGCAGAGTTACATAGCAAGTAGTCGTATTCAGTCAATCACGTCAGTACGCGCTCAAAACGTTCGTCATACTAATTATTTACTGTGTAGAATGGTTCGTTTAGAAAGAGATAGAATAATAGTTAGCCATGTGATTTAACAAAAAAATATATTAATAAAATTATAAAGCGGACCGGTCGCAAATAGGGAGCCGGCTCCCTGCTTACTGAGATAAGTAGTAAACAATTATGTCGTATTGGGAAATAAATACAGGACCTTTTTAACAATTTAACGCTCTTTTGGGTAGCAATCCACTATATAACGTGTATTAGCGCTATTTATTAAATAAGTATTTAAATTAAAGTATTTCAATCAAAAGTTTTACATCTTTTGACATAGAAATAACGAAATGCGACAAGTCTCATTCAAAACTTCGTTCAATTTGACGTCATCGTTCGCGAGATCTTGGTTACTGAGATGTGTCTATTAATTAGCTATAATCTTAAGATGCTGATGACGTCATAATGGCGTATCAAATGATAACGCACTTGAGTACGTTTTTGAGTGACGACTATTAATATGGGCCTAAATGGACTTACTTGTAAGTATCAGACGAGATATTGCCGACATAAGCAACCTTACCCTATAAGGAACAAAAGTTGGTCATGTTTTCCTCAAATTTTGCAGATACTGTCGTCGTCGTCGTTTCGTCGTATCAGCCCATAAATGACCCACTACTGAGTCGGGCCTCCTCCAAATTAACGGAGGGAAATAGTAGCACTATCTATTCCTAAATTATGGCAATATTCTTTGGTATTATTTATTTAATTGATCTTGAAGCATTACTTACTCAATTTCTGATATTTTGTACTTAATTGATTCGATTACTATTTTAATATCTTTAATGCATTTTTGTAGGTACACCAAAACTTGCTAATTTTGATTAAGATTTCTATATCATATTATCAAGATTGAATTACTGTGATACGATAATACTTTTTTCCGAAAACAATGTACCTAGATAATAAAAACATCGACGCCTCCCATGCCGATAGGCGAAAGACAATACGTATTTTTACAGTACACTACACGACTGAGGTAGAGCCTCTAACAAGTAGGTACTTGTAAGTACCTATTTGGGAAATAAGTTAAGAAAGTATTTATGCGTAACAGTAATTAGTACATAAAAGGTAAGTATATATACCACATTAACAGTTATAGTATTCAAAAACTAAGTTATAGATAGTTCTGCAGGTACCTAATGTACAATAATTAATTAATATGTTTAAACACTACAGTAACGTTACTAAACGTACTCGAATAACAAAAAACACTATGGACACTTTCTTATAGCCAGATGCATTTCTATTTTCAACAAATGATATACGTAAACGAATACCTGTTTAAAAACACGGTTCGTTATGATATGAATTTTATAAGATTTAAGAACAAATATTTTTACTGAGCATTAATATTCACTTACCGTTGCATCAACCCAAGGCATAAGGATTCCCATGGTGAAGACGCCAAGCTGTGGGCCCATTGTCATCGATTCCAATGTCATCGTCAATTGCAAAATTGTCCCCATTTTCTCAACGATAAACACAAGTGCTGAAAATTTTAAAACATTGCATCCATAGACAACAAACTTAAATTTCGCCATAAATATAAAACGACATTAACTGTATGCCACATGCACAAGAGCATATTATTGAATGATTAAAAAAATGTGTGTGTTGACAGATTTAGAATACACAGTGTCACCAACCCATACCGTCCCGAGGGTGTCTTAAGAGGCGACTAAGGGAACACAAGAGCTGCATGAAGGGTGATGAGCCTACTGTGCCACGCTGGCTAGACGAGTTGGCACAGGGTTTAGTAACAAGTGTTCCATCTCTTGCGGCTATAGGTTTTCGGCCTTGTCGTTTCCTTTTGTCAGCTCTTACGACACCCTTAAGATGGAATTGGGTGTTAACACTATGTATGCTAAATCCTAAATGCTAAATGCCTCGTTGGTCTAGTGGTTAGATGTGCCGCCTTTGGATCAACGGGTCTCGGGTTCGATTCCGAGGTCGGGCAAGTGTCTTTGTCTAAACCAGAGGCACTGGCTCGGAGTCTGGGTGTCATTTCTATATATAATATGTATGTATTTACAAAAAAAAAAAATTATATAAGTAGTTTATCATCCATCTCGTTACCATAACACAAGCATTAAATTGCTTAGTTTGGGACGAGATGGCGTTGTGTGAAATGTCCAAGGATATTTATTTATTTTATTTATATCCGTCACCACACGGACACCCCAGATACTGGTTATCTTATCAATTGCTACGTATTAGCTTGAGATGAATAACGAAATACACATTAGGAATGGCGATTCAAATAATTATTTACCTACACATAGCGTGCCCAGTATCACAACGACGCCTCTCATGATCCAAGCAGTTTGTCTCTCTGTAAGTTGCTTAGTGTTGAACGGCTTGTAAAAGTCTTCTAACACAACTGCTGCCATAGAGTTCAAACTGGTCGATAATGAACTGAAAATAAAGCGTTGTGGCTAAACGACACTGGGTTAAATAATGGTGACGGCGTGGTGGGTTATGTAGCAGAAAATATCATCAGGATTTAAATGATCTCATGTCACCAACTGAATATTTCTCTTTCTGATATTGTTTGAAATATGAATTATCATTGGCATTTCACATAGCTATTTTTGTTAGATATATAATTATTTCTTAGGTTTTCGCGATTATTATTATTACAACGTTAACAATAAAACAAAATTACAGACGGTAGATTTTAACTGTTTCTTTGTACTTTTGAAGACAACTGTCATCTAGGCTCTCCCGCAACCACGACTGCTGCAAAGCATTCGAAACGTCGGGTATTAAATAATGTAATTTAAACGCGATAAATCCGTTAAAAAGTGTTTAATTTCGTTTGATATTTGTTCGGGATATCCGAACGCGTCGTAATGCAGCGGCAAGGCAACTGACACGACACCATTTTGTTACGGCCACATATTGTCCTAACAATATAAATGCATTTTTGTCCAATATGGAAATGATAAATATGGATACGGGGACACAAATAGCCAAGTGCCATTAGCGCCACCTTCAAATACATGTTAAATTGACACGTTAATAGGGATAGGTATAAATGTGTCTAGGGGGGACGGACAAACAGTCGGGGCGCCACAGTCGACAAGACAAGTCGTCTTGGGAACTTATAAGCCTTATTATAGTTCGCATAGCGCAGGCGCGTCCGCCATGTCAGAAACGCAGCAGTATGACAGTTTCGGGCACTTTTCAGAACTATGTCTGTGCAACAAGCATTACCACACATCACATTTTTAAATACTTTATTTAAATGATGGCCGAAAAAAATGATGGAAGTTCGGGCATGTGCACAAAATATTTTCAACTATTACAAGGACTGTGACGCAATGTCCTAAATAAGACCTGTGACGGTATAGAGCTGCGGTTTTAGGGCATAGTCGCGTGTTCTTAAATCCTGACTAGTGACTGTGCCTGTATACATCCAGAATTTCCTCACGGACACCACACCAAAAAAAGTATGCCTAGGAATCCGACTACTAATGGTTGTATTAGTTATTTTTCGCTTTAAAGTATCTCATTTAAAATCAGTATACCTTTCGATTAAACGCTTTATTCTAGTAATGTTAATAACGATTTACCTTAAAGCCGCACTAAATATTCCGGCGACAAAAACTCCTGGCAATCCGGGTATGTCGCCTAAGACATCCATGACCAGAAGCGGTAAAAGCTGATCCTTGGCCTTGGCTAGCTGTAAAAAGACATAAAAATTACCTTTTTAATCACTTCGAAGTTTGAACTAAGAACTGTAGATTTACTAAATAAACCGTTGTTTAAGCTACTGTGTAAAAGAAACAACCAACTATTACATACTTACCATGTAAAAAACACGTTATTATTTCATCTATATAAAAGACTCACTGTTAAATTGGGTAACCTCCAATAACGTAGAGGGAAATAAATATACTAGTTGGCCTCAGACGTCCCATAGTCGTTTGCCCTACCCCAATGGCGGCCGAATGCGTCCAGCATTTTCCCGTAAGAAAAAAAACAAAATGAAGAAAGGACAAATCCTATGCTAAAACGTCCATGTCTCAAGTTTCCCTTTTCTTGCGGTTAGGTTTTCTGCCCTTTTTTGTTGTCGCTGGGGATATGCTCGGGGGAGAGGTCGGTGATTATGTAACACTCCGACAAGGGTCGCCCAACATTTCCCCGTGGGCCTGCCCGGCATAGGAGGCCCTGGCCAGTATGGCACGACGGATCATTGAGGCACTCAAGCCACCACGACAAGGTGGCAGCACAGTCGAGGGGGTAGATTTTCTGCCCTGACATTTCCCTTAGTCGGTCCTTAGTCCTCTAACAACACCAATTAATTAGGGTAGTGATACTATGTGTTTTAAATCCGTCACGAAGAACATTTTTCATTAGACTTACCTTTGTCTGTAAAGGATCGCAATCGTAAAACCGCGCGTAAATCAGAAGCCCACAGTACAGGCAAAAACAGTAGAGAAACGAGATTCCAATGCAAAACAGAAACACTGCCCTGAAAAAAAACATATTCTTAATAGAAACTAAAACCGTTCTATAGCATATCTGTCATGTTTGACATTAAGGGTGAAGCCAAACGAGCTTCATTTTCTGAGTTATGAGTCGCGTTTTTTCTCTCGCAGAAATTCTGCTCACCATAAATGCGGGTTGCCAGGTGGGCGCATTTTATTCAGTTGTCGACTTTCAGGTTATCTTTACCTGGCTGACGACATATCTGAGAACGCTTAGAAGAATTATTACAACAGGAAAAAAAATGCTGCCGTTTTTAAGGGACTTATGGTCGGATTACGTTTTTTTTTATCAAGCTGGGATAATGCATAGGCATACCGTCGCCCCTCGGGGGTGGGGTTGGCGAATATGTGGGACTCCGGAAACTACTCGTCTACCCACTAAAACCCCAGCGGTATGGGTATACCACCCTTGGGTCGGTACAGTCCAGTCGAGATAGACATTTAAATAGAAAAAGTTCCGGGGAGCAATTTTTTTTAAACCTCGGTTGCCGTAGTTGGAAGTATAAATCTCGATTTTCGAACTAATCCCGGTAGCGGGTTCGCCGCCATCTTGTTTTAAAGTTATTTTTTTAAGTTTTTCTGAAATATCTCGTTAATTTTCAACTTTAGATCAAAAATTGTGTTTCCAAAATTGTTGGAAATTTAATTTCCCACAAGTTTAGTCATTATAATTTTTACGCTAGGATCAATATTTGCAGAGTTATACTATATCGTCATAGTATCAAGTATACAAAAAAAAAATCTCAATTTTTTTTTCTTCAAATTTTTGGCAAAGGATCATGACGAGACCCCCTTCACCGATCTACTTAAAACAGCCCTCGAGAAGTCCGAAATAACAGTTCAGCAGGCACCAGCAGATGCAGATCCGTTGCATGATGCATCTTGCAAACTTGCGTAAAAATGCGTAAAATCCTAGCGTAAAAATGAAGATGACCAAACTTGTGGCAAATTAATTTTCCAACCACTTTGGATAACACCATTTTGGCTCTAAAGTTGAAAATTAACGAGTTAATTCAGAAAAACTAAAAAAACTACTTTAAAACAAGATGGCGGCGAACTCACTACCGTGATTAGTTTGAAAATCGAGATTTATACTTCCAACCACCCCCACAACGTTTTAAAAAAAAATCGCTCCGCGAATTTTTTTCTATTTGAGGCTACTTTTGTCTATCTCGACTGGACTAATTCCACTGTGACGCCTCGATGGTCAGATTACGACTATGACAGCCGATTGTATACTTATGCAGATTGTTCGTTCGGTAGACCGTAGCGTGAATGGCCACCATAAGATAAGTACTCACCACTGAGCCCCACGCAGTGTTGGTAATGCAAGATATCTTTGGACCATAGTTTGATTAACCGCATTTGCTTGTAACCAGTAGATAACACCACCTAACAGTAGACTCCAAATTGTATGGCGCGTCAGAGGATTTGGATCCCAACTGTGATTCAAGGAAACACGAATTAACCGTCTTTAAGAAATTGTTCTCGTAGTACATTTGATACTATACTTCGTTCGCGTTAACAATGCAGTGAGCCATCATTGCCGCGCCGGCTTAGTGGCGCCCCAGTTTAGCAATCAAATTTTCATATTGACAGTGACCAGTTGAAGACATACTTTCAAAAGCAAAGGTGTGCCTTGTCCTTTATCCTTTATATGTATTAAATGCACCTTTACGTACTGCATTCTTAAAGCGACCGAACTAAAATTCAAAATTCTATTTCAAAGGAGGTCAGGGAATTTTGTAATAATAATCTTATAAGAATATTCTAATATTTTACTCGGAAAATATTTGTTCAAATACTTTGTATTACTTAGAAAAGAAAAACACAGAACTAACTAAAACTAAAATTATACTAAAAAGATTAATATCTAAAACTAAAATTATGAAATCGAAACTTGCGTCAGTTCACTGTCAAAATTAGAACACTGGCAAAAATCATATACATTGTGTTAGTATGATTGTATTAGTACCTGAAGCATATACTGTGATTTGTATTTCTGAAAATAACGGTTATTTTTTAAAATAAAGACAGATATTATAGACTATAAGAGACTTGGATATTACTTATTTGTAATAGACATAAAGCTTCATATGTTTTCTTACTTGGGCAATTCAATTCTGCCGCTATCCATGTTCCTCTGCCAGACAACAGAGATGCCACCCACATCCAATGTCCCTTTTATTGCCACCAAGGCCATGGCTCCGAACATCGCCGTAATTTGAATCACATCCGTCCAAACTACAGCTTGCAATCCACCCTATACGCAAAATGTAATATATTAAAAACATGAAGTTAGACTAGACAAAGACCGATAATTGGTCTACGGATTGGAAGTGCCGCCTTTGGAATACGGGCCAGCGGGTCTACTTTGGTGTCGCACAAGTAAACCAGAACCAGTTGCTTTTAAGTTTTTTTTTTGACGAAACTCCTGCAGATCCAGTTCTGCAGGTGTTTCGTTAAAAAAATAGATACTCAACTCAACAAAAATAGATATTCAACTGTTTAGTTGAATCATAATAATAGGAGCAGAACTTGTCCTAAAATAGTGAATAATATGAACTATTCAGATAGTATAGCCGAATTTCGATTAAATTATATGTCTAAGGTAAATGATTAGTAAGTTAAAATTTTGAAGCAAAATACTGTTATCTACGTAAAGGTTCGAAAACACTTTTTGATAACAGTCCTGCTTGTCAAGTCGGAAGATAATGTGCAGGCAAACATTCTTCTAAAGAATTTGAAACGTTTAGTCGTATTTGTCTAAAACAATCGTCCAAGAATGCTTTTGGTTTAGGTTGAAATGTTAAGCACCTATACCCAATACCTTTCCCAATTTCCCTGGGGTCTAATCTGTGTTGGCTAACTACGACGAAAGATTCTGGGGCCGCGCAAGTGTCTTTGTGTAAACCAGAGGCACTTGCTCTGAGTCTGGGTGTCATTTGTGTTCGTGAATTTCTTGTTTGTAAATTACCCTCTGAAGAGGTTATGTTTAAAAAAAAAAGAAAAGCTGCAGATCCGGCGTTAAACGACATACAATAGACACTTACGACACTGGTGTAAAATATGCAGACCAAACAAACTATTGGAGTTATTATGTAAATGTTGACGCCAGTTACTGAAACATAAGACTATTTTAATCACGATAATAAGAAAATTAGTCATCACTTCAGGCCACAGAGGACCCACTACAGAGTCGGCCCTCCTCCAAATTCATAGAGAGAGAATTAGCCTACTGTGCCTCGCTGACCAGACCGGTTGGCACAGGGTTTCATATCAAGTTTTCCTTAATTCTCTTGCGGCTATTTTTCGCCCTGTCATTTCCCTTTATCGGCTCTTACGACACCCTAAAGAAGGAACAGGGTGCTGACAATGTGTATTCTAAATCCGTCAGCACACGGATTTTTCATTAAAATAAGAGCAAGATCCTCGTCGGTAATATTTGGCGCAGTGGTTGAGCGATCGACTGCTGCGCAGCATGTAGCGGGTTCGATTCCCGCACGGAAGAAATATTTGCACGACCTACAAGTATTTGTTTCGGGTCTGGGTGTTTTCTATCTATAATATGTATGTATTTACAAAAAAACATCATTACGACATCTTCAGGATGGAATGGGGTGGTTATATACACCATGTCTGTGTGGTGTTGGATTAAAAATACAATAAAAGCATATTTCATACTAATTCGAACAGAAAAGTCTCCGCTCCGTTGTCTGTTTACCAGCAGTCTTTTGGCAGGTAAGGGCTGCGAGTCGCACTGTTTAACTTATCAGACCTAGTTTTGTGAAACTGGCAGGGATGATATTACCGACGATATATATCGACGACTTTAAAAACTTAAAACCGAAAATTAACCATCACGATCACTATCACTACATAGTATAAAATAAAGTCGCAGACGTCTGTCCGTCCCTATGTATGCTTACATTTTTAAAACTACGCAACGGATTTTGATGCGGCTTTTTTTTATAGATAGAGTGATTCAAGAGGGATGTTTTTAAGTATAACACTTACATAATATTGTAGAGAAACACTGATAAATTTAGAGGATCGCTAGTTAAATAATAATGTAACTACTTTGTTCGTTAAAACCTATATACTTTTTTAGGCGCAAAGGGATGATCATCCAGCCAGACGAGGTGTGATGTCTGGCTAGGGGTCGCAGCGCCTATTCCCCCGATAGTTGTAGTCGGTGATATCTTAACCTTGCGAATTACTCTTGATATTTCGCTATCGCGGTGTAGGACTTTTTCGTGATTATCGCATTTGTAGGCGATATTTCTTGATGCAATTAGTTCAGATTTTTCGGGTAAATTGTGTAAAGTACGAGTATGTAGCATGCGGTCGCTACACTTTAAATGATTATCTATTTATTGGCTATTTTTCGGTGATAAGTTTTTGAAGTCGAGTTTTTTAATTAATTAATCATTAATAAAGGATTAAACTGTAATGGACAAAAACAATGTGATTACAACGACAAAAATGAAATCGATATGAGACTAGAAGCAAAAGTGTCAATCTGCCACTGGTAAACCGTAATGCCAGCAATACACGCTGGCCGAGCTTAGGCCAACGCGAGCATAGGCAATTTAATACAAGGTAAGTGCTACTGTCGACACGTTGGGCAAGTGTATCGAAACCAAATATGCGAGCGACGCCGAGCGATGGCCAGACAATGCAAATATACCGTCTATACGTTGGTATTGGGTATTGGCGTTCACTCGGCAATGCTAGGCCAACGTATATTTACATTAAGGACAAAATATTGTTGGTGCGCAAATCTAACGTGGTAAACTGGTAATTTACCTTGATTGAAAGCCAGTGCCGGTACATATATGACGATTGGCAACCATCCTATCTGCAAACGAAACCGGATTACAAACGATATATTCAATTAAAATGTACAATATTTCGAAAACACTATTGAACATAACTTACCAATGCAAAAGCGAATAGTACTGATCCGAATAACCTCACACGATTATCGAATCGTATTGATAAGTACTGAAAAAAAATAGTCCTGAATGTAATGCAGAATTCGTCATCACCATCATGGCTTACTACTACTACTCAACCCACAGATGACCCACCGCTGAGTCGGGCATCCTACAAATACTTGGAGAGTAATAAGCCTACTGTGCCACGCTGGCCAGGCGGGTTTCCACAGGATAACAAGTTTTCCTTCTCTTGCGACTAGGCTTTCGGCCATGTCATTTCCATTTGTTGGTTCTTACGACACCCTCAGGATGGAATGGGGTAGTTACACTATTCTAAATTCAATCTTAAACCGCCGCATGGAAAATTCGGAAAACATTACCTCATGATTTTGACAGTTTTAGTAATCTACTGGCAGAAAATTCTAATTTAGTTAGCAGTGTTCGATGGGCGCTTCAATAGACAATCGTAGGTTTCGGGCCCATGCCAAATCAGGAGTCGGCATCTTCCAATTTCATGTGGGAAAATTAGCCCATTAGTTCGTTTTCAAGATCGTCGTGTCTTGTGGTTAAACACTCTCGAGATTGAATTGATGGCTTTAATAGTCTACTCTGCCAAGTAGGTAGGGGGCTGTCCATTAATCACGTGATGTTTTTTTAACATTTTTTTAACCCCTCCCTCCCCCTTGTCGATACGTGGTGAGGTTTAAGACTACCCTCCAACCACCCATAAAAAATCACGTGTATTTTTAGTACCTACAAAGAAGCTTAAACACGCCGCTTTTCGGTTCAGAAATGACGCGTTTGACGAATAATTAAATGCACGTGATATCTTGCTATACCCCCCCCTACCCCTAGGTGACGTTTCGTGATTTTTGCCGAACCCCTCCCTCCCCCTTTCGAACCTTCATGATTAATGGACAGCCTGGTGGTTAAGTCAAACAATACTGGCCCAATATTTGTAACCGTATCTCTGCTCCTCAAAAATCTTTTAATCTCACCTCATAATTTGAAGTCAGTTTCAGGTCGTGGAAAACGGGCAAGTAAATCTGAGTCATAATGAGTGACATGAGGAAAATAGCACCCACGATGTAGGCGTACTGGGTTCCGTAAACGTACACTTCCGTTGGTGATCCAAGCAAGGTTATGCCCGACACGAAACTGGCAACAAAATGTTAATTATGTCTTCAGTTTTCGCGATGATTACTTTGAACTTTAAACACTTCTTAACGGATTTATTGCGTGTATTCTACATTATTTAATTCCAAACCACGACTGCTGCAAAGCATTCGAAAGGAATTTAAGGACACGGAATATAATTTAAATATCAAGACAAACATAAGCTAAGGAAGCACCTACTGAGAGTAGGTTAAATGAAACACCAATGTCCCAGGTGCCAAGGCGCTGGGTACGACAGACGAAAGGAAAAAAAAGAAGAGCAAATAATTACCATTAATTGCTAAAAGGAACACGGACTACAAGTCTGTGGTGTAGTAACAAAATAATAATAAAAAATAAAAAAAATAGGAAAAATAAAAAAAAAACACGATATGAATCCGTTAAAAAATGTTTCATTTCAATTTAGGGGATGCCTATGTCCAACAGTGGACTAATGTGGGCTGATGATGATGTTATAATGTACATTAGACCCCAGTCACTCTGTGAAATCAAACTCGTGCACTTTTGAATGTGGGCCGTAGTGGCCAGTTGAAACTAAATAAATAGAAGAATTTTCCCATTTTCTGTTTCTTCTGCAGTCATATAGCTACTAGTTTAAGACTACAGAGTTACATATGCTCATACGTAGATCATCATACAGACGTTTATTACAGGAATAAATTATTTATCCATATAATTCATATGACTCGGCGGCCTGGTAACTCTTACTGCAAATAATAGACACTATGGTAGAATATTAGGATTCCGTAAAACTAAACAAAATATAACTTTAAGGTTCCATTAAAATAACAATTCAATACCAAATTCTATCCAGCTCTAATCAATAGACGTGTTCGTATCGACTTTCGGAAGACTTAGTGAAGATAAATTTTGCCTATTTGTTCAGATAAGTCTTTATCCATGGAATAAATAAGTATGACTGAACATAGGGATAAATAAATAATAAAATTAGTCTTTTAACATTATTTTTAATTAAATTACCAGAATTTTCATCTGGGAATTGAAAATGTTTACGCTAAATTTTTCTTCCGCTTTTAACATAACCTTTTTAAAATAACTATTACGATGTCTTCCCAAAGTATTACTATCAAATATTGTAAGTGTGTTTAACAGTAGAAAATACATACACATTTTAAATACTCAACGGCTCAAAAATATGGGACTTAAAGATAAAAGGGCTAATTTACAGGAAACACTAATTTTACAAATAATATACTTTTATCATTATAATAGCAGTACCTACATATTTGGCCCCAACACTACCCCCACATCTTACCTTGCAACAAGTGACATTGAAACTGGCACCACTTGCATGTTTCTACCACCAAGAAGATAATCAGCTTGTGTGGTCTGCTTCTTCATAAAACCCCAGTACACACCCACCACCGCACTTATCGCCAACATAAACACAAAAACCACATAGTCCACCCATGAGAACCTTTGCATCTGATGAATAATGTCTTCTACACCACCCTGTATATCACCCATAGTGAAAATGATCGAACAGGTCAAAATTTGAAATTTTCAAACTTTCGTATATTAAGCCCTTAATGCGCTTTCTAAGACATGTTTAAATCGAATTGATATTTCATATGAGCAGCAATGGTCTTGTTGTGAATTCGAGTATTTGTAAGGTATCGATATGCGTAGCCTCACTGGCACCCAACATTCGAATGCTCCGTCGAGACGTAAGCGCAATCTGTTACAACGAGACAATTACGATAACTCGCAATTTAGGAGAGGATGTTGCGAGATCGCCCCCCAGTGGCTACGAGCGAATCGGGAACTGAATAATAGACGGTTAGTACCAACGGAGTGGAAGGTTACTTGGTGATATCGTATTCTTATTATTACTATGAGTCAGCCCTTAAATTACTGCTGCTTCTGATACGCGCCTCCTTCCATTACATTGAAGCTACTTAGGATAGTGTGTCACGACGGCCAGATGGGTGGCACAAGGTTTTACTTCAAATTCACCTTCTCTTGCGGCTAGGTATTGGGCCAAGTAGCTATCGGATCATTACTCTTCATCTCTTGGCCTATTAGTTAAGAGTCTTCCCTAGTTTATTTTAGAGCATTTAGCCAACTATTCCAGAAACACCGGTTGGCCCACGGTATCAAGTTTATCTTCCTAACGACACCTTCATGAGAATATATTGGTGAATCTTTAGTAGAGGAATTGCAATATATTAAGCTATGGTGGGGCACCTAATACGAGTATCAAGTTCATATCAATATCGCCTACCATTTTCTTATGAGAAGGAGTTGGCATTTAGTAGAGAAATTACAGAATACTATACCCCGGTGGGTTTTCTGAAAGTGGGGAAAATGAAATGAAACAACACTTTTTAAAGAATTTATGCGTGTATATTACGTTATTTCTATTTATTTCGATGGTTCACGTAAACATGCTCTGATCTGGATGGATTAAATACTGGGTTAAATATGAATATTTCTTCTCGTGCGCTTACATTATTACATTTTCTGCTTAACTAGCCGTCTCCCACGACGCACTCAACACGTGGGTTAGGCACGTGTATTCTAAATCTGTCGTGACCATTATTTACTACCGCTTATTTATTCAAGCAGATAATTATGAATCATCATCATGCTCCGCCCGTAAAAGATCACTCATCAGGCCTTTTTTCCTACAGGGAAACTAGCCTAGTGTCTGCTGGCCAGGCACGTTGCCACCAGGTTTAGTATCAAGTTTTCCCTCTCATGAGGCTTTATGGCTTATCATTTCCTTTAGTCGCTTCATACGACACCTTCAGGATGGGGTTGAAACACTATGTTTTGGTGACCATACGGAGATTTAGGAATACTCTATCTGACTATAAGTCACCATCTTGCTGGAGAGGAAGATAGGTAAAAAAATAAGAGAGGTACTCCATAATCTTTTCCCATATGGGAACTTGTAAATATTTCTGCAGAATGGAACGAAAAAGAAAACAGAATTAATGGGAAAGAGGGGGGAAGCGAGTAACATGGATAGGAAAGACAACATTAAATTATATTTTCAGCGTAGACTATGAACATGGATGGTCAGGATTATTGATGTAAGGTCGGTTTACTTAAAACCAATTAAACCAATCCGATCAATCCGACCAATCAAAACGAAAAAAAACCTGTTAATAACCGAAATAAACCATATTTTTTTTGTCTAAAACGGTTGTTTCATGAGAATATGTTTTCTTAATTACCTATATCTAAAATTTCTTAATTACGTACGAACTGTGTAAATATTTTTAAAATGGTTGTAGCGACCACATGCTACATACTTTACACAGTTTACCCGAAAAATCTGAACTAATTGCATCAAGAAATATCGCCTACAAATGCGAGAATTACCAAAAAGTCCTACACCGCGATAGCGAAATTTCAAGAGCAATTCGCAAGTTAAGAATTCCCCGACTACAACTATCGGGGGGGATAGGCGCTGCGATCCCTAGCCAGACATCACACCTCGTCTGGCTGGATGATCATCCCTTTGCGCCTAAAGTGGAGGCCCCGACGTGATTAGAACACGCAAGATCCTTAAAGTGGTAACCCCCGAAATTGAACTCTAGTTGGTCCGTCCGACCAAGCGTAGGTATTGCGTATCCTTCTAGTGTGTGTACCTACTACTCTACCTACAGACATAAGAAAAATTGCCCAAAATGAAGTGTAAAACACAGTTTTTTTTATTTTTGTAGGCGATTAATAAACTTTTATAACGGTTTATTTAAGGTTTAAACCGCAACATTTGGTATAAAACGTTTTATATCGGTTGTTTTACTTCTGAAGCAGTTGTGTAGGATAAAGAAGAGAATAAAGATATTTTATTTGTTTAGGGCCAAAATTTTATATTCATAAAAAGTATTATTCTTAATTAAGAGATGATCTGCTCTAATTTCTACATTAAAAACGTTGTGTAAATGTAAATTAAGGATGCTTTTTGCTATAGACTGTACTGTAACAAGGGCAGAGTATAGCGAGGAAAATATATATTGTTGGTGGAAACACTGCAAAGCTGCATGCGTTCCAGAGCCATTGATTAGTTATGCCTTTACATGTATACATCAGGCTTTCTCTATCGCAAAGTATTGGACGAGGGAGATGAAAACATTATGCTGCGACAAATAGTACGTACCGGACACAACGCCGCAATGACATTTGGAAAAGTGAGGTTATAAAATACAATAACAAACGAGTGGAAATAGTTTAAAATTTCTGAACAATTCGAAAAATCATACAATGGCTGGGATTTTACTCAGTCCCACGGAGAAAGCATTTATCGTTCACGGCGTTCAGGTATAATCGTAATTCAATAACCCATTGAAATCTCACTGAACCGTACCTTGAACTTGTCGCATTTTAAAGTACTTATTTTGTTTTAGGACGATTACCGATCGGACGGGAGGTCTAACATTGACTATCGACCTATGGAACTGGAGACTGATGTGGTTAGCCATGCTAGTGGATCGGCTCGACTCAGGCTGGCGAATACAGACATCCTCGTAGGAGTGAAGACAGAAATTGACACGCCTAGTCCTGACAAGCCAGATTTAGGGAAGATAGAGTTCTTTGTTGACTGGTAAATGCTATTATTAATTTACATAAATACCATGCTAGATTCAGAGAGATGGAGATATGTGCAGATACTGACATAGCCCACAGCTCTGACTTGTGGTTGCATATTAGATAGAGCTAGATAGATAGATTTCTTTTATGGCATTTTACAATATTTAAAAAACCAAACATACTTGAAATTAAGCCTAGATGAATAACCAAGGTGATAAGTGTGGCCTCAGCTATGTGAGGAAGTTGCATATTGATACAGCTTCACCCAGCTCTAGTTTTGAGCCTAGACCTGACTATAAAAATTTACTTGTTAAGTCACCAATTTATTAGACATATACTTAATATTACTATTATTGGCTAATAGATAACCTATTCTGTGTGATGATGGGTTTAGAATACACAATATTACCAACCCAAATCATCCTGTGGGTGTCCTAAGAATAGTCCGGGGTCCCCCGTACATTGATTTCACTTGATTACTATCAAGCTAATTTTTCGTGAGTAGCTTCATTTTCATGAGACGCCCAACATTTTCTTGTCGACAACTCATGATTGTGGTAGCTAACAGAGGTAGCAAGGGTGAAATATGTTGATTTTATGATTCTAAAAAAATTATTACTAACCGGTTGCTTTTTGGTATATCTGATGATAATTATCTAAATTATTCGAAAATTTATTTGTCCTACAAAATGTATGGTTTGATCAAAGAGTCCTCCACTTCCAATATGTATCGATAACGAGGTCATCAAAAATTATTACTAACCAGCTGGTTTTTTTTTATTTACTTAGTAAATATTTATATTATTATTAACTTGGGACGAGGTGGCGTTGTGTGAAATGTCCAAGGATATTTATTTATATATTTATTTAACCGTCATATTGTCCTACAAGTTGCGTGGTACGTTATCCCGGTCCTACACTCAGAAATTGGTAATACCACAAGACCCATTTTGTCATCACTAACTGTAGGACAGGACACCAATTTTACATGATAGGTTAGTATTCTCTGCCCAAATGATACAATTTGAATGAAATTGTAATTTTTCGTTTTCCCACTTATAACTTATGATACAGTGAAAACATCTTTTTTATTAACTTAAATAAATAAATATCCTTGGACATTTCACACAACGCCATCTCGTCCCAAGTTAAGCAACTTAATGCTTGTGTTATGGTAACGAGATGGATGATAAACTACTTATATACATTTTTTTTTGTAAATACATACATATTATGGATAGAAATGACACCCAGACTCCGAGCCAGTGCCTCTGGTTTAGACAAAGACACTGGCCCGACCCCGGAATCGAACCCGGGACCCGTTGATCCAAAGGCGGCACATCTGACCACTAGACCAACGAGGCAGTCGCAACTTAATAACATTTTTTTTTTACTAAAGTAGTACAAAAAAATAATTATTTACTTATAAAAAAAATTATATTCATCAGATTCATCTGATAAATTTTCAGTATCATCACTGTCATTTTCATCTATTTCATTTTCCTCGTCTTCTGACTCTGTAATAACGTAAAAAATTAAGTATTTTTAACATAAAATGAATCCACTTCTTTTTATAGTGTACCAAACTTTTTATATAGTACATATACGGATCCCGCTATACAACGACATCCACCGATATGTTTAATAGATGAAAATTATTTTATTAGAAATTTAGTATGTTAAAAATTATAAAAAATATGGGTTGCCTGAAAAAACACTACATACTATAAACCAAAGTCGCTGTCGTCTGTCCGTCCCTATGTATGCTTAAAACTTGAAAAATACGCAACGGATTTTAAAGCGGTTTTCTTTAATAGATAGAGTGATTCAAGATGAAGGTTTATATGTACAATACATGCACCCGTGCGAAGCCGGTACGGTTCGCTAGTAAGTTATAAGTAGGAAAACGAAAAAAATACAATTTTTGTCGGACTCGTGTTACATACCTGTTTTCCTGTAGGACATTGTATCATTTGGGCAGAGAATACACTAACCTATCATGTAAAATTATTGTCCTACAGTTAGTGATGACAAAATGGGTCTTGTGGTTTTAACAACTTTTGAGCGTAGGACCGGGATAACGTACCACGCAACTTGTAGGACAATATGACGGTTAAATAATATAAATATTTACTAAGTAAATAAAAAAAACCAGCTGGTTAGTAATCATTTTTTATGACCTCGTTATCCATACATATTGGAAGTGGAGGACTCTTTGATCAAACCATACATTTTGTAGGACAAATACATTTTCGAATAATTTAGATAATTATCATCAGATATACCAAAAAGCACCCGGTTAGTAATAATTTTTTTAGAATCATAAAATCAACATATTTCACCCTTGGTACCTCTGTTAGCTACCAGAATCAAGAGTTGTCGACAAGAAAATGTTGGGCGTCTCATGAAAATTAAGCTACTCACGAAAAATTAGCTTGATAGTAATCAAGTGAAAACAATGTACCGGGGATCCCGCACTAGAAGCAACTAAGGGAATGCAAGGCGTAGAGCACTTAGACTGCCTCGTTGGTCTAGTGGTTAGATGTGCCGCCTTTGGATCAATGGGTCCCGGGTTCGATTCCGGGGTCGGGCAAGTGTCTTTGTGTAAACCAGAGGCACTGGCTCGGAGTCTGGGTGTCATTTCTATATATAATATGTATGTATTTACAAAAAAAAATGTATATAAGTAGTTTATCATCCATCTCGTTACCATAACACAAGCATTAAGTTGCTTAGCTTGGGACGAGATGGCGCTGTGTGAAATGTCCAAGGATATTATTATTATTAGTTATAAGATAAGGTGCTGTCCATTAATCATGTGATGTTTTTTTTACATTTTTTAACCCCTCCCTCCCCCTTAAACCTCCCATATGTGGTGAGGTTTAAGAATAACCCCCCCCCCCCCCTCATAAAAAATACGTGTATTTTCTAGTACCTACAAAGCAGCTTAAGGTGAATGTTCCAGGGTAGCCCGCGAAATTCAAATTTTCTTGTGTTTTTTGCAATTTGCAGGCCAGTGCTAGGTTGTATGATGATGAACATTTGATTCGCGGCTGTAAGACGTATGTAGTTACAGAGTTATAATCATCAAACTCATCAATACAACCCTCCAAGCTCTTAAAGGTGCAAGAATGACTTTGAGCTTGAAAAAGTTTTTCTTGCACCTTTATGAGCTTGGGAGGGTTGTATTGATGATTTTGATGATTATAATTCTATAACTACATACGTCTTACAGCCGCGAATAAGATTTTAATCAACATGCAACCTAGCAGTGACCTGCAAATTGCAAAAAACGTAAAAAAAATTGAATTTCGCGGGCTACCCTGGAACATTCACCTTAAACACGACACTTTTCGGTTCAGAAATGACGCGTTTGACGAAAAATTTAATACACGTGATATCTTACTATACCCCCCCTACCCCATGGTGATGTTTCGTGATTTTTGCCGAACTCCTCCCTCCCCCCTTTCGAACCTCGCGTGATTAATGGACAGCCCCTAAGGAAAACTTTATACAAACCCTGTGCAAAGTGTCTTGACTGCATAGCACTGAGGCTAATTTCCCCCCCTGAAATTGGAGAAGTCCTGACTCAGAAGTGGGTCATTTATGGACTGATGCTGATGAGATGATGACTTCATCTACATTTCACATTTTACACTGCAGGAGGTTAGGATACATAGAATCAAAATGTCAAAGCCTTTATTTATTAAAGAGAGTACAATGTATAATCAATCAACAAGTATTTCTTTTTGAGAAAACAACTAGAGAATGATCAAAATGAAACACTGTGCCAACCAATCTGGCACATGTGATGGCAGGAGGCCCGACTCAGCAGTGGGTCATTTATGGGCTCAGCACTAGTAGTAATTTGTAAGTGTTTTGTTATCATTGTACTCCTATTTCATCAAATTGTAGCAATAGCCAATGCTTAGGTATACTCTGTGTAGAAATACTGTCTTCTGATATAGTTCAGCAAATGCAACCCCAGAATTTGAAGGCAGGGGAGGTGAACAGTTGGCTAACAACATTTCCACATTGATGCAGAGGGCATACCACTCATCACAGGCATTTAATCTGAAACAACTTTGCATATTTGAAAAGAAACAATGTTGGAAACTTTACATAGATATATTGGTAAGTTGAAACATATCTACATAAATATGAATTAATGATATTAATGAAAAGAATAATAATCGAAAAACCTATACTTAGTCTTAATTAATGTGTGAACCAATTTATAAACTAAACCCAATGGTGTTCCTTTACTGACATGGGTTTTGCAATGTTGTGGGACAACATGCTCCACAAGTCTTAATGTCCTTTACCTGCACATATTTTCTATATATATATTAACATTTTATATAATATTTGACCTCTCTGTGTGGTGACGGATTTGGAATACCTAGTGTCACCACCCCATTCCATCCTGAGGGTGTCATAAAAGCTAACAAAAGGAAATGACAAGGCTGATAACCTAGCCGCAAGAGAAGGAAAACTTGATAGGAAATCCTGTGCCAACCCATCTGGCCAGTGTGGCACAGTAGGCTAATTACCCTCCATGTGACTGGAGGAGGCCCGATTAAACAGTGGGTCATCTATGGGCTGATTATTAGTAGTAGTAGTGTCATATTGACTATATAATAATTTACATACCTCTGATCTGCATAATGAAACCATTACAGATTTTAGAATGTGGAGGCAACTTATGCGATGCAGTATCTCTCGCTGTTAAAGCAGCTCTATTTAACACAAGGATACCATTTGTAAAGGCAGCACTCATGGATGGAGGCAATGTAGACTTACAACTATCTGATGACCCTTATGACAGTAAGCTGCTGGATGTTGGTACTTCACCATTATTGGTTGGTAAATTTATTCAGCTGTATTATTTCCCTTGCCTTCAACATTATTTTTGGCCTTGTGCCGCCCCATCACGGGTGTGGGTTCGATTCCTGGGTCGGCCAAGTATCTTTGTGTAATCCAGAGGCACCTGCTCCATGTCTGGGTGTACCGTTAAACTCAGAACAGGCACTACATTTGAATAAAAAAAAATAAAGATTAGATATATGGTGTTTTATATATCCAGCTATTTTTCTTCTAAGGTAACACTTTGCAAAATTGGTGACAAGTGTGTGGTAGATCCGTCAGCAGAGGAAGAAAATTGCAGTGAGATTTCAGTGGTGGTAGGTGTTACTGGTGATCCAAGCTGTTACTGCAACGATGAAGATAAAGTGCTGAAAGGGGATGTCAAATGCAGCACCATCGATATGCACGGACCGGGCAGTTTGGCGCCAAAAACATTGAAAGACGCCATTAATCAGGGAATGTGAGCAATTTAAAATAGTTACCTACATTTACTAATACACTTATTTAAGCATTGATTTGTAGTAGGATACACAATAGTGTATGGGAGACTGATGCAAATAAGTCACGCATTACACTTGGAAGTCAATATGCTTACTACTACTAATATACAGCCCTTAAATGACCCTCTACTGTCAGTCTTGTCTGTCAACTGAGTCAGGTTTTAGTTTTACTTGAATGCCTTTGACGCTAGGCTTGCGTGATGGAAAGCAACGCTAAGATGGAGCAGGCAATTCAAGGAAACCGGCTCTCACATACACACGATGGAACACAGTAAAACTGCTTGTCGCCGGACTTTGATGTGAGGGTGGTAACTAGCCGCGCGAACCAGTCGGTCCTACCACCAAGCATGCTGAGTTTTCTTGACTTCTTCAACACGCGTTTCACCCAACGTGCGGTGGGGAAGTCTTATATTTTGGCCTGTCCCATGCTCCTCCTGCAGTTACTTAAAGGGTCAATACCCTACAGTCAATGTTTATTTCGCAAAATGTATTAATAGATGGCAGTGTTATTGTAGTTTTTGTAAATATTCCGATCCTTTAAAGTGTTATGTATCCCACTAATGTTAGAATTCTGATATTGACTGAAAAACTATTCATTCAATTATAATTATGCAGAAACTTTAAACATTTCTATCGCGTTAAAAATTAATGCAGCGATATCTATTTTCAAAAAAAGTTGAACACAATTTAACTTTATCCCCGACGAAATATAATTACCGGAAAACACACTTGAACGACGACCCTGACTGTGCAGTAGTCGATATTTGTGTCTCATTGGTGGAATAAAAAGGCGAAACCCACTCGATTTGATGATGAACTACGTGTGCACTCTCCACACCACACTAAGCTCAAATCATTTGCCAAATATACCAGCTAGCTAGACATTAAATTTGAGTTCTTTCTTCTACTTCATATATTGATAATTGAAAGTTTATTTCTTTTTTTCAGAGTTGCAGCGAAATTACTAGATCAAGCCTTAGGCAACGCATTATTGCGAGAACAACAAGAAAATGTTAGACTGAAAAAACATTCCTATGGTTTTTTAAAATAAATAACAAAGTATATTTTTAGTTTCAATTTTGCAAAACATTCCCAATAAACTTATATTAAATGTATAGATGTAAAGCAACCGATATAAAACGTTTTAAACCAAATGTTGTGGTTTTAAACCATTTCGGCTAATTAAATGGTTATCATCATAAGTTCAGCAAAAGTCAAAGCAATAAATTAATTGTGGCATGAGATGTGTGACAAGTTTCAACAATGGCACCATCCTGTTGAAACATTGTTCACATGAATAATCAAGATTAAGAGCGGGCACAAAAAATCGGTTATCATGGTGCGATAGGTTTCTCCACAGGGGCGTAGCTACCGCCATATCAATTATACGGGGCCACGGGGGCCCCCGACGTGCGTAAGCAAGGTTTAGTACGAGGGTGAATCAAAAAATTCTTGGAATCAATATTAAAAAATGCAAAGATTTAAATAATAATATTTTATTTTTCTACATAATCTCCCTCCAATGCAATGCATTTAGAATAACGCGTTTCTAACTTTCTTATTCCTTGTGAAAAAAAATTATTTTCTTGACTCTCGAAAAAGTCCTCTACGGCAGCTATAACCGCGTCATTATCGTGAAATTTTGTTCCACGAATTTCCTCTTTTAATTTTGGAAATAAGTGAAAATCACTTGGGGCTAAGTCCGGAGAATATGGTGGGTGGTCAAGGAGATTGAAGCCAGCACAGCGGATTGCGTTGAGCGCAACTTCCGATCGATGGGCAGGAGCGTTATCTTGAAGGAACAACACGCCCAACGACAGTTTTCCACGACGTTTTTCTTTAATCGCTTCACGCACTTTCGGGATTAAATTTGCATAATAGGGTCCAGTTATCGTCTGGCCTTTTGGCATGTAATCAATAAAAAGGATTCCTTCACTATCCCAGAACACAGAGGCCATAACTTTGCCAGCGGAAGGAGCAACTCGAAATTTCTTAATGGATGGAGAGGATGGTCGTTTCCAAGACATGCTTTGTCTTTTAGTTTCAGGATCAAAATGGTGGACCCACGTTTCATCCATGGTGACAAGACGACGGCAAAAATTATCCGAATCACGCTGGAACATTTCGAGATTACGCTTGGAAATTTCCAAACGTCGCTTTTTGTTTTCGTCGGTTAACATTCGTGGCACCCATCTTGCAGACACTTTTTTGAACCCCAGTGAATCAATTAAAATGGATTGAACGCTACCAAAAGATATCTTTAGGATCTCAGCTATATGTTTTATAGTCATTCTTCTGTCTTCCAAAACCAGATTCTCAACCTTTTTGACATTTTCTTCTGTAACGGAGGTTGAAGGCCGCCCAGAACGCGGGTCATCTTTACAGCTTGATCTACCTCTTTTAAATTCAGCCACCCAGTACGCAACCGTAGAATAGGGTACAGCATCACCCCCTAATGTCTGCTGAATGTCCAAAAAAATTTCCTTCGTAGACATTTTTTTCAAACTGAGATATTTTATCACCGCACGTAACTCACTTTTATCCATAATTTTGACTTTTTAGCAACTCGTTGCACAAAAAAATTTATTACATGCGAACGAACTGACAAAAACAAGTGACAGTCTGCATAAATATAGTGTGATAGACACTCTTTAATTTGAATATCGAACTTGATCCAAAAAGGTTTCATATATATGCACTTCTAAGAACTTTTTGATTCACCCTGGTATATCAATGGTAAGCAAACATTATTAAAAACTTCCCAAATTTCTTATTATTAAAGAAATGACAAAAGTAAACAAAAGTTATTTCTTTTTTTCTCGCGTGGAGCGTGCGTTCCAAACTTAGCAACACCCTACATCGGTTATTTTGTTTTACACACTTTTTTTCTTTTGTGAAACATTCTTGGGCCCCTAAGCAAATATTTTTTTATACGGGGCCCCATCAAGGCACGCTACGCCCCTGTTTCTCCATTGACCGTAATAGTTGCGCTCCACAAGCCGCACCAAACAGTCATTCGTAATGCGTGCATTGGTTTCGCGTAAGACCACGTGTGGGTTTTTTAGCCCCAAATATCGCAATTTGGTTTATTATCGTACCCACCAAGATGAAAATGAGCTCCAATTGAAAAGATATTTTTTTTTGGCAAAATTAACATCGACTTTCCGACCAATTGTCTTTGTTTTGGAAATAAATTTCCAATAAATCCCGACGTTGCTCAAGCGTATATCGACTCATGTCGTTCAGCGGATATAGTATACTGAATTCTTTTGTCGGCTCTTTCGACACCCTCAGGAGGGAATTACGTTTGATTATGTCAATACTCTGTTAATTATTGAAGGCCATCGGAGTGGGTTACATTTCAAAGTACTAACATAACTAATAAATCAAATCGCTTAGGTTTTCGCGATTATTACACTAGAAATTATATACTTTTTAACGGATTTATCGCGTGTATATTACATTATTTAATTATCCGTTAAAAAGTGTTTAATTTCAATCAAATCGCTTTTTAAAATATAATTTAACTGATAACGTGACTGTTTATCAGTATAAACATGTTCTATTCGTTGATGTTTTTTCCGTTAGCAGAATCAGCCTAAGTTAATAATAATAGAGCGAGAAGTCAGGAGGCGTAAAGATAAATTTATTATACACTCACACAAGGCGATTCTTGTCAGGAATGTTTTTATGACACTTATCACTTGGAAAGGTCAGTTACTATGACCACGAACAATGTTAGTAATATTGTAGCGACCACATGCTACATACTTTACACAGTTTACCCGAAAAATCTGAACTAATTGCATCAAGAAATATCGCCTACAAATGCGAGAATTACCAAAAAGTCCTACACCGCGATAGCGAAATTTTAAGAGTAATTCGCAAGTTAAGAATTCCCCGACTACAACTATCGGGGGGAATAGGCGCTGTGACCCCTAGCCAGACATCACACCTCGTCTGGCTGGATGATCATCCCTATGCGCCAAAATATGATACATTTTGGCACTACTACGACTCAGCCCATATATGACCCACTGCTGAGTCGTGCCTTCTCCAAAAATAATACAATATTAGTAGTCAGTGCCGTTACCACGCGGAACTAAATAGAAAAGGCAGTGGCGGATTTACCAGAGGAGAGACGACGTCAAAAAAAATGGTAGTCAAAAAGAGTGGCCGTCTAAAAAAAGGTCCTCAAAAGAGTGGACATCAAAGCGCGTCTAAAAAAAGGTCGTCTCAAGAACTGTACAGGCGGCATAAAAAGGGCAAATCTGTAAATTCGCCACTGAGAAACGGACACACGGTGTCGTTCGGGCTCTGTCCTCCGAGCCATCTTGCAAGCCCTAAACCGCTGCGGCGCACAATATTGTCATCGGGCTGGTCCCGTGTCAAGTCGATTATTGGTACCTCGAAGTGTTGAAGTGCTTGTATGAAAACGCCACAATGTCAGTCCGACTCCAGGACCAGACCTCGAAACCGATCCAGTTGCAGCGAGGTGTTAGACAGGGATATGCTATCTCTCCGAAACTGTACATCGCTGCACTGGAAGATGTTCTCAAGTTTCTGGACTGGAAAGGGCATTAACATACACGCCGAGTACGTCACTCACCTTCGATTTGCTGACGACATAGTCCTAATGGCTGAGGCCATGGAGGGTCATGTTCAAGCCTTGGAGGCTCTATCCTCGTAGTTGTTGACCATAGACACATTGTCCAGTTAGGTAAGTCGAACATGAGAGAGAGGTCACATCGTCAGATTCAATTCGGCTGGGCAGCGTTCGAGAAGCTGAGAAAGATCTTTTCGTCCACAATACCGCAGTGTTTAAAGACAAAAGTATTCAACCAATGTGTGTTGCCGGTGATGACTTAAGGCACAGAGTCGTGGTCGCTCACTATGGACTCCATCAGAAGGCTCAAAGTCACCCAAAGGGCAATGGAGAGGGCTATGCTCAGAGTTTCCCTGCGAGATCGATTCAGAAATGAGGAGATACGAAGGCAAACCAGAGTTACCGATATAGCCCACAGGATTGCTAAACTTAAGTGGCAGGGGGCAGGGCACACAGCTCGCAAGACTGACGCTGACTGACGATGGGGCAGAAAAGTCCTCGAGTGGTGACCGCGTTCCGGAAAGCGCAATGCTGGTAGGCCGCCCACACGATGGACCGATGACCTAGTTAAGGTCGCCGGAAAGCGATGGACGCGGGCGGCTCAAGACCGGCCTTCGTGGAAATCCTTGGGGGAGGCCTATGTCCAGCAGTGGGCGTCTTTTGGCTCAAATGATGACGATGGTGCGTTTTATTTCAAATATTAAAAATACATGTCCGAATATATAAAAATAAGTGGAGCCCGCACTGATACCCTGGCAATATATGTGGCCCTGCTATAGCAAAAGGTTGCCGACCACTGCCATAGATGCCCCCACTGCTAAGTTGGGCCTCTCTCAAATTACATGGAAGGTAATTAGCCTACTGTGCCACGCTGGCCAGACGGTTTGGCACTGGGTTACGTATCGAGTATTTCTTCTCTTGGGGCTAGGTTATCGGCCGTGACATTTCCTTTTTTTTTAAATTACATTTGCAAAATTGTATCCTTGTCCGAACTTCGGTCGAAATTCTATTAATATTCTGGAGGCTTATCTAAAACGGGTACATTGTGTTGTTATATGAATGAACATTCTGTGCAGACTTCCCTACAAGTGTGACGTGTTTGTGTACAAACTTGACTTAGGCTGAAAGCAGTAAGTACAACCGGTGAATATCTAAAAATACTCTTGGTCTATCATTGTAATTCTGTGTTGGTGTTGTATTGAATAGTAGATTGTATCTAAGGGAGCAAAATAATATTTTTGGGGTGAGGGCGCTTTTTTATCCAGAGCGAAGTGAGGGATTCTGAATACGCCCGAGCCAAAATAAATTTTTCATCCCACCTATTCGAAAAGGGCGACTTGGTTCGCCTTTAAATGCGCCCAAAGGTGGTGTTTTCTTTAAGAAACTTTTAGGGGGTAGTAATGAGTTTTTAATCCTTTTTGTAGACTCGTAAGTGAAACGCAATTATTTTATCTTTTCATCCCATCTATTCGAAAAGTGTCGTTTTGTTCCTTTTTAAGTGGGAGCAAAGTAGCTCTTTTCTGTTAGATAATATTATCATTGCCGCGCACGTTTTGAATTTGGAATAATTTAGTGTGCTGTAATTATTAGATACTATTTAATTTCAATTTTTTGTTACTATTATGTTTTATTGAATAATAATATTACAATAAAATAAAAGGCGCCTTTTATTTTCTCATAGAGGGTGAGGAAAAGAAGAGTGTATCACTCGGGCGCACTGTTTTATTAATCAAATTAATAAAACATAGAGTAACAACAAAATTGAAATTAAAATAGTGTCTAACATGGACGTATGTCTAATAAATAATATATACCACTTCCCGTGGGGCTAAAGAAAGAGTTCATTAAGTGGCGCCTCTTTCTCTAGGAAGTCGACATAATCATTTGCCCCCTGTGATTCCCACACATAGCGAGGCTGCGGGAACTAGGGGCCATCTTTTAGTATTGTCCGTCATTAGGGGGGATTGCATATAATCCCCACGGTGGACATGCGGGTTGGGGATCGCAGTCCTAGATAAGTAGTTAGGCCAGAGTCCAGACCAACCAGACGTTGCTGCTGGCCAACGTCTGTATTTTTTCCTTAGTCGGCTTTTACGACAGCAACGGGAGGAGATGGAGCGGTTTTAATCTTATTCCATCACCACATATAAAATACATAATTATATAATATAATAGATATCTATTTATTTAATTTTCAACTTTAGAGATTTAATTATTAACACACTCTTACAGCAATCATGGCAGACCTAGTACCATTCAAAGTGTATCTGTACTGGAAAGATAGTGAGAAGCCTGAAGTTAGAAGGTTTGGTGTTGCGAATAGTGTTATCCCCAGTTTCCACAAGCTGAATGCTAAGATCCAAGAAGTCTACACAGGACTTAGAAATAAAACTTATTCTTTGTTTTGGAAAGGTAAATATTACATAAAATAAACTAAAAAGTTTGCCTTAAGCATGGACGTATAAAAAAAGTACGTCCATGGCCTTATAAGTATCCAAAAGATAAATAACTTTATAGACATTTTAAGTTTTTAATTTACTTTAAAATAATAAAACAGTATAAAATGAACTGTGTATTATTCTCCACTCAAGACTTTTTGTCTTTAACTTATTACAAAAAAATGTCATTCAATTCATTAACCCCACATAAACCTGTTTACCAATATATAGAATATTTTTGGTGTATACCTAAAACATAATAAATTTATACAATTTATTTTAGATGAGGACGGTGATAATGTTATTATTTCATCGGATGACGAAGTGATGACTGCTCTTCAGGCTATTAGTGGTAATATCATTAAACTGTATGTATATTGCAAAGCTGGTAAAACTAAGGATGAAAATGCCAATGGTGAGTTGACAGTCATTAAAATTGTTTATAATGTAATTTTAACTACCGTCTATTACCTAAGTGTAGGTACTCTTAGACTGAACCTGCCAACAATAAATTATTAAATTATTTATGTTTTTTCATAAACAAATGATGATTTAGATCAATTAAAGTTTTACATTCATAAAGTCAAAAGTGTGAAACCAGTTCTACTGTTTTGATGTATAATTGTCTTTCAAGCATTTTGTTCAAACAAACTGAATAGGCAATGCTTATTTATAAAAACAGGGTTTGAGACTTTTTGTTTACTTAGTTATCCATGGCATACAATATTTCTACACTTTTTTGGCTTCCTCGGTTATTTTTTGCCGCCCGTAGGCTTTTCATGCCGCCTCTACAGTTCTTGAGACGACCTTTTTTTAGAGCCGCTTTGATGTTGCGACCTTTTTTCAGACGTCCACTTTGACGACCTTTTTTTAGACGTCCTAAATCTGCCGCTCCTTAAAACATGCCGCCCTGGGCTCCAGCCTACTGGTAAATCCGCCACTGTATGCTAGATAATAGTTGGATTTACAACTTCGAGAAAGAGGTCAATTGTCGGATCCAACTCAGCTGGGCAGCGTTCGGGACGCGCTGCAAAAGATCTTTTCGTCCAAAATACCGCAGTGTTTGAAGACGAATGTCTTCAACCAATGTGTGTTACCAGTGATAACATTTGGCACAGAGCCGTGGTCGCTCACTTTGGACTCCATCAGTAGGCTCAAAGTCACCCAAAGGGCAATGGAGAGGGTTATGCTCGGAGTTTCCCTGCGAGATCGAATGAGGAGACACGCAGGCAAACCAGGGTCACCGACATAGCCAACAAGATTGCCAAACTAAGCGGCAGTGGGCAGGGCAAATAGCGCGCAGGACCGACGCCCGATGGGGCAAAAAGATCCTCCAACGACCGCGTTCCGGAAAGCGCAGTGCTAGTAGGCCTCCCACGGTGGAACGATGTCCTGGTTAAGGTCGCCGGAAAACGATGAATCCGGGTGAAGACAAGTACGGAAAATGAACAACTATCTGACCGTTAACACTTGTATTCTCTATACTACTGTCCGTGTGGTGACGGATTTAGAATACACAATGTCACCAACCGATACCATCTATAAGGTGTCGTAAGAAGCGACTAAAAGAACGCAAGAGGCAGATCAAGAGAGATCCTAGCCCCAAGAGAAGTAAAACTTGATACAAACCCTTTTTTTTTTTTTTTGCCCTGGGTAAAATCCTTTATGGACTTCCTCGCCGGCCACGGGGACAGCCAGCGAGGGGAGTGTGGGACTCTCCCCCATAGTAGGGGCCTACCCACTAAACCTCCCCGGGGTGCTCCATTGTGCGGCATTGTGGGATCTGGTGCCAAACCCGTCTTGCTTGCCAGCGTGGGGCACAGTAGTTTCCCTCCATAAATTTGAAGGAGGCCCGTCCCAGTAGTGGGTAATTTATAGGCTGAAACTATGATTCTTTAAACAGACGCATTGTGGAAAAATCGCGGAATTTATAGTACATTACTTTCAAAAGAGCTCTGTTTGTCATAAAATATTCCCAGTAAAATTCATGCCCAACATTTTATCAATGTTCATTTTAATACATAGTATGTTTTTAAATGTAGTATCCTTATGATAATGGGCCTTTGTAGTTGAAGTTGCTAACAAAAAGAGTCACAAATAAACTTGACATTGTTTAAGAGATACATTTCAATTTTAAACGATAACGATTTTCTATTATTTAAGTTGTTGCAAGTAATGGTATGTTTGATGTACAGTAAATGTACATTGTGGCTTTGTGGTAAATTTTTAATGAGTTACTCCAAATTATATTCAACTCCGTATGGTTTATATGCCATATAACCCGCGCACGGAATCTGAAAAGGACTCGCGTGCGCATGATACATATAGCCTAAAGAGCGTTCTATATTACGATACATTTTCACTCGAGCAATTTATTAAAGCATCGATTAAGAAATTAGAAATCATACAATATACATCGCTTCGCATTGTACTGGTATATATGAGGTCCACCCCCACCAATACGTTACAAGTAGAGAGCGGTGACCCCCACTCCCACTGCGTAGGTAAATAAGTTTATCTAAAAAACAAAATTTTTTTCGAAACCACCCTATTTTACCCAAACTTTATCGTTGAATGATATATTCAAGGATCATTTTTATTGGAGACATAAGACCCCCCCCCCCCCCCCCCTGATTATCAATTCATTCAGAAAGTTATGCTATTCAAGATACTACCCCTAACCAACAATGTAGGAAAATCCCATTGTATGGGTGAGTGAGATCCATAAGATGTCGTAACGTTCGTCCCCAATTATATACCATTCTATTCTTCATCTGATAATATTCAGCTCTTTCTTTCCGTGTGTGAGGTGAGTGTATTGGAATCCTGGAAGCCTGCATATTTATTTCCTCCCATCCTTATATAGAGAAGCAATCATTTTTCCAGATCCCCGTAGGGTGCCTCGATGCAATTGTCAAAATTCCGTTCCAAGATAAACTTCGTACTTCAATTATTTTAAAAATCAAGTTCATTTTACATCCATGATTTAAAAATCAGTTTGAAGTTTTTTTTAGTTTGTATCGCAAGTCACATGATTATCAGGGGTAATGAATTAGCAGATATAGCTGCGATAGGCAGCTATATCTGCTAATTCATTAATAGACTTAAAATATTCAGGCCAGTTAATTCATTCATAGACTTAAAATATTCAGGCCAGTGACTAGACGACAGTGACTGAGAAAAGGGTGGCAAGTATGCTTCTATGCAGCAGTTAATACCACGAAACCCTGGTTTAACAATTTAAAAATGCTTTTAATACAGCAACTCCAGTATTCTTACACAAAATTAGGGTTTGTGACCATTAGCTATGAGAATGTGGTCTGGGGTCGAGGGTTCCCTTGACCACATCTTCCTAAATTGCAAGTTAAATAGAGCATTTACTCTGGACCAAGTCGCATCGAAGCTCCAAATCCATCTCCCTGTAAATGTCCCTCAGCTTTCATTTGTCCCTAATGCCGTTGCCGAGAATATCGGCAGTATGCCATTAAAAGAAAAAAAAGTTTAATTACTGAAACGATTTCGATAATATTGCTATTGGAAGTCACTAAACCATTTAAATAAAAAGAATATAGAAAATGCAAATAGACGTTGGTTGGTAAAAAATATATGTTTCATCAGCTAGGCAATGTTCCACAGAACCGATGAGTGCCGGTCTGCCACACAATGTCGTATGCTGCAACGTTTGCGACGCGCCTGTCTTTGGTTTTTGGTACAAGTGTACCACTTGCCTTGATTTCGGCTTGTGTTCGCGGTGCGAGAATGCCGGCCGCCACCTCGAACACTCCATGGTGCGGGTGCCTGTGCCAGTGAGTAGTATGGGACATTTACATTCGAATCGATTTTAAGATACAATAGAATATCGATCTTAGTATACGCGCACGCGCACGAGCTCCGAGGAATGCTGAGGTAATGAGTTCGAGTGTTATACGAGTCGATAATTACAATTGCCCTGAGTTTCCTCCGCATGTGCATATTTAATTAGTTATGAAATAATTCTACGAGGGTAGTATTATGAGCATTGAATATTACTACTTAATAACTCAATGAATAAAGCTTGTGAAGTAATAACAAATTGTGATAACGGTTAAGTAGGTACCTCCACCAAATATGAGCCCCGTATATGTATCAGGCTGCCTGGTACATATACGGATACATGTACATATCAGGATACAGGAACAGATTAATAAAAAAAAATATCATCCGAAATTCTCGAGCGCGTCATATTAAGGTAAGAGATAATTAATTGCTAAAAAGTTTATATTCCACTAATCTAAGAATTTGAGAGTGACGTAAATAAAGCTACAAATTTTAAAAAAAAACGTCACCTCGACATTCTCAAGCGTGGCAATTTTTTTTATTTGGAAGGAAATATTTCATGTAATTAAATATAATCTGACGATTTCCTCAAGCAAGTAAAAATAAAACATCGATAAAGTTTAGTGCGTGTATCTGCGTGATGTTTAGATTCCCTTCTCCGCATTTCTATTCCTCTCTCACTCCGTCCCCACTCTGGTTTCTGTTGCCATGACAGCTAACACAGACAGGATTGTCATCTTCAATAAGACGTACAGTCCTCGCCAATCTTTATGGCCGCTCTGAATGTAGCCATCGGAGCGAACTTGCACATCGTACATTTCATAAACAGTGCAAACGTAGCACTCTCACACTAACGCGCGGGAGGCGAGGACGCTAGCGGGTGGAAGACGGCGCGCGCGCCCCGCGTACGTCCTGCTGTTGTTCTGTACAGCGTAATGCGGCTAGGTTCCATCGGAGCGGCCATAAAGTTTGGCGAGGACTGTATATGGTAAAGTAAAGACAGATCACAACCCTTGTCCTGGAGTGTCCGGAATTACGATGCGTGCAACTTGCCACCCTGTCAATCGGAGTTACCCCAGCAAGTGTTATGCACAAGATTCATTGCATGTCTGTTGAATAATGTCCATAATGCAAAAAATAGTGATCTTTTACCAACGGATTATGGAAGGAAAGTTGTCAACGGAAAGTTCAAAATGATCTGGGTTTGCAGGTGATCAATTGCCGAAAGTGTAAGAAGATGCAGTCATAACACTTGATATTCTTGAGGATACTGCAAAATTAGGTATATCTTTCCTGCAATAAAAAAACTCGTTATTCATAAAAAAACATTGCTAAATTTTTAATGTTTTTTTCTATACAGATACGCAATATGAGGATGACATCAAGCCAGAAAAGGAAAATGATTATGCTGATCATCGACTATGATTTATTAATAAACAATTACTAATTATAAAAATTAAAATTCCTTGAGAATTCTACTTAAAAAATATATGTATACACTTTTTATTTGCATGCTATTTACTGAGCTTGTCAATAAGTTAACTTCAAGGTTTAAAAAAAAAATGTTTTGTCATATTAGGGAAATCCCACTAGATAACGTCAGATTTTATGACAGCATGTCTAGGACATAGAGGTGAACCATATTTACAATGTCGTGCGACAGCTAAAGCTAAAGTAAGCTCAGATAGAGTCTGGCCACGCTAACTCTGCATTGGAATAAATGGGCAACCCTAAAAATATTTTTATAAGGTATACTTTTTCTGATGTCACTTTCGGAGTACGTGATTTTGATACTTCGCCGTTTTATTTTACCATTAGATGTACCTAAGAACATTTTTTTGGAATACTCATAGCCTGCTCATGATGCTGACAAGAAGCTCGTGTCAAATTAACGTCCATTTTTATTTACGTATCTATCTACATATAAAATTTGCTTCCTGCCGATAGGATTTTGACATTACTTGTCTTAAGTTAGTTATTACATCAATTATAGATATTTAACTCATAACAAGTATTTATTTTTGGACTGCACTGCTCACACAGAACTGCTTTGTTTGGTGAAAAGGAACAAACCTGATACAATATACATACTTCTTAGATTAATTGTTAAGATAACACGGCCACGAAGTTTTAAGATTGCCACCGTATCATTGCCACTTAAACCCCATTGAGTTGGTATGGAGCCAAGTAAAACGAAAAAATTCCGAAAAACATGCTAAACGCACTCAGGAAGAAAATAAAAAAAAATTGAAGAAGAAGAAGTATTTGCATCAGTCACAGGCCACAGCGGATGATTGGAAAAAAGATGCTGGAGATGTGAAACGGTTAGGAGGGGGGCATAAAATAAAAGACAGGTTACTGGATGATGCTATTCCATTTGGAATAAACCTACAAGAATCTGACAGCGATGATAGCAATATAGATGATGAGCCCGTTGAATTTGAAGATTTGGAATAAACCTACAAGAACCTGACAGCGATGATAGCAATATAGATGATGAGCCCATTGAATTTGAAGGCATGGAATATTTAGACTCTGATTGTGATGAATGATTAAGAGTGTACTATAGTTTCATTCGTAAATATAACAAGCCGAAATACAATAACAAAAAAAAGTTTTACATTCAAATCTATCTAATATTTTTTATGAGTTTGAGTAGTTTGGGGCTGTCCATCAATCACGTAATGTTTTTTTTAACATGTTTTAACCCTTGGTGATACTTGTTGAGGCTTAACCTACCTTTAAAAATCACGTGTATTTTTTAGTACCTGCAAAGAATCTTACACTCAAAGGTTACCTACTATACACGCCGCTTTTCGGTTTAAAAATCACGCATTTGACGAAAAAATTAATGCACGTGATATCCTTCTATACCCCCTCCCCCTTGTGATATTTCGTGATTTATGCTGGACCCCTCCCCCTTTCGAACCTCAAGTGATTAATGGACAGCCCCTTTCAGAAATCTCCTTAAAGTAAAGGCAAAAGTATTATTAATGTGAATCGTACTTACATAGGCTCTACCTCAAAAACTGTATAAAATCCACAATGCACAGTGCTGAAGTCATGACTATT
Organism: Clostera curtula; assembly: GCA_905475355.2. NCBI lineage: Eukaryota > Metazoa > Arthropoda > Insecta > Lepidoptera > Notodontidae > Clostera > Clostera curtula. The sequence continues at coordinate 15,238,037 of FR997795.1, forward strand.
ATTTGTCAAGAAAAAAACAGAATTTAAACCAAATAATTTGTATAAATTATTATAAATAAAAACAACTAGTATCAAATTAAGTTTTTCATATTATATGCGGTGCTACCATCTATAGATTTTCAAATTCCATAATTTTCTTAGTTATGCAGAGTTAGCGTGGCCAGACTATATACACTTCTGGACACATCTATTCGCCCACCTTGTATTTTCAGTTTCTTTTGGTCCTAGCTAAAATTTTATATTAGGTCGAGCAAAAAGTTTTTATGCAGTTTTGAACCTGGCACATTCACAATTTCATTCAATAGTCTTTTTTTGAATTTCGAAAACAGAATTTAAAGAAACAAAAGACAATTTGGAGCCTGTTTGTTGATATCAAACAATCGAATACTAAGAAAACTTGGTTTTATTGGTTTACTTGGATTTAATTCTTAAAAAAGTGATTGATATCTTTGGTTTTGCAACAAACATTACTTATTCTTAACATTAAGGTGAGGTTCTATCAATAATCTATGGATACTTTACCTGAAGTCGCTGCCCAAGCTGTGGCACTTATTCAGGCCGGACCAGTGGCGTAGCTAGGTAACCAAGGGCCCTGGGGCTAATTAAAAAATGGGGCCCCACTGCTATGTAAAGTGATTAGGTTTTATCAAATAAAAATATGAAATAATAGGTTGGGAAAAAAGATTCTTCGCTTTTTTTTAAGAAATTTCATAACATTTTTTAATATAGTTTATTTACATTTAACTAAAGTAAGTAGGTACCATTTTGTTCGATAACTTTTTGGCATCTTGTAAGTAGGGACATGATCCAATTGCTATAGAAATTTTGGGACTTCTGATCAAAATACCGCGGAGGATGCATTAACACCTCCCATCCAAACTCTCTTAATTTTTGCTGAGTGGCTAAAGATGCGTAAGGTCTAGTTATCACGTTATCATGATGAAAAACCACACCCCTTCTGTTGATTAATTCCGGCCGCTTTTTCTCAACTTCTTGCTTTAATCTCATCAGTTGTTCGCAGTAGAGTTTAGAATTGATGGTCCTGCCTGGTGGTAACAGCTCATAATGAATAATGCCCTTCCAATCCCACCACACACACAGCATCACCTTGTTGCGAGTTAACCCGGGTATCGCCACAGTCTGTGAAGCCTGACCGGCCTTTGATCACGACCTTTATCGCACGTTCTTGTCGTACGTGATCCACTTTTCATCACCAGTTATCAGCTTCTTCAAAAATGGTTCGGTTTCATTACGTCGTAATAAAGAATCACAAATGAGTACACTGTACTCATTTGGTTTCTTTCAGTGAGCTCGTGAGGTACCCAAATATCGAGCTTTTTTGTGTACCCAGTTTTTTTCAAATGCGCCTAAACTGTTTTATCGTCAATTCCCAGTTCTGCAGCTCCGTCGTAACTACAGATATCTTGTTCCACTTTTTCAAAAATGCATCCATTTTATCCGTAATAGGGGACCAGAGCGACGTGCATCTTTGACATCAAAATTTCCGGATAGAAAACGCTTAATCCAAATTTGTGCTACTCTCACAGACACTGCACTAGGTCCATAAACATTTTTGATACGCAATTTTTTTTTCGGGCCTTGTGTTACCTTTTTTCCTTTTTTGTAGATTTGCTAATTATTTCCTTCCATAATTGGTGAACAGTCCATGCTTGAGCTAGTTGAGGTAAAACTAGGTGATAAATAGAAGTGAAAAACTAGGAATATTTTCTTTGGAATTCGTCACACTTTTGTACTAAAGTTGGTTCATCATCATGTAATAAAAATGTTGGTGTTAGAAAATCGAATATAAATGATACACTGCATTCATACCAATAAAACGTGCATATAATTTTAAATATTTTTTCTCGGTTTGGAAATCGGTGATCAGCATCATTCATCAAAATGCGTAATCAATACCATCTTTCTCATTGGCTTTGCATTTGAATAACGAAGTTTTATTGCTGATATCGTATTGATTGACCCTACTGGACCATCTAGTTGTATTTAGTTTTTTTAGTGGTGTCCGATTCGCCAGTGCATTTTCACAGTAGATCCCTACGTTTGATGCTGTTTCCGAAAAAGCTATACAGACGTGCAACGTTGCGAAAAAGTCTGTATTTCCACACAACTCCTAACGGCATCATTTATCACCAAATTTAGATTACTGGCAGATTTCCAGATTTCTGGTTTTGAGGAATCGAGGGCCCCCTGAGCTTGAGGGCCCCGGGGCACTGCCCCGCCTAGCCCCTTGGTAGCTACGCCACTGGGCCGGACACAGCCAAAGAAACGTGAGTGCTCAACTTAATTAAGTCGATCTGCGGTCCGAAATGTTTATCGGAGGTACCTAGAGACTGACGGCTTTGTTCGTCGCCAAGGAAGGCAACGATCTCTGGTCACAACTGAAAGGCAGGATCGATTCATCGTGACGACCAGCTTGAGAAATCGTCACCTTACCTCCATTGAGATACAAAACCAACTTCGCGACTTCCACGGAGTATCTGTAAGCGCTCGAATTGTTCGGAGAAGGTTAAAATAACGCGATATGATACCACACAAGCCAGCTAATGGGCCCAAACTAACGCGAGCCCACCGAACAGCGCGCCTTCGTTTCGCACGCAGTCATTTAAATTGGACACAGCAAGATTGGAGCCGTGTATTCTTTTCTGATGAGTCTAAAATAGTGTTACATGGCAATGATGGAAGGAAGAAGGTCTACCGACGTAAGGGAGAGCGTTTCGCACAATGCTGCTTTGAAGAGAGGCTTATGGCGGTGGTTCATGGACTGTCTGGGGCGGTATATCCGCGAGCGGCAAAACTCAACTTGAGGTTGTTACAGGACCACGGCTGCCAACATTAAATGCTGAAAGGTACATTCGTGAGTGCTTAGAACCTCACGTGATACCATACGCGGACTATGTGGGCCCAAATTTCCTTTTTATGCATGATAATGCAAGAGCCCATGCGGCCGGCATCGTCAGGGAATATCTTCGGGATGTGAACATCACAGTTATGGACTGGCCAGACAGAAGCCCAGACATGAACCCCATTGAGCACATGTGGGACGAGCTAAAAAGACGTGTTAGGGCTCGTCAGCCAGTTGCCCAGACGATGCAGGAGTTGAAAACTGCCATATAAGAGGAATGGGAGGTGTTCCCTCAAAATTTCAGAGCGGTTGATAAACTCTATGCCTGATCGTATGAGAGCTGTGGTAAATGCCCATGGAGGCAACACGCGTTATTAAATTAAACCTTTATTTGATAAAACATGTTTTTTATTCAAAAATCAATTGCCTTTAACAAGGCGCATATCAGACTTGTTAGGCGTAGCTCCATGTTGTATGGTATTCTGAATTCAAATTTAAAACAATACGATCGAAAAAGATGGTAAAATGTATCAGGTTTAAAACTGCATCAACAGTTTTTGTTAAATCTAGCAATCATATTTCGGTAGGGGCCATCGAAACTTAAACTCTAAGGTGGGCCAATAGATGTGTCCAGAAGTGTATTTCAATACAGGCAAATGTTCTTTTTAATTTTATTAGACTATTTGTCCTTTGACCAACATTGGTAGTGTAGCGACCAGCATCTACACGCTTTACACAATTTACCCGAATATCGCCCAGAAATGCGAGAATTAGCAAAAAGAAGGAATTAAAGAAGTAAAGCAGTAATATTGGCCATGAAAGACCATCTTGCTAGACATGGTGTGCCAAACGAGCTAATCACGGACAATGGTACGTTTCACAAGAATTTGCTCATTTTTTAATTAAGTGGGGGTTTAACCATGCTTCTACTTCACCTTATTATCCAATTCTTGTCTCATTGATGGAACAGAGAGGCGAAACCTACGCGATAAGATGATAAATGCGCGAGCAATCTCCCACACCACACTTTGCCCAAGACGTTTGCGAACTATATCGGCTAAACATTAAATTTGAGTTATTTCTTCTTCTTCATAAGTTGATAATTGAAAGTGCCTTTCTTTTTTCAGAGCTGCAGCAAAATTACTAGACCAAGCCTTTTTTTTACGTTTGAAATCCTCATGCCGCTAAACACCAGCCGGGTTATGTGGTAAATATGGTAATTGCGCCCCAACCTACCCACTAAAACCAACGGTGCCCCTAGAGGCACGTCCGGTACACTGCACGTGCCCGCCTGCCTGACCGCCCCTCCGCTGCTATCGGTGGCAGCCCTGGCCCGCCTGTGTCGCGCCAGTTTAAGGCCGAGGCAGGTCGAGGAAAATCTGAGGGTAGAGGAGTCTCGGTGTGCCGTCTGGCCTCTCCCCGTGGGCCTCTAAGCCGGTATGGCCCCAACGGATCCTAAAAGCACGCAAGCCCCCTCACAGCAACAAGATGGCAGAACGGTCGAGGGCGACTAGACCACGCCTTAGGCAACGCCTTATTGCTAGAACAACCAGAAAATGGTAGATTGAAAAATATTCCTGCGATTTATTAAAATAAATAAAGTATATTTTTGTTTAAATAAAACAATACTTTCCCAATAAACCTTTATTATATGATTACATGTTTACATTATATTCTAAAACAAAACATATATTTTATTTAGAGAACAGTCCAATTATCACATTCAATTCGCAATATCCATTAGGATACTTACATCACAACTATAGGCAAAATGTACTAAGATTATTCATACAACGAAAAGTATTAACAGCCTTCTTCAAGTGCTCTGGCATCCACAGCATTAAAATGAATGAGAATGACAAATTTAAACGCTAATTTATCCAATATAACTTTTTGGCGGAAAGATTTACGTGTGTGCATCAGCCACGATACTGTTCTATTTCGTAGATGAACTTAGTACTTAGATGAATAAGAAAAAGTAATAATCAATCAAAAATAATGTAAAATGAATAAACAATACTGAGTAATACACATTACTAGTGAGCCCTTCACCTAATATGGCTATTCTTTACTAATATCCTTGTGTGAATAATTATTTTGTTATGGCAATACAGCGCCGAATAGCCTTGAAAATAAAGATAAGAAATTAAACATGTTCATAACCTCGACCAATAAATGCAAAACTGGATTTAATGTGTATCAGTATTTTTATTTAAATCAAAATATTTATTCGTCAAATTAATGTACGATTAACAATATACTGCATAGTGATTTGAATATGTATGTACAGGCCATACAGACAACATTTTAATAGGCTCAAATATTATCATAACTAATAAGGTACTTCAGTTTTCTTCAGTAAATAAGAGAGGTTATGAACACTACTTCAACATTATCACAACTTATAACTAAAAGAGTATAGGCCTTAATAGGCTGGACATAAGGTTGGCTTTTCGCCTACTTTTTAGGGTTAACAGGGGTAAGCAAATCAAGTACAGCGGCAATATTTCCGTCCTTGCTGTCCAACAGTTGCGTCAGCCAGCCTCCCTCGTTGGTGAAGCCCATGGCTAGCATGTGCTGGATGGCAGCATTAATGTGTGGCTCTGTCAACGTAAATCTATCATTAATGCAATATTCATAGAATTTTAAGCAGTCTTAAACTCGACAGTATTCGTCTTCTCAGTCTTGTAGTCGTCATTTCGAATGTCTTAGCCTATTTGTGAATATTGTAACATTTATGCATGGCATGGAGTTTTATTTAAATTTCATTCGGTGCAATATTATTTATTAGATATTTACTGAAGGGTTAAATAGGGGGAACTAACAATTTATTAAGTCGGCCATCGGTTTAAATTCACCATCACTACATAGTATAAAACAAAGTCGCTGTCGTCTGTCCGTCCCTATGTATGCTTAAATCTTTAAAACTACGCAACGGATTTTGAAGCGGTTTTTTTAACACGTTGAGTGCGGTACATGCCAATTTTGGCTTGTATTAGACTTTCATTTGATGCGACGTTGAAAGTAGGTGGTCTCTGTCTGGTGCGGGGGTGATTTGACATTGATATACCCTAGCTCAGAAAGAGACAAATATACATTAAGGTTCGTTATGTTAAATTGTATTCAATAGGAAGGTTTTTGGTGTACAAGACAAATTCGACTCGTACCGCACCAGATGATAATGATATGATGATGATGATGAATACCTTATTACATCATATTTCTCGATTTTACAATGGATGCACCGATGAAAAGGTCACGGAAAATATTGCTAAAAGTGTTTGAAGATACCGATAAAAGTGCCCAAAGTGATGACCGGAATTTGACGATTGCTATAAGAAACACAGGTGGGGGCCCCTTCAAAAATACGTATTTTAAAAGATTTCACGTTACAGCAATTATCACCCTCAAGTACTAGCAATGCACCGCATACTATAACAGTCCCACAAGAATCGAGTTTAGAAGCTAAAGATACACCGCAACCACAGAATTTGACTTTAGTTGTAGATAAAACTATATCAGTGCAATCAGTGCAAATTTCTGCAAACGCAAACGTTTTAATAATTTAAAAATTAAAAATATCGATGGCGATATTTTGTTTCATTAGATTTCCCAACCCTATAAAACTATCGATATAACAGACCTTGCCCTACCCCCGTGATGCGGTACAAGCCGAATTTGTATTGTCAATTAAATATCATATAATTTCTACACCTAAGACTGTAATCAGTGGCGACGACACATGTATATGTCGTGGATAACGAAATCGTTTTATTAAGTTTCTCAATTGATTGTTAACACAGTAGTGCGGCAAACGCGGTGACGTCAGTTGTTTTGCAATGGCGGCACGTGGACAGAGTCGTAATGGAAAGTGAGGTTGGCTCGATCAGTCAGTCGACGTTGGGACACGGACCGAGACACTTCTCCGTTGCGAACCTGTCGGTTTGTCTATCTAATTGTGTTAACTGAACATTGTTATTTATACTGTGGTTAATATTGTGAATTATAAAGTTACAAGTAATAAACCTCGTACCAAGTCAAGATGATGACGACTCTATCGCTCAGCCGTCGCTATCTCCGACATCAGAAGTGGGATGTAACTCAGTCAGCCCACGTGGAGAAAACAGTGTAGTGATAATGTGTGTACTTCTGTACGCGATGGAAATAACCGATAATGGCGATTCATTGTCACTATAAAGGAGACATTAAGCTACATGAAGATTGTTCTGAACTGAAGATCACAAGCGGCAGTCATAGTGCGGCGATTAACCAAGTGGGGATCACTTGCTTTCATTGTGATGGACAAGGACACTACGCGTCTAACTGCCCTGAGCGGAGCAGCAGGAAGGCGAGCAACAGTACTGTGGTCAGCCAGGTCAAAGAATAGTGAGTGGATCTGTAGTAAGCGCACCAGCTGCAACTTTACGTCACTCCGGTGAGCAGTTTCCATTTTATTACTCGGGTATATTGTATGGTATACGAATTTACGATAGTGTGATTTTGACCGGTGTAAGAAAATATTATTTGAGGTTCTTTTGCGTGTTTACCTGTTAATTACTTGCGATACGAAGTTTAGATTGCTGTGCTTGTTTAGCTTGACGGTTCATCGGTCTGGCGTCGTATTTTCGCCAGTTTATAGCAAAGTTTTCCAAGATTATGGAGCCATTGTATGCCTTGATTTGCATCGGTAAGGTAGCCTAAACGTGAGGCGATAGGACAGCAGATCCAGATTTCAAGCGATCGGGTTTTCGGTCGGCAACTGTGGAATGTCACAGCTGCGGTGGAATGGGTCACCGAGCATCAAATTGGCGGTGAAAGGCAAGGCAGCTAGTGCTGCCACTGCACACTTCAGCGTCAGGCTCTGCGGGGCCGCGGCCGCGGTCGGACTTAATCTGTTTCAGGTGCAGCAACGCCGGACATTTGACAACGAAGTGTCCACGTGGCAACAACGTGGCAACAGCGGAGGAGCTGGCGCGGCAGTAGGCGCAAGCAGTTCGGAGCAGAGCCTGCAGCAGCGGCGAGTAACGAAAGGCATGTGGAAGTTTGCTATGTTAGCAATCCCAGCAGTGCGCTGATGAACGCTTGTGAGTCGTATCCATTTTATTCTGATTCTGGTGCAGAGTGCTCTCTCATCAAACATTGTGTTGCGCCGAAGCCAAGTGGAAAGAGTTATGAGCACCCTCAAAAATATGTTGACTGTTGTAGAAGTTAGTCCAAATAGGTCATGGCAAGATGCGTTAGATGATGTCCAACTTGCTATAAATAGCACGATTCATAGGGTAACTAAGGCAAGTCCATTAGAATTGTTAATAGGTAGAGTAGCTAGGCCACTAAATTTATTAACTATTGACGATCATGAGGTTGAGATAAATTTGAGAGATTAGGGAACAAGCTGACAAATTAATGGAAAATAATGCACAGCTTGATAAATTAAGATTCGATAAAAATAAGGCAAATGTGACTAGATTTTCGGTGGGAGATTATGTTTTAGTCGAAAATCATGAACGGAATCAAACCAAATTGGATCCTAAATATAACGGACCTTATGAAGTCATTGAGGTACTTGACGGTGACAGATATCATAAGAGTTTGAACGCACTTACAAATACTCGAGAGAACGCCAACGTCCACTCCCCCAATCATATGTCCCTACTGGGCTGGATCCATGCTTATTAGATAATAATGACGGTAAGATATTGGGACTAGTTTAATAGTTTCTTTAATTAAAACATCATATGGCTATGTGCTTATGTAACTTCACGCCTTTAATACCTGAGGGTGTGGTCAGCAGCAATTATGCCTCGACACGCTGGATTAATTTTCGAGTCCCAATTGTAATAGGTGGCTCTATGAACTATAAAGGGCGAGGTGGCCAAATATACAGTCAAGGGCGAGGTGGCTCTATGAACTATAAAGGGCGAGGTGGCCAAATATACAGTCAAGGGCGAGGTGGCTCTGTGAACTATAAAGGGCGAGGTGGCCAAATATACAGGGTTGATCACTATTGGTTCGAGCACATGGCTAAGTGCGTTCGTAAGTTTGTCTATGGTTGTATTACTTGTAAACTATCTCAATCGCAATCAGGTCGCCCACAAGCGGGACTTCATCCAATTCTTAAGATTAGTATCCCGTGGCATACTGTGCACGTTGACTTAACTGGCAAATTAAGTGGAAAAGCGATTGCAAGGAGTACGTCATAGTTTTAATTGATGCGGTCACAAAATTTGTTCCCTTGTATCATACCCTGAGAATAGATTTGGCTAGAACAATTAAATCCCTTAAATTAAGCGTCTTTAGTTGGAGCTCCAGTAAGTAATTGCAGATCTGGGACGATGCTTTGCCAACAAAGAATTCAAAGTTTTTTTGTCAGTTTCATTACGTTTGATAGCTACGGGTTCAAGTCGCGCTAATTGCCAAGTAGAAAGAACAATGAGCGCGTTAAAAAGTATGCTGACCGCGATAGAAGCGTCTGATAGGTCCCGGCATGAAGCGTTAGAAGACGTGCAATTAGTTTTGAATCCCTCTGTCCACCGTGTAATACAAGCGAGTCCACTCGAGTTTCTGATAGGACCTTTAGCTAGACCATTTAACCTATTAACTTTGAATGATTCCGGACCGGCAGTAGACATTAGTACAGTAGTAAGAGAGCAAGCGGCCACATACATAGAAAATAGTGCCAGTTACGAAAAAGTAAAATTTGATAAAACTACAAGTTAAAGTGGTAAAGTTTGATGTTGGTAATTTAGTTTAAATTCAGAACGAAGAGAAACCAAACTAAATTAGACGCGAAATACAAGGGACCGTTAAAAATTGTGGAGTTACTTGATGGTGATCGTTATTTGCTGAAATCTTTGACCGGTAATAGAACATAAAAATACGCTCACGACTGTATAAGGAGATTCCACTAAGCAGTGTGCCCGTTGAGTTAAATTTGTCTGATGAAGATGGTGAGGAGGTTGCCTCCAACAGTAAAAAAGAACACATACCTTGGCTAGGTCGCACTACACGCACTAGTCTGTAGTCGTAACTGCAACTCTGGGAGTTGTACAGAGCGCGATGGGCAGCTAGTGGTGTGGCGGGGACCCGGGTCTCGAGAGAGACTATTTGTATGGTCCTGTGTACTGGGAGTCGTGAACTCTAGTTAAAGTGTTGGTCGTATCGCTTGGAGCGATGACGATATGGGTGACATGTGAATTGTCACTAGCTGCTGGGACAGCTGGGCCATGTGTTGTGTAATTATTACTTTAAACCTACTGTTTTAAAGTATCAGTATTGAGATTTAAAGATTATGGGCTTAGAGGAATCTTTCGTGTTAAAGTTGTTAAAATTATTTGTATGCTAACGTGATCTCTGTTAACTTGATTCTTAAGATACGATTACGGAACATTACCGTCAGGTTGGCCGAACGTGAAAATGTGCCTCAGTTGGTTATTTTGTTACAAGTACACACGAGGACGTGTGCTTCGTCAGGCTGGCCGTGTCGTGGATAACGAAATCGTTTTATTAAGTTTCTCAATTGATTGTTAACACAGTAGTGCGGCAAACGCGGTGACGTCAGTTGTTTTGCAATGGCGGCACGTGGACAGAGTCGTAATGGAAAGTGAGGTTGGCTCGATCAGTCAGTCGACGTTGGGACACGGACCGAGACACTTCTCCGTTGCGAACCTGTCGGTTTGTCTATCTAATTGTGTTAACTGAACATTGTTATTTATACTGTGGTTAATATTGTGAATTATAAAGTTACAAGTAATAAACCTCGTACCAAGTCAAGATGATGACGACTCTATCGCTCAGCCGTCGCTATCTCCGACATATATAATTGAATATGTCAACTTGTTATTGCGAACATAAAATTATATTTTTGTATAAAAAATAAGAATATATTGGGCAAAACTTAATTGTTGGTTTACAAGTCTTTATCGTCTTGTATCGCACCAGTAGAAAAACTGTTACATGTCAAAAATGGCATGTATAGCACTGAACGTGAGTTATAGAAATTAATCCCCGCATTCAACGTGTTAATAGATAGAGTGATTCAACAGGAAGGTTTATATGAATAATACATGCTTAATATTGTAGAGAAACACTGATAAATTTAGTGGTTAATCATTGCACCCGGGCGAAGCCGGGGCGGGTCGCTAGTAATTAATATAAATTATAGTTCTATTCTCAATGTGGGCACAGACTATACCAATAAACAAAAATAATATATTTGCGCGTGTGTCAATGCATGGTAGTGTGTGCAATGTATTTTATGTATAATATAAATAAAATATTTAATCTATTTATAAAATAGTTAGTCGATTCAATCAACTTGAATTTTTTTTATTTTCTTTTTTGAAAACGGAACCCCTGCACTAGGTATAACCTGTATGGCGGGGTCAGTTTACAAACATGTAATTCACAAGCACAAATGACACCCAGACTCCGAGCAAGTGCCTCTGGTTTAGACAAAAACACTTGCCCGACCCCAGAATCGAAGCCGGGACCCGTTGATCCAAAGGCGGCACATTTTGTTTACCTGGATGGCTTTTCTAGATTGAGTTTACGTTATAACATTTACAAGAAGCAATTGTCGTTTGACTTATCTAGTGGGACCACCAGTAATTATATCAGCTGTCAATGCTGTAACTATATAATTACTGGTACAAGCTGGTAGAATGGCAAGCGGAACCGACGGCCGGAAACGTGGCCTACGAAGCACGGAGGATATCAGATTGTACACACAATCTCGATTCGGGGGTCGTGCAAGTGTCGTTGTTGTGTAAACCAGGGGCACTTGCTTAGAGTCATCAGGAATTTCAAGGTTATAAATTGCCATCGTTTCAGTTTAAAAAAAAAACATCCAACATCCATCATAGACGTTGCTATATCTGTAGATCGCACAGTCCGCTAGGATATATTATACTTGTAGGTACTAGCAGACCCTGCCAAGCGTTGCTGTGGCTAAGTTTTTTGCTATAATACATTTAACATACATTAATTTAACGTTTAACATAGCGCCATCTATTGAATACTTACTCAATCCAGTCAACAGATATAGCCATCTATTAAAATCGTTTGGAGCTGTCATATAATTGTGACTATCAAATAATAGACAAATAATTTGCAATAAAATAATTTTGTGGTGCATTGGTGTGCAAAATTGATTATAATCGGTTAAGTAGTTTAGGAGTATATCGCGGACGAACAATGTAACGCCTAATTTATATATATTAAGATAAGATACTAGCGACCCGCCCCGGCTTCCCACGGGTGCAATGATGAACCTCTACATTTATCAGTGTTTATCTACAAAATTAAGGATGTGTTATTACCTTCCTCTTTAATCACTCTACCTATTAAAAGAAACAGTCACAAAATCCGTTGCGTAGTTTTTAAAGATTTAAGCATACATAGGGACGGACAGATGACAGCGACTTTGTTTTATACTATGTAGTGAAGATTTACGACTACTTACTAGGATGACATTGAGTGGGTTGAGGCTGTGCTTGGGCTTGAGCAGGCTTCTGGGTCTGAGTTGTGGCATTGCCTGGCTTCTGGGCTTGAGTCTGCTGGGTAGGCTGCGGCCTTGGAGCAGACGCCTCTGGCTCTTTGGGGTTCAGCACTATAATAAATGATACCTCAATTAGCCCACACTGGATTACTCCTGTTCCTAACCCCCACAGAAAATAATGGTGTTTATTATGGAAAGAAAGCCCTGGAAACTTTTCTTTTCTTGTAAGCCCACATAACCAGCCCATCTCCCCAATGCTCAGGTAAACAACAAGATTTCTCGGGAAAACAATCAAACAATAATATAGCAGGTTAAAAACATATTGAATTAAAAGCGCCGTGGTATGGGAAAGTTATCGACAATTACGCAGCATAGATTTTGGCCCAATTTTTTTGTAAGGTACAGTAATAATTGATTATCATTATCATCAACGACTGTTGTACATAGGCGCCGTCCTATTTCCATCGCTCGCGCGATGATGCGTCCGTCCGACAAAAAATGATCGTGTGACCGTGCGATTAAACATACTGATTTCTACTGAATGTCCTATTGAAGGTCGTGCGATCATGCGATGCGACCAAATTGTTTAAACGCATCGTATTCATCGGACGACCGTGTGTTCAAATATTCTGATATCTACTAAATGTCATATGGAAAATAAAACTTACATATCTTTATTAATCATATTTTACAAATATTTTTTTTAAATAAACTAATTATAAAATACATTTATTTTAAAAAAATACATACAAAATAGAAAAAGTCCCACCCATGGCGGAGCCGAAGGCCCAAACCACCGGTGGTCAGGGATCCAGAGTGAGGACCCTCCCACAATACGTGCCGTATCCAAAAGTACTGCCTTTTGGATCATGCTCTTCACCCAGGAGCCTAGCGAGAGCTTTTGTAGGTGTTGGTCAAAGCTCTTCGCCATCAGTCCGTGCACTGATATAACTATCGGTACAATGATTGTCGAATCCATATTCCACATGGCACCAACCTCGTGAGATAGATCTAGGTACTTGCTGATCTTCTCATGTTCAGCCGTCACGAGGTTGACATCATGGGGAATAGTGATATCGATAAGCATTGCACGACGCGTCGACCGATCTATTACCACGATGGCTTATTAGCCATGATGGTTCTATCAGTGACGATAGATCGGTCCCAGTAGAGTGACATGGTTATTACTCAGAACTGGTTCAGGTTTATATTGGTAATATGGTACTTCTGATTTCACAATACCGTATCGAAGGGCAAGTTGCTGATGGATTATCCCAGCTACTTGATTATGCCTGTGCAAGTATTCCCCGTTGGCAAGACGAGAACAGCCAGAAACAACATGTCTGATGGATTCACCGGGACAGTGACATGCCCGACAAATGTCGACTGTCCCGTCCTTAATGATGTATTTCCGGTAGTTGTTCGTCTTGACAACTTCGTCCATAATTGCAAAGACAAACCCTTCAGTTTCCCCAAAGAGGTTACCGAAGCGTAACCAGGAGACGGAAGCGAGTTGATCTATCTCTGGTCCTGTCAGAGCAGAGTAGAATCGTCCGTGTAGCTCTTTACCCTTCCATATAGCCTTGCGTTCCGAAATACTAAGAACCTGTGGTCTGCGCCAGTTCTGTTTTGCCATGGATAGCGCGGTAAGGCCAGAGTCAACCTTGACAACATCTCGATGCATCTCATCAACTACCCTGAGAAAATAGTACCTGAGGTTGCAGACCTCCCGGTTGTGTAGGGATTTGACGTTAAGAAAGCCGCGCCCGCCACACCTCCGGGGGATGTACAGCCTCATAACGGACGAGCGGGGATGATGCATTTGAAATGCTGTCAATTGTCGACGGACCATCCTGTCCAAGGCGTAGCTCTGATTGAGTCCATCTTAGTATGCCGAAAGAATAAGCGATCACAGGTATAACCCAGCAGTTAAATGCACGAACCTTGTTTCCGCCAGACAATAGTATATTTCATTACAAGTGCGGAAAGGCTGTCATTGCAAAGAGTTCCGACAAATGTCTACCCGAGCCGAGGCGCAGCCGAAGGCGAGGGTTGACAGTCGGAACAAGTTGCAATAACGGTTCCGCACGTGTACTGAACGACTATTTTTAATACAGTTGCGAAAAAATGAAGCAATTTAATAAAATAATAAAAACACAAACTCAACTAACAAATCATTTATGACATAATAAAAATGGCGCCGACCGTAGATTATAAGCAGAGATTTATTTTTTCTTCACCCATTCTAGTAGGCAAAAGCAACTATATATACAGCCAAGTCATCAGTAGAAAATTTTTATTGATATGAAATGAAAATGAAATTGAATGAAATGAAACCTAACCTAACTCATTTAATCAAATCATTCAATCTGATATTGAAACAAATGAGTAAGTAGTTTCTTTTTAGAAATATACGTAATCTAAGAATCATAAAAACTTCTATGATTTTTTTTAGTAAAAACTTCATGGTTGGTTTTTCCTTCTAATAGACATTATTTTGACAGTTGGGAAAGAAAACGCACTAGTGCGGGAATGGTAAAGAAAAAGCACGCGTGTGTAATAGCCCACTTCCCGAACGCTATACGTCCCTGCAATATGCCACTTTTTGAGCAACCGTCCCAAGAAACGCGTTTTGAGCTGCTGTTTCACATCACTGTCAGCAATTCCTAATGCCTCCGACATACCAAGATATTTGTAGGTATCCGATTTACAGAGGGCTCTAAGAACCACATTTTCAGAGTTGTAAATTTTCAGAATTCACAACTCTACCCTTTTGTACATTTATGACCGCACATTTGTCAACACCAAACTGATGGCGGAACTAAAAGTGTCTGTAACTTGTAGTAGTGCCATCAGGTCAGATTGTTTTGGTGCGTACAATTTGAGGTCATCCATGTACAAGAGACGTGATATGGTCTTACCCCCTCTGTGAAGTCGGTAGCCGGGCATTGAATCATTTAGTAAAATACTTAAAGGATTCAATGCCAAGCAGAACCACAATGGACTGAGGCTGTCACCTTGGAATATCCCGCGCTTTATCCATATTCGTTCCGACGGTTCAAAAAAATGTCTGTGTCCCGGATGATAAAGAACCGTGCTCTACTGCCAAGCATGAGCTTAGGAAAAGGCATAAATTTGCATCAACTTTATAAAAATCTAGTACTCTCATAAGCCATTAATGGGGTACCGAATCATAGGCCTTTTTGTAATCAATCCAGGTCATAGAGATATTTTTTTTGGACCGCCGAACTTGTTGGCAAATAGCCATGTCAATGAGGAGGAGGTCTTTTGTACCCCGAGACGCAGAATTACATCCATTTTGATTTGCCGCCAAAATATTATTTGCCAAAATATGGTTTACAATTTTGAATTTAATTATGGATGTAAGGAGCTTGGCAAGCATGTTATCGGGCGGTAATTCTTAGGCTCCGAGATACGACCTGATTTGTAAATGAGGTGTGTGACCCAGTCATCATGAAATCTGGGAGCGATCCAGCCTCCACGGCTGCTTGGAAGAGTGTTGCTACGACAACTACATACTTTTTTAGTCCAAAAGTTGTGCAAGCCATCTGGACCAGAACAGGAAACTTACATTATTACTAGCTGTCCCGGCAAACGTTGTTTTGCCAAATAATTGACCATCCCCCGCGCAACCCCCTTCCCCGCGCAACCCCCACCCCGCACAACCCCCATCCCGCGCAACCCCCGCACAACCCTCTAGGTCTTATGGTTCCAGAGATATCGTGAACATCTCCTATCGAAAACGTTGTTTTGCCATGTAATTAAATAGGGGTTGATAGTAGAGGGGTGAAAATTAAGGGTTGTTTGTATTATTTTATGCTGAATCTTAAATAAAAGCAAAAAAAATTCTCTAAAAAATAAACAAATTTTTTTACCCCCCCCCCCCCCCTTAAAATTTAGGGGGATGAAAAAAAGATGTTGTCCTATTCTCATACCTACCCAATATGCTCACAAAATTTCATCAAAATCGGTCAAGCCGTTTCGGAGGAGTTTGGCATCTAAAACTGTGACACGAGAATTTTATATATTAGAAGAAGATTATTGAATGATAAAACTTACAATATTAGTATTAATCATCGTACGACCGTAATAGGACAAATGTTTTCTCATAGCGCGATCGGTTTCATCGCACGATAAAATCGCATCGCGACATCGCACGAGCGATGGCAATAGGACGGCTCCATAGTGCTCCCCTGAGCTATAACTTCGACGCATTCAATCAAACTACTAATACTATTACTCGGCCGATAAATGATCCACTGCTGAGACGGGCCTCCTATGGGAGGAGGCCGACATGAAGAGTAATTACCACCAAGCCTACAGTGCCACACTGGCCAGACAGGTTGGCACAGTGTTTCGTGTCAAGTTTTCCGTATTTTGCGGCTAGGTTATCGGCCTTGACATATCCTTTTGTCGGCTCTTACGAAACCTTCAGGATGGACACACAAGCTTGTCTTTGCGTTTATTAGTAGCGATGTTGTGTTAACCCTGTGTAACTCCTATACAGACGTTATACGCTGTGTAAGTATTCAAACGTTAAACGTGTGAGTAATATTTTTTTATTAGTAAGACAGTTAGTATTATAAATCTGTCACCACACAGACCGAATCAAACTGCTTGTGTCTAAAGCGTGTGGCATACGTTCTGATCCAACACTGTACTATTCTTATGTAACCAAAACTGCCAACATCGACAATCGAGTTGTTTATCGATGTTCACTATTAAATTTGCAAGTATGATTACTAAGAATTTATTTATGAACTCTTTATTGCACACCAAAACAAAAAAGATACAGTAAATAAAATATTATTAAAGTAAAGTGTACAATAGGTGACTAATTTATTTCTGAACATTGGGATAACCGGCAACTATAATAAACCTTGACATTTACCTGCAGCAGCTTCATTTAGGGGTGGGTAGATCCCTTCAGAAATCTTGACACGCTCTTGGAACTCCGCAGGCAGGTTGAAGCCAATAGGGGCTGGTTCTTGTGGAGCACTGGCTGTGTCCATCAAATCTATACGGTTATTTTTATTAGTACAACTAGCTGACCCGGCAGACTTCATACTGCCTCAATCGATAAAAAAGACCTACCTTCCCTGGACTTCCACGAATTTTTCAAGACCAAAATTAGCCAAATCGGTCTAGCCGTTCTCGAGTTTTAGCGAAACTAACGAAAAGCAATTCATTTTTATTTATATAGATTGAAGTCTCGCAATCCATGTGATAAGCAGCTACGCCCGTGCTTCTGAGGGCACATAGTGTATATAGGGCAAGCGCGACCTCCGAAGAAGCACGTTATTCTTTAAATTAGTATTGAAGTTATACTAATTGCTTTATTTGATCACTTAAATATTTTAATCAATAATTTACCTATACAGTTTCAGATTATTTCTCCATACATTAGCTAAGAGCCTAAAGAAAGGTAAACTAAAACCGATGACTACCAGTGATTCAGTTAACGTAATTGTACCTACACTTACTCACAAGTTTATCTCATTACGTCATTATTCCTAAAAAATCCTCGGAGCTCGCGCGCGGTTTATGGTCGGCCCCGGCTACATTTTTTTTGTCTAGGGCAGCCACTGCTTTCAGTCAGTATCGTTTAAACTGACAATTGGTCTAAGCTAACGATTACCGGTAGACTTATTTTATATCAATTTAATATGAGCTTAGGAGGTTAATCTAAATGCTGATCACCTGAATCAGATTAGACTTGTGCTTACCCCAAATGGGAAAAAGTAATTTAGGATATGTATACGATTAAAATCAGAGGTGCAGTGGCGCATGTTTTTTAAGTGAAGCAATTACTTAGTTTTTTGTTTCGCAAGTCTGCCATGCGTATCCACTAGGTACTTTAGTATCCGTTCACTATAATTGCAAACTCATAAGCAAAGAATGCTGTATGCGGAGTTTTAGTGTTTAAATATTCATATGTCATAATTCCGCTTGGGGACGGATATTCAAAAGTTGTTTTTTCTTAAATTAATTGTAACCAACACTTCAAATCATGAGGAACCCTCAATACTACTGGAAATGGGCTGACAACCTTGAACTCGTGTACCGAATTTGATACCACAAACACATTCATGATAAGGCGTTAATATGAGTTTAGTGATGAAACCTACGCAAATAAAGTCCCTTTTGAGTTTGAGGCACACAGAGATAACCTGCTTTCAAATAACAGACACGTCAAACCTTTAACACACTTTTCATCGGGAAATAAATAGACGAAGAAATTCCCAGAAAAATATACCAAAAAATTACTACCATAATTCTTAGTCTCGAAATGACCCACTGCGGTGGCGGGCCTCTTCCATATAGAAGGATTATTAGTCTAGTGTGGACTGAAGTGTATTCAGGCAAGATTGTCTACATCTTAAGTTCCTTTCGACACCCTCAGGATGGTATGAGTTATGAACCGTGTGGGTAACCCACACGGTCCATAACTCATACCATTATCTTAATATAGTAAAGTTTAAAATTACCTTTTTCCTTATTGATAACAGTCCAGCCGTCAGCTTTGTCAGGCGACGCTTCTCTCTCATGTTCCTTATCATCACTTGAAACAGACGACTCTGTCTTCACAGTCACGTTGCTCACTGTCGAGTCCTTCCTCTCAGTCTTCCTGTCTCCTTGTCCCATCTCAGTATCCTTACCCAAAGACCCCTCGGGCTGAGGGATCATGGCCGCTAAATCTTTGCCCAAGTACTTAAGAAGACTAGTAATTTGCTCAACACTAACAGAGGTTTGAGCTGAGGTACTAGCTTTAGGCTGTTCCGCTGTTTGGGTGCCTTCAGTGTTGCGATTCCAACGGTAGGTGTTCTCTAGTAGTTGGTTGAAAGTAATATCTTTAGGGCAAGTTTGAGAAGTTTTCGGTGCCTCAGCACTTGTCTTCGGCGCCTCAGCACTTGTCATCGGCTTCTCCTGGCCATTCTGAGTTTGTGCTTGCTTTTGACCGTCTTGTTTCTCTTGAGGTTTAGGAGAATCCAGGTCAATATCGCCAGCGAGGTTGGCGAACTCGTTCAAGTAAGTGGCAAAGGTCTCAAGCCAGCTAGTCCTGGTTCGGCGGTGTCGGTGGTCGCGGTCCCTGTGGTGTTCTTCTGGGGTTGGGCGGTCGCGGTGACGCCTCTCCCCGCTGCGGTCAAGTCGGTGCTTCTTGTAGGGACAGTCTTCGGCATTAGCGTTGGCTACCGTCTTGAGAAAGTGACGTGAACGCTTGATTGCCGATTTGATGAGGGCACGCTGTGGAAGTGTCGTAGAAATGTTGTATCGTTGTGATGTATTTAGGGATTTTTAACACATTTTCACTAATTAATAAAAATGAGTTCCATGGTGAGAATGCAATTGTTTACCTAGTCCTGGCTTTTAGCGTGTGATGATGATACCTACATCAAATTCTTCAAGTACTAGTTGCGACAGCATTTGATTGGATTTTACAATACTTTTAAAACTTATGTTGGGCATATTATACTTATTCTTTGTCTGAGTAATTACATATTTTGGTCAACTATTAAATTATTATTTTTTCTTCTTACTCAGTTGATGGGCTACAAGAAAAACATATCCCTCCTACAAATAATTTAACTATACATATTTATTATAGTTCAACCAGTTCCTTAAAATCAGGGCAATTATAAGTATCGACTAAATCACAGCTCGAACTCATTACCTCAACATTCCTCAGAGCTCGTGCGCGGACTATACTAAGATCGATGTTCTATTCTAAAATCGAATTGAATGTAAATGTCCTATACTACTCACTGGCATAGACGGCGCAGGCACCCGCACCATGCAGTGTTCGGGGTGGCGGCCGGCATTCTCGCACCGCGAACACAAGTCGAAGTCATCGCAACTGGTACACTTGTAACGAAAACCAACGACAGGCGCGTCGCACACGTCGCAGACTACGCCATAGTGTAGCAGACCGGCACTCGTCGGTTCTACTGAACATTGCCCAGCTGAAGAAACAGATTGTTTTTATCAAACCACTTCTATTTGGTTTCTATAAATTCCTTTTTGTTTAAGTAGTTAAGTGGCTTATAAATTCCAAATTTATCCAATACCTATATTATAGAAATCGTTTCAGTAATTAGACTTAAAAATTGAAATTAACAGTTAACTATATCAATGTCACTTTCTATTGACATTTTTGTAACATCAATAATGACAGAATCACAGACTGCATTAGTCTTATTTGCATACAATACAACTTTATTCTTAAAATCAAGATCCACATTTGAAGAAAACTACTCTCATTAATATAAAAGTGAGCAAACCCTTTATTCAAATATATGATAATTTACCACAATGTACACTGTACTATAAACAGCATTGTGTTTGACCTACATTGACAACATTACTTGCAAAAACACAGATAACATTAAATCATAATCCTTTAACATTAAAATGTATATATGTATTATGTATGCCATGTTTATCTGTGACTCTTATTGTTAGCAACGTCAACCACAAAGGTCCTATATCATAAAGATTCAAAACATATTATTAAAATAAACATTTGAAAAAATGTTGGGCAGGAATTTTGCTGGGAATATTTTATGCTATAAACAAAGCCAGATATATAAAAAAGGCTTTTCTTGTTATAACAATAATACCTTTATTGTGTTATGTATATCCTACACAGTCTTACATTTTGTTATATTCAAAGAAAGTCATTTTACACAAAAGTACACAGCCCTGAATATTCCCAGAAACAATTCCGTGCTAATTTCTTCTAGTGGCACTCTACTAATTATTTACTATAACATATAAGGTTACATAAAGTAGTACTTGTCAATTCATTTATCAGTCTTAAGTAAGTACTTTTCATTCTAATACCAAAGGAGCCAGAAGTTTCTAGATATAGCATGACATTGGTAACTAAACAAAAAGTCTCAGAAACCTGTTTTATAAATGAGCATTGATTTGAGTATTCACTCTGTTTGAACAGGTGCTTGAAAAACAATACAACACCAAAAAAATAAAACTGGTTTTAAGGTAAAATATCACTGTATGAATTTAAAATTTTAATTGTTCTAAGTCATCATTTATTTGTTAAGGCAAAAACATAATCAATTTAATAGTTATGAGTTGGCAGGTTCAGTTCAAGAGTACACCTAAAAGACAATACATAAAATACAGTTTTAATGACTGTCAACTCACCATTGGCATTTTCAGTTGTTGCAGTGATAACAATGTTCACATCATTATCCTTAGTTTCACCACCTTTGCAGTAGATATACAGTTTGATGACATCACCACTAAGAGCCTGAAGAGCAGTCATCAATTCATCATCCGATGAAATAACAACATCATCACCCTCCTCATCTAAAATAAATAGTATCAATTTATTATGCTTGTTTATACCAAAAAAAATATTCTTCTTACATATTGGTTAACAGGTTTAAGTGGGGTTAATTATGATACAGACAAATATCTTGACTAAAGAATAATCAACACTTCATTCTATACTCATTTTAGTTTAAATTATATTTAAGGCAAACTTAATTTAAGTTTTTAATGTGTAATATTTACCTTTCCAAGAAAAAGAATAACTTTTATTTCTAAGTCCTGGGTAGACATCTTGGATCTTAGCATTCACATAGTGGAAACTTGTGACCACACTCTTCTCAACACCAAACCTTCTGACTTCAGGCTTGTCACTATCTTTCCAGAACATGTACACTTTGAATGGTACTTGGTCTTCCATGATTGCTGTAAATATTTTATGTTGAAAATTAAATACTTCCAAATTTAAAATTATGTATTTTTATGAAAAGTCCTTGCCAAACTACACTACTGGTTAAGGCAAGTATTTCTTAGATTTGCTCTAGAAATGTAATTAAGTGCTCATATCAGGATATCTGCAAGGAATAATTATTGTGACTATCGGGCTAATGATTCTAAATGGCGCTGTATTTATATAATATACTTAGTACTAATTTCTCTAAGCATTGCATTAAGGCCGTTAATTTGTGCAAATAAATTAAGTACACAAGCCTTTCGAAAAGGCATCCATTTTATAGCGGCCTACTGCGCAAAATGTCAACCTGATAAGCATTAGGAAAAAATTTAATACACTTTGAATACAACACCAACACAAAATACAATGACAGACCAAGAATAAAGATATTCACCGGTTGGACTGCTTTTATCCAAGTCAACTTTGTAATATTTTGTACGCAAACACGTCACACTTGTACGGAGGTCTACACAGAATGTTCATAAAACAACACAAGTGTCCGCTTTATATAAACATTCAGAATATTATGATTCATCAAAATATCGAACGTTTGAGAATTTCTGTTTTGTTGTGCAACATGAACACAGCCCAGCCAGCCAGCCTGTCAAAACAAAAAGTCATGGTACGTCAAGTCGTCAAGTGAGTGAGTCTGCAACTATCATTCTTTGGTATTTTGAGCATGAAAACTGTTGCGCCCTGCTCAGCCGTTAAAAATTCAATATCACCCCTTTCTTTTTACGAAGTATGCGTTAAAATAATTCATGTCACTGGAACGCGAGCAGGTCACCAGGCAGGTTATGAGCATAGGCTGATGCAATTTGAAACATTTCGGTAAAATGCTTACGTTTTCAAATTAAATGATGATTCAAATCCTGTGAATCGGAGTAGGTAAATGCCCATGTGGAATAGGTACACCACACTTTGTCACCAATCCATTCCACCATGTATCGTAAATAGTGACTAAAATTAACTGAAGAGGTTGACCCTATAGGCTCCGTACGCTCCGCAGGTCATTGCATCCGCAGGATTTCGGCTCAAGATAAGAATAATGTATCCTTAGCTTATCAACAAAGTAATAAGGATACACAAAATAGTATTATTAATATTAATTAAATTTAAGTCTTTGGAAATATGATATTGAAGTGAAACTTGTAATGCGACTTCCAATAAGATTGCGTTAAACTTTTAACACGCAAGACGGAGAGAGAAAGAAAGATATCTACACAAAGGTAGAAAGTAAGAAAGAGAGTGAGTCGTAGATTTGGACATTTCTCCACTCGAAAATGATAATTAAAAGTTGCGATCAATTGTGAATTGTAAGGAATGTTATTAAAGTTCGTCAGAAACAATATAATTTCATTAAAAATCAATTTCTACCCCTTCCCATTCTCATTTACACATTACGAAGTTTCACTTCTTCCGCGCGGATGGACTCTACGCCCCAGAGTTTTTTTCAAACACCGCACCGTTAGCGAACGTTAATTTCTGCATTGGATCCAACGTTTTTGATCACGTAAAATAATCATTGAAATCGATTCACGAAAGCATCGGTGAACTAAAGTAAGTAAAACTCCACCTTTCTGGAATCGGTTAAAAAATAACGAGTGCTGCCATCCAACACTGTACTATTTTAGGAAACCTTTATTTTATTAAAATGAGATAAGTATCCGAAACCAGAGTTATTACACAAAAATGATTCAGTTGCTTCGAGAAAAAGAATATTGCAATATCTAGTCTTCTTCGCATTAGTTTAGGGCGCTGGCTGCGCTCCCAGTGCCACAGATTAAGCCCCGCCGCACACATGCTCACACTCGCATTGGCTGTCACGCGCCGCATGCGAGGCGCAGTACCAAACTCCGCATGTACGCGTGTGCGTCGACACGTTAGAGCAAATGCGGATTGTGCCATAGGTTTTAAATACTGCCACACGCACGTGGCGCCGCCGCAAATGCTCAAACTCGCAATACCAAGCTCTGTATTTGTTCTCACGGTACGTGTCAACGCACTCGCGTACATTAGCGAGTACGCGCGTGTCATATATGTAGTTGACCGTGACATTGTTTTCGAGTGGCTGTGGCGCGAGCGTTTTCAAATGATCTTCTAAATTTGAAGCAATATTCGCATGTACTTCTTTAAAATCGTTCCTAGACTTTCTAAAATATTTTTTAAACTCTTCGCCCGAAAACTCAGAAATTAATTTAAATTCTCCATGTGTTTTCCTTTTGGACGTGCAAGAGCTCTTCCATTAATTTTTTCCGGACGATTTCCTTATTATCTATAATCTATTTAAAAACTCTTTATCACTGTCAGATTCTGAACATATATTAATCACGTCCAACTTGATTGCGACATTGGCTGGCACAGTTTCGTGAACGAGTGTGTGAGCATTGCCCTTTAGAGCCCCCGCGCATTAGGCGGCCAGGCGCGCTGCCTAGCCGCCTAATGCGCGGGGGCTCTTATTTGCATAGCTGGGCACCGTTAATCAAATAGTTAACTTCGTTAATCGTTAATCTATTACAATAAAAGTTAGCTTCGTTAATCGTTAAAGCGTTACATTTCGGAAGAATTAACGCAAGTAAACGTTAATCCGTTAATATGTGTAAAATTTTATCTATAAATCGTTGCATTAGTGAACATAAAAAACCTATTGGTTTAGGTTCTGGAAGTTAACAGGTTAAAAACAAAACAATAGTAGATTGTAATTTTTTAACGGCGAGGGCGCTTTTTTGAATCCTGAACGTAACGAGGGATTCAAAGTACGTCGCCCGAGGCAATAAATATTTTGCGCCCGATATACTACTCCTATACAGGGTGACGCACTACATGTATACTATCCAAGAGAGGAAAAATAGTATACCATTGAGGGAATCTTTGTGCAAAATTTGAAGAGAAAACCAGCTATTTAATGTTTCGATAAAAATTTAAAAAAACCTGACCGATTTATCGATAAAATGTGTTACATCCTTGCTCACACACACAAATGTAAAGAAAGTTCAATCACATCACCAACAATCATCAGTTTGAAACACATTGATAAAACTTGCCACATCCCATTTCACGCACACGAATGTAAAGAAAGTTAAAACACATTAGCAACAAGCATCTGTTACTTTATGTTAGCCTGGTACTTGTTGTGGAAGAAAACGCAAGGCACGAACGACGCTCTTTATGTTAAAATAGTTCGGTGTACAGTGTCGAGCTTATTCAAACACCTAGAAAAACAATTTCTCGAAAACACACACCCCATGGCTAATTTTTATTACTTGTATTTATTTAAAAAACAAAACCTTTACACTAGTTATAACCTGTATGATGAACACATCCGACACCCAGACTCGGAGCAAGTACACTAGCCCGACCTCGAAAATCGAACCGGGGTCCAGCGTACCAAAGGTAGCACATCCAGCCCTTAGACCAACAAGGCAGCGAATAATCGGTTCACAGTCATCATCATCATCATCATTTCAGCCAAAATACCTCCACTGCTGGACATAGGCCTCCCCCAAGGATTTCCACAAAGGCCGGTCCTGGGCCACCCGCATCCACTGCTTTCCGGCGACCTTAACCAGGTCGTCGCTCCACCGTGTGGGAGGCCTACCAGCACTGCGCCTTCCGGAACGGTTCGGTTTGGTTCACGATGAAATTGCAATATTGCCTAATTATTTGAAAGTTTGTACATACCATTTTCTGTTCAAATCCTGCTCAGCTTTATTATGATTTAAAGTTATCACGGTCACACGCACTCATGTTTTAAGCACATCGATATCCACCACAGACATAACAAACACCTAAGTAACGTCCAATTATACGACGGATTCCTTTTATTGGGGAAACGCCATAATCTTCATGATTCCGCGCTAAATTCACTGCAATCCAACGCGAAACTAGACTACAACTATCCTAGTCGGTCTCGTAAAGTGAACTGGTGAAAGAATCAAATCAAAGAAAAATATGCGACAACAATAAATAAACACTGTATTCAATTTTAGGGATCGTTATGGTAACAAATGAATTCCTATAATTATTATGATTTTTTAAAATAACATTGTCAAAGGTAGGTTCGGAAGCAAATTGTTTTAGATAATATTTTTTTTTTATTCATTAAATAATTTATTAATGTGAAGTCGCCATAATGAAATGATACTAATCTAATTCTGGAATCATCAAACACATTTTCGGAAAAAGATTTAAAGAATACACGGTTTTATGCGTGTTGTGCAGATTAGTTGCGAGTTACGACATGCGTTAAGAATGTAGTTAAATTAATATTATACAATTGTACGGAATCTGAATTTTATCACGCCGAGCGAGTCGCCAAACTGAAAGGATCAGTGTCGGTCAGAACAAAGAGCGCGGTTCGGCTTGCATCAAAGGGCTCACCGGCGGCAGGCGCAACTAAAACAAAATAGCTGTTCCAAAACATAAATACCTATCCGCCATACTGCTTTGAAACATTTTGAACTTTATTCCTACCCAAAAATAAACAACAATCTACAATAATGCTTTGAAATCATCTATTCTTCGGAACAAGCGAAAAGTTCAAAGGGCGGCCGGCCTATTTCTTTCAATTAGCAGCGGCAACCGATCTCTACTAATTTATGATAGCCTAGTACCGTCCGTGTGATGACAGATTTAAAATACATATTGTCAACAGCCCATTCCATCCTGGGGGTGTCGTAAACAAAAAGAAATGACAAGGCCCCGAGAACCTAGCCGCAAGAGAAGGGAGGCTTGATACGAACCCCCTCGACCGTGCTGCTTCCTTGTTGTGTTGGGCTTGCGTGCCTTTTGAAATCCGTTGGGGTCATACCGGCGTAGGGTCACTCGTGCCGGGTGGGCTCACAGGATGAGGCCAGACGAAGAGTGGCACACAGAGATGTGGTGGTCTTTGGCTCCGGGAACTCCTCTGTCCTCGGAGTTGCCTCGAGAGCCTTAAACTGCCACGTCACACGGCGAGGTGATGGGAGCGGAGTGGCGGCCAGGCGTTGAGGCCAAGGCTGCCGCCACTGGCATTGGAGGGGCGACCAGGGCTGACGCCGCTAACAGCGGAGGGCGGCCAGGCTGGCGGACCAGGGCTGCCACCGCTAGCAGCGGAGGGCGGCATTGGAGGGGCGACCAGGGCTGCCACCGCTAGCAGCGGAGGGCGGGCAGGCCGGCGGACCAGGGCTGCCGCCGCTAGCAGCGGAGGGCGGCCAGGCCGGCGGACCAGGGCTGTCACCGCAACTGAGCGCCGCGTGGATCGGGCGCTACTTCATCTGGCGCCTGACGGAGGCACGTGCAATGTCCCGCACGTGCCTCTCAATGGATTGGGTAGCTTGTAAAAGCGGGCCAAGGTCCCATCAGGGTCATGGAGTATACCATCGGCAGGAGTTAAGTTATTTTTTTTTTTATGTAATCTTTCGGGCAGTTGAGGGACACCGTTGTTTGTAGTGGGTAGGTTGGGGTGCAACTACCATCTCTCCGATCCCCAGGAGGCTGGTGTTTAGCGGTCGGGTATCCAGCGACAGCTAAGAGGAATTTCAACGTAAAAAAAAGACGGGTTGGAACAGGGCTTGTGTCAGGTTTTCCTTCTCTTGGGGCTAGGTGATCTGCCTCTTGCGTTCTTTTAGTTGCCTCTTTCGACACCCTTATGGTTGTATGGGTTGGTGACATTGTGTATTCGAAATGCGTCACCACACGGTCAAATCCCTGTGTGTGTATGTTTACGAAACTTTAACCCAGATTTGGTAAACATACACACATAGGTTCATAAACCTATTAAAAAAATCTACAGTCGCCTAGCCGCGGCGGCGTTCTTTTGATTCGATGAGTTCTGAGTAATGAACGGAAACTTAAACCCAAAGCGTGAAATGAAATTATAAACGTAAATATTATTTCGTTATTTACAAGACATTATGTTGCACCTATGGTACCTACTTATCGATACTCCACTACAAGGTACATGTGGTAGCATTTATTATACAAAAAAGAAAAACAAAAATGAATAACATTTTAAGGCTTGTGGTTGTGCAAGTGTAACATAATAATTTTGAAATATTTTAAATGTTTCACGAAAAAAAATATTAGCAAAAAGCATTTCCTGGTTGGAGATACGAACCTAGTAACTTTTAAACGGATTCCCAGTGTCGGAGCGGTTTCTAACAGCGCTGCCGTGGCCTTGTTGTGATTTCACGAAATAAGCCGTCTATTATTATGACCGTTTTATAAACAATACGTAAGGCGGCATGGTATGTGGCATGACGTAACCTTCGCCGATCTCTGTTGTCCTGGTATTTAATATACGAATGAATGAAGTTCAAATTGTGCTAGAAAGTGGGGGAGACAGTACTAGAAAGGGAAAGAAAATAATTATAACCGTACATAAAATTCTTAAGTGTGAAATTGTATTTAAATAGTATTCAAAAAACTATTTTAACATTAATTAATATGGATGATTTTATTGAAATCACGTTGTTCGCATGTTTCACACACATTCTGAACGTATTTTTGAATTTACTAAACGGGGAGACTTTCTTGGCACTAAAGCCAAGAAAATATGGCAGAAAATATCAAAAATATTGATGACGGATTTAGAATACACAATGTAACCAACCCACACTCTCCTGAGGGTGTCGTAAGAGGCGACTAAAGGATCGTAAGAGACAGATCACCTAGCCGTATGAGAAGGAAAACTTGATACAAACCCTGTGCCAACCCGTCTTGCCAGCGTGGCATAATTTCCCTCCATGAATTTGGAGGAGGCCCGACTCAGTAGTGGGTC
This sequence comes from Clostera curtula, assembly GCA_905475355.2. NCBI lineage: Eukaryota > Metazoa > Arthropoda > Insecta > Lepidoptera > Notodontidae > Clostera > Clostera curtula. The sequence continues at coordinate 15,266,922 of FR997795.1, forward strand.
ATTTATGGACTGAGACGACGAAAAGAACAATACCGCTTAGAGAACCATCCAGTGAGTTCTGCTCCTTTGCATTGATATTTCATAATATTTAGTTTATTATAACTAGTCTAGCTTTATTGTGGTAAGCATTCCTAGTCTCGGAACACCATCAAAAATGTACCTGCTATCACGAAATATTTTAAATATTTGTTTAAAAAATAGTAGCAAAAAGCATTTTCCCTGATGGGATTCGAACCCAGTAACTACTAAACGGATTCTCAGTTTCCGAGCGGTTTCAAACAGCGCTGTCATGGCCTTGTTATGATTTCACGAAATAATCAGTGTATACTTAAGACCGTTTTAGAAACAATACGTAAGGCGCGTACCTTCGCCCGATCTCTGATGTCCTGGTATTATACGAATGAATTATTGTGCTAAAAAGTGACAGAGGTAGTACTAGAAAGGCAAAGAAAATAATTATAACAGTACTTTTAATTTTTATTTGTGTGAGTTATAATTGTAAGATTATTCAATAAACTATTTTAACGTTAATTAATAAGGACGATTTTATTGACATCATATTGAACGCATGTGTGGTGTGCGCGCGTTTTGTCACGTTTGTACGAAAGTAATGAAGTATGTTGTCCTTGTCGATGGCATGAAAATATTACTATTGAGAAAGGGATAGCAACATTTTATAAACTTTATCTACAATGTTTAAAGTAGGCGGTACTTTTAACTAATATTACAATACACAGCATTGCATCACCATGTGTGCGTGATTAGGGTTCATTTTGCGTAAGATGAACAAATAGTGGCTTGTCCGAAAACGGTACTTTTCATCATCATCATTTCAGCCAAAAGACTTCCACTGTTGGACATAGGCCTCCTTCAAGGATCGTTTCCCGGCGACCATTACCAGTTCCTGGGTCCAACTTGTGGGAGGCCTACCAGCACTGCGTTTAGACTTAGGCACTCTTATTTGTAGTAAAATGCTAGTTTTTTTAATATGCCCGGAGGCCTTTTCACGGGATTTGCTTCAAGTTTTCCTCTCCTGAACCTAGATTGACTAACTCTTGCGTTCCTATTGAGGCTTTTTACGACACCCTAAGGATGGAATGGGTTTTTGTGTACTCGCATCCATTACTACACGGCGTGTTAAACAATTTTATACTCTTAGCTCATAAAATAGGCACTAATAAATTGGGGCGCCTCTAATAAATGCAGAAAAGTTAGCTAATTGGCCAAGATGTCCGGGTAACGCATTTTAGAAGGTAATACGTTAGTATTTCTCCTTAATTAGCTTTTTTTGTGCCGCGATTTTGGTGATAAAGTGGGTTGCTGACAAAATTCAAGAGTAGCAGACGGTTTACGTACATTTCTTTATGCTTAGAAATAGCATTTACTTTACATATTGGCCAAAATCGTAAAACCCGAAATTTATCGCATAGTTATCCCTAAGTTTTATTTTCAGTACATTCCCAGCAGCAGTTCCTAATAAAACCATCTAAGTACGTTAAAACGACTTTAAGTTCAAAAGCTAAATATGTACCTACCTAATTGGTTGACCTTACCACAGTTCTCACTTCGTATTGTGGGTAGTTTCAAGATCTTAGTTTTATTTTAACTTGCTAATGGAGGTTTCAAATACATTCTCCATGATTCCTAATTTATTTTGAAACTTATGAAGACTGAAAATGACTTGTTCCATACTACTACTACTACTATTCAGCCTACTACTACTGGTGTGTCGGGCCTCTTTTCATTACAGGTTAGCCTACTGTGCCACGCTGGCTAGACTGGTTGGCACAAGGTTTCGTATCAAGTTTTCCTTCTCCTACGGCTAGATTTTCAGTTGTCATTTCCTTTTGTCGGCGCTTATGACACCCGCAGGATGGAATGGGGTGGTGACCCTATGCATTCAAAATCCATCACCATACGGAATAATGTTTGTTCCATACATCTTATTAACTATGAAGTATTTCCAAATGACCCAAAGGTTAATAATATTACTCGTAAAGCAATGTCTTCTAGTTCTAGTTCTAGTTTTGATAATTTATTTACGCAAAACCCTTGAAAAATATTTAAATTAAATCATTTTATAAAATAATTACGTGCGGAACCCAATGGGAACACATTTTAATATTTTTAATACAAATAACTTTAGTACCAGGAGCTCATGAGTAGTAGTAGAGTAGGTAGTTGACCTAATGAGGTAAACGACCCTTCACCGCTGCGCCGGCTGATTATGTAATGTACATATTAGTGATGTACAGGTGTCGATAATGACATTAAAAATGAAAATAGAAAAAGCCATTTTTCTCGTTGATGGGTCAAGATAAAGAAAATCTGTCACCGTAGATCTATTACTCAAGACCCATCCTACACCCCCCTTTCGGCTTGGATAGGGTTTTCCGAATCAGGCTGTATACCCGATATGCCCTCTATGAGATAATAAAATGCGCCTTATATTTTATTGTAATATTGTTATTCAATATAATAATAGTAACAACTCAATTGAAATTAAATACTTAGTATCTAATAATAAAACAACTAAAAACTTATATTTGAGACATTTTCGCAATTATGAAAATGTATTGTCACAGTATCTAATTAGATTTTTTTTTTATTCAGCCGAAAGCGCGACTATTTGCCGTTGTACATGCCAGTCTATATTCAAACAATATTTGCGTTCGATTTCTTTGGCGCTGAACACTTAAGGTCTGGGCAAACAGCGGACGGGGCGGGACGGCGACGCGACGCTGGCGGGACGTGAAGAGTTGTAATGTATTAGTTAATGTCGAATAGGTCACATAGACCCGTCGCGTCGGCTCTGTGTGACATATTCTACAGTAACTAATACATTACAACTCTTCACGTCCCGCCAGCGTCGCGTCGCCGTCCCGCCCCGTCCGCTGTTTGCCCAGACCTTTAGAATGTTCCAAATTACAAAAGTGCGCGGCGAAGATAATTGCGGCGCACTCATAAAAAGGATTAAGCGTGACTTGGCCGCGCGGCCTGGCCGCCTAATGCGCGGGGACTCTAAAATGTCATTACTGCCCGCTAAAAAGTCTAGAAAAGAAAAGAGCTACTTTGCTCCCACATATAGAGGAACAAAACGACACTTTTCGAACAGATGGGATGAAAAATACTTTTATAATTCAAATGTGTAATTTAATCGTCGGGCATAAGGTGCATATTCCCCTTCATGAATATGTTGAAGTTCTTGTCTGAAAGCGAGACTCGTTTTGGTGTTAAAATATCTGGAAAAGAGACGTTCAACTTCAGCGCTTGAGGGTATAGCAGTATTGTATTTAATGAATATCTATCTGACTGCCTCGTTGGTCTAGTGGTTATATGTGCCGCCTTTGGATCAACGGGTCCCGGGTTCGATTCCGGGGTCGGGCAAGTGTCTTTGTCTAAACCAGAGGCACTGGCTCGGAGTCTGGGTGTCATTTCTATATATAATATGTATGTATTTACAAAAAAAAGTATGTAAGTAGTTAATCATCCATCTCGTTACCATAACACAAGCATTAAGTTGCTTAGCTTGGGACGAGATGGCGTTGTGTGAAATGTCGAAGGATATTTATTTATTTATTCTATCTATCTATAATACTCTACGAATAATAAAACTATAATTATAACTAAAATAGTTTTATTATTCGTAGATAATACTATTAGGCATTGGATTAACGATTAACGGACTTCTGCATATTAACGGAAGTTAACGTGTCCGTTAACATTTTTGTAAAACCTATTCTACACGGTTGGGTCCAACCACCAACAGAGGTCACCTTGGTTGTTCCAACCAAAGTTGGTTTTCAATCTACACGATGTGTAGTTGAGACAACTCGTCAGCAGTGTTGCCAACTTAGTGGTATTTTCCACTAAAACTCGTGGTTTCGACTCCCCTTTTAGTGGCGAAATATTGCTTTTAGTGGCTGGTGGATTTTTCTAGCGGTTTAGTAGATTCAGTTTCAATTATAATGAATGATAATTATCTATGTTAAACTCACCCAAATCTAGAAATCTTCTCGCCATACTAAAATGCTCTAACTCAAACTCAAAAGGAACTTTATTTACGTAGGTTTCATCACAAAACTCTTATAAATCGTCATATTTATAAACACCATTATCATCTTACGGCCCCTGTCCCACACTAGGTGGTAGTCTCCACACACACCTATCAGTCGTCATACCTACATTCACATTTCCATAATACGGTTCAAAAGATGCTTTTCGGACAGATTTAGAACTTGAAGATAAATTTTAGACATTTTCAGATTCTATGATAAAGTATAATAATAGTTGCTTCGTACTATGTTTAATATGTAACTTTACGACATGATGTGTCAACATTATTAGGGGTTCCAACCTAGGATAGATTCGTTTATTAGATACTAGTGGCCCGCCCCGGCTTCGCCCGTGCAAAGCGGGGGTGGGTTATACATATAAACCTTCCCCTTGAATCACACTATCTATTAAAAAAAACCGCTTCAAAATCCGTTGCGTAGTTTTAAAGATTTATGCATACATAGGGACGGACAGAAGAATGCGACTTTGTTTTATACTATGTAGTGATAGTGATTAAGTTTAGTTATTATCTGTTACCTGTTTTGTTGTCCAATAAAATAAAATAAATAATAATTACTAAAAATTCGATCATTCGACGCCTAAGCCACTTAAATATATAATTTTACTTCATTTTATTTTCAGGAGTATTATAATATTAATTTACAATTATGCTTTTAATAATGGTATACCTACGGGATTCCGTCCGCTGTTCTTTCTACGTTCATGATCAGTTGAATTATATTTATAAAGATACAGATAAATCTGTTTATATGGCAACACTGGCCGCAACTACGCACGGTCGCAGGACAACAAGCATCCACACGGTCGCTCTTCAACCCAATGTCCTCTATTGGTCCTTGGTAGTGAGGGATGCGCTCACGATCAAGGTGGTTGGAAGTCCACTCGGTTGGTCAACCAAATATTGACATCAACCAACTTCTACACGGTTGCTTTTTGCTCCAACTCAACCAAGGTGACCTCTGTTGGTGGTTGGACCCAACCGTGTAGAATTAGGGATGCAAACGATACATCGATGTTTTAAAATATCGAGGTATCGTTCATAAACATCGATGTTAAAACATCGATGTTAAAGACAATATCGATACATCGATCATTAAGAACGATGTTTTATGATCGATATTTTATTGCAGCGCCATCTCTTTGCACGAAACTATCATCTGTGTCACGGTGCTAGTGCAGTGTTACCAGGTAAGTTATACAAACTACCGAGTTGCTAGATAAAAAATACCGTGTTTCAGACTCAAATTACCGTGCATTACATTTGAAAACTACAGTACAATTACCGTGTAAAATATAAAATAATTTTCCTTGAGATTCTCATATTTTAGTTTAAATTTAAACCATTCTTTACTTAATCTAATATAACCACTTCTTCAACAAATATATCTTCAGTCATTTTCTTTATCATATCTTTAAATGGTACAAAATCCATAGAGCTATTTCCATTCCGTTGAATAGATTGGTGGGCAAGTATATTCGCCTTTAAAGTTTTGGTAATTCATTTATTCCTCTTTTTTAATTTTATGTCATTCAATTGAATAAAGTGTCTTTCACACACGGGTCGGAGTGCACGGTCACGGTATTGACTCATTACCATAGACCCGACGGGGAGAGGGGTTAGTTTTTGAAAACGAAAACCACGTGTCGCGTCGCTTGTATGTTGATTTTCACTAAAAATTTAAGTTGTAAAACTTACCTGAATTGCTCTTTAACTCGTTATTTAATTTTGTTTATCTAAAACTCAGTAAGCATCCAGAAACAGCGTTACGTAATGTAAGTACGAGTATATTCTTGAATTGGCGTAAAAAGTCTACTTGGAAAATGAATGTTGATTTTTTTTCAAGTCTTGGCGCTTTATTCTATACCAGACGTTTGTGAAATGCTGTTATTTATATTTAATCTACCGTTTACACTTATTTACAAAGTGTATTGTCTTTCTCTATATAAATTACAGGTAACCTCTAAAATAAAGTGTTGAGTAAAATTTCGTAAATACCTACATTTTGCGAGGCGTACTTACATTCAGCTAGTATAATATATATATACTACTAGCTGACCCGGCGAACTTTGTTCCGAATTATATATATTTAAAACAAAAAGAAAGTTGGACATAGGATACCTGAGATTTTTATCCCGTCCATATATTTAAAACAGAAAGAAAGTTGGACATAGGATACCTGAGCTATAAATATATATCTATATTGTTTTGTAAGAAAACACCTTTTCTTTGTATATCTAGTCCTTAAATTAAGGTATTTAAAAACATCGAGAAAACATCGATATATCGTTCATAAACATCGATATTTTCAACATCGATGTTTCAGTTTTAAAAAAATCGATATTTGAATATCGATGTTTTTTATGAACGATGTTGCATCCCTATGTAGAATAGGTTTAAACCTATTCTACACGGTTGGGTCCAACCACCAACAGAGGTCACCTTGGTTGAGTTGGAGCAAAAAGCAACCGTGTAGAAGTTGGTTGATGTCAATATTTGGTTGACCAACCGAGTGGACTTCCAACCACCTTGATCGTGAGCGCATCCCTCACTACCAAGGACCAATAGAGGACATTGGGTTGAAGAGCGACCGTGTGGATGCTTGTTGGCCTGCGACCGTGCGTAGTTGCGGCCAGTGTTGCCATATAAACAGATTTATCTGTATCTTTATAAATATAATTCAACTGATCATGAACGTAGAAAGAACAGCGGACGGAATCCCGTAGGTATACCATTATTAAGAAGCATAATTGTAAATTAATATTATAATACTCCTGAAAATAAAATGAAGTAAAATTATATATTTAAGTGGCTTAGGAGTCGAATGATCGAATTTTTAGTAATTATTATTTATTTTATTTTATTGGACAACAAAACAGGTAACAGTTAATAACTAAACTTAATATCTAATAAACGAATCTATCCTAGGTTGAAACCCCTAATAATGTTGACACATCATGTCGTAAAGTTACATATTAAACATAGTACAAAGCAACTATTATTATACTTTATCATAGAATCTGAAAATGTCTAAAATTTATCTTCAAGTTCTAAATCTGTCCGAAAAGCATCTTTTGAACCGTATTATGGAAATGTGAATGTAGGTATGACGACTGATAGGTGTGTGTGGAGACTACCACCTAGTGTGGGACAGGGGCCGTAAGATGATAATGGTGTTTATAAATATGACGATTTATAAGAGTTTTGTGATGAAACCTACGTAAATAAAGTTCCTTTTGAGTTTGAGTTAGAGCATTTTAGTATGGCGAGAAGATTTCTAGATTTGGGTGAGTTTAACATAGATAATTATCATTCATTATAATTGAAACTGAATCTACTAAACCGCTAGAAAAATCCACCAGCCACTAAAAGCAATATTTCGCCACTAAAAGGGGAGTCGAAACCACGAGTTTTAGTGGAAAATACCACTAAGTTGGCAACACTGCTGACGAGTTGTCTCAACTACACATCGTGTAGATTGAAAACCAACTTTGGTTGGAACAACCAAGGTGACCTCTGTTGGTGGTTGGACCCAACCGTGTAGAATAGGTTTAAACCTATTCTACACGGTTGGGTCCAACCACCAACAGAGGTCACCTTGGTTGAGTTGGAGCAAAAAGCAACCGTGTAGAAGTTGGTTGATGTCAATATTTGGTTGACCAACCGAGTGGACTTCAACCAAGGTGACCTCTGTTGGTGGTTGGACCCAACCGTGTAGAATAGGTTTAAACCTATTCTACACGGTTGGGTCCAACCACCAACAGAGGTCACCTTGGTTGAGTTGGAGCAAAAAGCAACCGTGTAGAAGTTGGTTGATGTCAATATTTGGTTGACCAACCGAGTGGACTTCCAACCACCTTGATCGTGAGCGCATCCCTCACTACCAAGGACCAATAGAGGACATTGGGTTGAAGAGCGACCGTGTGGATGCTTGTTGGCCTGCGACCGTGCGTAGTTGCGGCCAGTGTTGCCATATAAACAGATTTATCTGTATCTTTATAAATATAATTCAACTGATCATGAACGTAGAAAGAACAGCGGACGGAATCCCGTAGGTATACCATTATTAAGAAGCATAATTGTAAATTAATATTATAATACTCCTGAAAATAAAATGAAGTAAAATTATATATTTAAGTGGCTTAGGAGTCGAATGATCGAATTTTTAGTAATTATTATTTATTTTAATTTTTTGGACAACAAAACAGGTAACAGTTAATAACTAAACTTAATATCTAATAAACGAATATATCCTAGGTTGGAACCCCTAATAATGTTGACACATCATGTCGTAAAGTTACATATTAAACATAGTACAAAGCAACTATTATTATACTTTATCATAGAATCTGAAAATGTCTAAAATTTATCTTCAAGTTCTAAATCTGTCCGAAAAGCATCTTTTGAACCGTATTATGGAAATGTGAATGTAGGTATGACGACTGATAGGTGTGTGTGGAGACTACCACCTAGTGTGGGACAGGGGCCGTAAGATGATAATGGTGTTTATAAATATGACGATTTATAAGAGTTTTGTGATGAAACCTACGTAAATAAAGTTCCTTTTGAGTTTGAGCATTTTAGTATGGCGAGAAGATTTCTAGATTTGGGTGAGTTTAACATAGATAATTATCATTCATTATAATTGAAACTGAATCTACTAAACCGCTAGAAAATTCCACCAGCCACTAAAAGCAATATTTCGCCACTAAAAGGGGAATCGAAACCACGAGTTTTAGTGGAAAATACCACTAAGTTGGCAACACTGCTGACGAGTTGTCTCAACTACACATCGTGTAGATTGAAAACCAACTTTGGTTAGAACAACCAAGGTGACCTCTGTTGGTGGTTGGACCCAACCGTGTAGAATAGGTTTTAAGTTAACTTAAAAGTTAATCCGTTAATCAAAATGTTAACTTCGTTAATGCCCAGCTACCAGCTATGCTTATTTGTGACATCAAAGTTATTTATAATGTAATTGATTGATTATTTAATTAAGTTTAGAATTCCAAGCAAAAGGATATTTCTTTCAAGGTTCAAGGTCTTTAGAATTATCCTATTCTATAATTTCCTACGTCTCCCGATTGGACTCTCGTAAAAAGAGTTGGTGAATAAACAAAGAAAAAAACCATTAAATAATTTTATTATTAGTAACTCTTACAATAAATATTTTTACATAATCGTCATCTCGAGCGAAGCGGTACCTAGCATGCCATTAGCATCGACCCAGGCATTTAGGGATTTATGCCATGCAGTATACTAAGATGACCACCTTTTTTACGTTGGAAAATAGTACACTACTCCAAAAATATTGGTCGGCTAATACAGACTCAATTGTGCCAGAGTTCAAATGGGGTGGATGTCTAAAAAAAAAAAGGGAGTACTTTCAGAGTACAAGATTTTTAAAGAGTATGGTTTGCGAAAAAAGAAGCAAAACTCTTAAATGAGTATAAGTGGTTTAAGTATACTTAAAATTGTATTTATGGATTAATTAATCTTGATGTTCTTTATTAAGGGCAGTTTTGTTCCGTAGTTCCTCCTGGGCATAATATGGTAGCTTCCTGTTTTCAAATTTGACAGGTCCTCCCAGCTGCACTGTCTCTGGTATATTGAGTTCTTCATTAAGCTTCTTGGCCAAAAAGTATATTTCGGCAAGTGCAATTATCAGAGCACATATGACACCAAGCAGCAGTCTGAACCCAAAGTCGAGAGAACCTATCATCCATTCAACGCCTTTGAATCCAAATAAGAAGCCAGCAAATATTGAGAGTATAAACTGGCCAATACCAATCAAATGACGGTTGATTTGCTTCACTGTAAAATAATAAAAATATATTATTATAAATTAATAACATTACATTCAATTAGGTTTTTAACAGATTATATTAGACATGTTCTATAGTGTGGATTGCAATTGTTGTGTAGTTTTGTTTTTTCGTAATTTAAAAAACATAGTAAGCACCACTGAGAAACTTAAATTCTTTTTTTTTAACTATTTAAAGTTTGTACCCTAGCAATCTAGGGTAGATTAAAAAGGATTAATTAAATAAATAATAAATATCCTTGAACATTTCACACAACGCCATCTCGTCCCAAGCTAAGCAACTTAATGCTTGTGTTATGGTAACGAGATGGATGATAAACTACTTATAAATATTATTTTTTGTAAATACATACATATTATATATAGAAATGACACCCAGACTCCGAGCCAGTGCCTCTGGTTTACACAAAGACACTTGCCCGACCCCGGAATCGAACCCGGGACCCGTTGATCCAAAGGCGGCACATCTAACCACTAGACCAACGACGCAGCCATAAAGCCATAAATGGGGTTTGTGAATTAATTAATTTGTATTACAGTATTGGTGGTATTTCTAGTATTATGTTTATTGGCAAACAATAAAAAGAATAACACTTACTCTGATAAGCAATACTGTCTTCAGGAAATTTCAATCGTACATTATCTACAGATTTTGTCATCTTTCTGTACTCTCTCGCTTCCTGCTGGGCCCTCAATTTGACACACCTGGCTTCTAATACTGGATTTCTTTTGAGGATCTCATTTTCAGGAAAATCAATCTTAGAACCCTCTAAAAGAATGTGTAAATATGGAACATCCTTCCCACCTTCTTTCCTTTGGTATTGTAGGTGCAAATATAGCCAATCTATATCCAAAGTGGTCAGGTACAAATCAGGTTTACTATCACCATTTTTATTTTCATCATTTTTAACTTTATCTTCATTACACTCGGACAAATCTTCATTAGAACCTTTTTCTGATTCAACATTAACATCATTTATTTGTTTATCTTCATTGTCCTGTTCTTCTGGACTGACAACATGTTTGATTTTATTCAAATTCTTTAAATCATTGGCATTTAATTGTATGTTGAGAGGCTGTATTTGCTCTTTTTGCTTATGTTTAATTTTATAATTGACACCTTCAATCAGTTTAACAACATTAGTGGGTGTATCTTCATCAATTGTGATACTTTTTAGGTAATCAAGAAGATCTTTTGATGGGTGGATTATAAGTTTGGTGTCAACTAATGAACCTTTTAAATCCATTTTGCCTTAGATGTTACTGATCAGCAATATTGAGCTTATGATTTAAGTCTGCATACAAGTCTCTCAATTCTTCTTCTTTTTCTTCAAATGCGTTGTCAATCCTTTGGCATTTGAAATTCATATCATCAATGAATTGGTCCCATTCCTTTTGCCTTTTTTCTTGGTTCTCTAGCCTCTTATGCTTGTGCACCTAGAAGAAGAATAATTTATAATCAAAATGAGTGTTGTCATGTTTGTATATAAAATCACAAATGTTATTTTATTTTCAGGGAACCTTACAGCTGGTTAATATAGATAGATAGATAAACTCTTTATTGTACACAAGAGAAATAGGTGGAACACAATAATATGTAACTATTTGTACAATGGGTGGTCTTATCTCTAACTGCAATTTCTTACAGACAACCTTAAATACATATGTAAATTAAAGCATAAAGGTACACCCAATAACAAATTTCTACATTTAGATAGAACTGTGTGTAAGATGAACGAGGATTTCATAATCAATTATTATTAAAAAAAATTTTTAGTTTTCATTTAAACAAGGAATCTGAAGTGTTAGATGTATATATCTGCCTGATCTAATATATTATTGCAACCTCTGGATGCTCTTAACAGAAGTGTGTTGAGAATTCGAAATAAGATTGATGGGAAAATACTAGCATTGGATTCCTAAATGAAATGATAAGTGTACAATGAATAAATGCAATAAAATGCGATTTCATTTAACAGAATAATTTATGTTAAGATTTTGTTGTATTAATAATAATGATAGCTAAATTGAGATCAGATCACAAATATTATAGCAATAAGATGGCCCAATGTCCAATTCACCTTATCAAAAGCTATTATCTGAAATTTATGAACATTACATATCAATCAGTTTCATGCATATTATTTATGTTTATAAATCAATGTGTATCTTGTTGATGCATTATAAAGATTGTACATTAAGATACACATAATTTGTGTTTACCTCATGAACCTTCAAATAATCCTGTTCAACTTTTTGAGATAGCTGCAGTGCCTGTTGCAGTTTTTCAGTTAGTATAGGCAATCCAGTTTCACCAGACTTCCTGATCCTCTCTACTTGACTATCTTTGATTTCGGTGAGTTGTTCAATTATTGCAAATAAATTTTCCACTTCACGATCTCCTCGTTTCTCCTGTAAATGTGATACACTTACTAAATAGTAATTAAGTATATTTTGTCGCCTAAGCTTTTAATAATATATCTGACCATAAAGAAATTACATGTATTCATTATTAAACTATTATTAATAAACTATTAGTACAGCCAGGTTTTATGGCCACTGAATGTAGCCATTAGTATGCACTTGCACATCATACATTTCATAACCAAACACAAGCAGAAGAAGACTGCGCGCATGGGCGTGTGCTGCCTCCACGCCCCGCGTGTGTGCCGCTGATACCAGGTTTTGTGTTCTGTGCAGCATTATGCTGCTAAGTTCGGAGTTCGGTTTGGTGAGTGCTGTATCTTGAAGTGGAAGAATAATATTATAATGTATCAAATCCTAAGATTTGATACATTATAATATCATACAATGTCACCTATAGCTTAACTGAATTGTCTTTTTGTTGCCTTAAAGGTGTATGGGAGTCTGTTCCAAGTCAGAGTTTCTATAAATCTAATATTATTTAAATAGTGTCAGTTCTGTCTCAGCTAAATATTTTTAATGAGACAATTTAATAAAAGTGAAAATATATAATTAGACAAAAATATACATAAATAATACCATACCTCAAACTCTTTGAGCATAAATTTTATTTCACCATTTAAAAAAGGCCGGTGGTCAAACAGTCTTGACCAAATTTCTCCTGTAGCTGAAAATATATTAAACAGGTCAGGTTAGAGCACTTTCAATAACAGGCTAGACAGCTTAATTATGTGAGCAATAGATTAAATATATCATACATTTAACAAACAGTACTTTTATATACAAACATTTTTATTCCAAGAAACTTCTACTACATTACATTCCATTCTACAACAATACATTCCATTCTACTACATTACAATACAGTATGATGTTTACTAGCATCTACAAGATTTTTTTGAGTTCAGTTCATTTACACACAAGTCACATGATATTTAAAAAGATTTATATTGATTACATAGTAGTTGGGTCAATGCGCACGAATATCGAGATAATTATTACAGCAGAGTTCGCATTCTAACAATAATAATTGATGATGTGATGCAACAAATTAAATATAAATTGTAGAATAATAAATGGCTACCTATTTATTTAATAAAATAATTTAACTGACTATTATTCTCAGACAAATTATCCAGGACAATGTACACGTACCTCGTGACAGTTCCGTCATTTTGATTTCCTTTCATAAGCCGGCTCTACACTCGCGCAGCGAAGGGCCTCGATAGCCCGCGACAACTGCGAATCACTAGTGTAGATGTTGTTCACGCCTTCGCGTTCGCGCTTCGCACCGTTCCCCGATCAGTGTCGGTTTTTTGGCCCGCGTCAAAGGATTTACTTTAGAAATCGCGTCGTCATCCATCATCGCGAACACGCGGATCACGGCGTTTATTCACGGCGTGAATTCTCGTCGCGACGTCACGCGTGAGTGTAGAGCCGGCATTAGGGATGGATGACACTAGTTACATAGAATATATCGATTTTATATTAAGTCTGGAATAAAATATTGTCGGTACAAAATTTCATTCCTTTCATCCTAAATTATTTTGTTTGAAAATTATACATACATACATATAATCACGCCTCTTTCCCATAGGGGTAGGCAGAGACCACTTCTTTCCACTTGCTACGATCCATACATACTTGTTTCGCTTCGTCCACTTTCATTATTCCCTTCATACATGCTCTTCGGTTTAGGGTACTCTTGATCTGGACTTTTTTCAAGACGTCCCTGATTTGGTCTTGAAGCGTCCGCCTAGGTCTTCCCCTTCCAACACTTTCATTCACACTCGCCTTATACACTTTTTTCGTCAATCGTCTTCATTCATTCTCTCGACATGGCCAAACCATCTCAGCATACCTTTCTCAATTTTTGTCACTACATCTTCTTTCAGACCACAACGCTTCCTTATCTCACTATTTCTTATCCTGTCACTCAGTTTAACTCCTATCATACTTCTTAACGCTCTCATCTCAACTGCATTTATTCTGCTTTCATGTTTCTTCTGCCATACCCAACTTTCACTTCCATACATGAGTGTCGGAACCAACACTCCCTCATGCACAGCCAAACGAGCCTTGTTAGACACCTTCCGACTGCTCATAAAGGAGTGCAAAGCTCCGTTCACCATGTTCCCTGCATTCACTCTTCTTTCGATATCACTCTCACACTTTCCATCTCTTGTAAACTTTGAACCCAGATACACAAACTCATTCACCTGTTCAACTTGTTCATCTCCAATCACGATATTGCAGACTGTCACTGCCTCATCTCTTTCAAACACCATCACTTTCGTCTTCTTAACATTCATCTTCATTCCCTTTCTAGCAAAAGCTCCACGACGAGTAATTGACGAGTAACTCATTTGGCCATCAACACCCATTTGAAAAACGCACAGTATTATAAGCGAAGCTGATTCCAGCATACAATATGATATCAGATATACTCAATATTTATTAATATCATAAACTAGCCACCCGGCCCGGCTTCGCAAGGGTGCAGTTATGCATGTATTATACTTATGCCTTCCTCTTGAATCACACTATCTATTAAAAAACCGCTTCAAAATCCGTTGCGTAGTTTTAAAGATTTAAGCATACATAGGGATGGACAGACGACAGCGACTTTGTTTTATTATATATATATATATATATATATATATATATATATATATATATATATATATATATATATATATATATATAGTGATAGTGATAGTGAAGTCTAGCAAATAAAAACTCGCAATGCTATTCAGAAACTTATTATAGCCAGACTAAGTGTTTTACAATAAGACAAATAAGTCTTATTACATTGAGCAAATTTAACAAGGCCTACGACTTCAGAGCTTGTACAACTTGAAGTTTAAAAGCTATCGATACTCGTACCATACAAACACGTGTACAAACAACACTAGAAACTTTGACGCTAAATTTCAGCGTTTGACGTCTTTGAATGGTTCATTCATTTGTTCGTATGATTTTGTCTAATTTGCCTATAATAATCTACTGTGGCCCAAACATTTGTTTGGCGCTATAATTCTGTTTACGCAGAGTAGTTGAAGTAAAAAAGGGAATGTATTCAACCAGAAGTCAATACATTGTGTTAATTAAAGTGTTCAATCTATTTATTACTTACCTCATTCGTTCTAATCGGCTTCAATTTCATTGTAAACTTTCATTCACGTCAGTTCTTCGTTCTTCGTCGTAGAGTGAGTGTGTTCTATGCTATCAGATGCGAAATTGTTTTTATTTGCGCAGAAGTGTTTGTAGGTGTTACGATATGTGTGATTTAAATCACAATGTTGTCTCTATTGTGTATTAATTAACAATAGACCTAATGTGAAAAATCGAACTTGAATTGGAGATTGTGTTTTGTCCACCATGCCGGGTCTTATTGGTATTGGTGAATTCATTGAGGAAACTAGAGAGGATTACAGTTCACCCACTACTTCCACGTTCGTTTCTCGTATGCCACAATGCCGCCAGACAATAAGCGCATTGGAAGAGGTAAGCCCAAAACAGTGACAAAAAGATTAGGCGTAATTTTTGTTTTACTTTATGGGTGTTTTAGTTTGCTACTTTGAATATTTATATTAGTATTTTTTTTGTGTATGATTTCACAGACACTTAGCTAAATCGGTGAACTGCGGTTTTTTTTTATATCGGAAAGATAAAATTTGATAATTCATTTTTGACTACAATGGATATATTGCAATCGATTCTTTTTTATTAAACAGCTAATAGTGAAATAAAATTAGGAGCCTTTAACGTTATATTAGTTGAGTTATTCTGGAATATTTCCGGAATTAAATATTGGATGACGAGCACACATAAACTAAAACTACTACTACTACATAGACTTTACTAATTAAAATATTGAAGGTTCTTTCAGCAGACATCAATTAGTTGTATTATGTACATACTTGGTAAATCTATTCACTATGATATATTATCAATGAATGACTTTGATTTGTGACGCGACGCGACCTTGGTTCCGCCTCCATAGGCGAAAGCGAAATGTGATGTGACTGTAAAAATCACCCATAACGACAGTCACTCAGTCAGTGCTGTTTCTGCACTTTCCTGCATCACACTGTGTTCCTCTAAAATTAACAGAGCAGCCGAATATGCAAAAGAAAACCGCATAAATTAACAAAAAGAATCGTTCGTCGCAACTTATAACAGGCGATGATCTTCAATTAACTAATCAGGCGTTCTTCAGTAGCTACACTATCGACCGATTGATTTGCCCAAAAACAAAACAAAAATCTGCTCAAAATCGGCCCTGACCGACATGATACAACACACCTCCTTTTTGTCTAATTTAGAAAATGTTTCTCAAATTTGTTACTTCTTGCCTTATTCGTCATTTACTTTTATTCGTCATTTTTCATAGTTAATCTATCTTGCCTAGGAGACGGTGCGGATAGCAGTCGACCTGTAGGTTAGGCAACGTCTGGCTCTGCTGGTTGTTGGATGGGTGTCCAATATATTGGGAGGGGACGTAAAACCGGTCCCGTTGACAGTACCATCTATGGCAGTCGTCAGTAGCGTAGGAACTGACTGCTGGTCTAACCATGTAATTACCGGTTCTCCCACTTGTGGGTCGCGGAGGGCAGATGGAAATCACTCCGCCTAAATACTGGTAGTTATCGAAATCAGGTAGAATGATACCCACCTCAAGGGAATTGGGTAATAGGCAAGGAGGTTTTATTGTAAAGCCAAAACCTCTTAGAATAGGTTCCTCAAGGGAATTGGGTAATAGGCAAAGAGGTTTTATTGTAAAGCCAAAACCTCTTAGAATAGGTTCCTCAAGGTTAGGATGGTATAACAAACATAATTATGTTCCAAAGTCGAATTAAGTGAAAATGTATCTACTTATGTCAAAGGGCAACTGCTTAGCAACCTAGTCTAGATTCTAGACAACACGAATAAGCAGCTACAAATTTCGATACGAAGGTTGCAGAGCGTCCCTGGATACTTTGCTCATCATAGTAATAACCAGTATCAGTATTCACTAACAGTAAATCTCACCCGTGTTATCAAAAACCAACTGTATGCACGGGATAACAAGTACGAACTGTCTTGAGACGAGGCATAACATTAAAGTTAGTATTGTGTCCGATATCTTTCTTAATGCTTCGTGGGCCGTTCTTTAGTAAAGAGGACGCGAGCTAATGAATAGTGAAACTTGAAATGTATTGAACTAAGACTTTAGGCCTAAATATCGCGAACACATCATTATGCATTGAACGAAATTCATTGGTTAAAACATTTATCTGGCTTCAAAAATATCGTAATCGACATATAAACAACTCGAACCAAAAGCGTTCGGAGGGTGGGCGGAACCATATTACCAACATCCCGTAGTTATAACGTACCTTATAACTATTTAGCAGCCACTGACGTCCATTGCTGATCGTCAAAATGTACTGTACTTGCTGAATGCTGTACTTCACTAATTGCCAACGACCTTCTCGCCGGTCCACTAGGGACCAGAATAAAAACTATTTTAAAATGTCACCCCATGCATTTTACTCTGGTGTTCGTACTACGTTTGTCATTCCCATACGTAGCCACTCCAGGATTTTACTATCCTAATTACTATCCGTTCTCAGGGCTATGTTATTCGCCCACTGCAATAATTCAAGATACTTAGCAGCAAAAAAATGCTTGGAGAAAGTTCGATATTGATACTTGTTTATCTACTTATTGCAAAAGAGAACCTTGACCGGATTGCCCGTCGTCAAACAAGTTTTTGATGGCGGAAGTGAATTTTATTTTCATTGGGCATGACACCAAAGAATGTATGAATGGCTACTAGCACTTTCTTTACAATCGATGAAGGTACACAAATATTATTATCTAAAACATAGAATCTCGTGTGTTTAATGTTATTTCACATCTTTGTAGCAATCTTGGACATGGACAACTTTCTATATGCAAAGTATATCTAGTTCTAATTTTTTTATACCCACACATACTGCTGCTTTTGTTTTGTGGGGCATTAAAATTACACATCGGCGGTATAAGTTGGTGTGAAGTGTCTTTTCAGCGTCCCGATATTTATAACCCCGAGGTGTTATAGTTTTGTTTGGACCATGTCAAAATACATGCGATGTATGTAGGTTTCCAGGGTGCAATATGTTGGTGCCCGTGGATTGCCTTTCTCTACTCTCGAATGGGAGAATATTGTAGTCGTGACCTTATTTTGATAATCCTTGCTAGCCAATGAGTATATTGTATTAATATTGCTGTTTACGTAACCGATAACGCGTATCAATATCTTTATCTGTTTGAGGAGGAAATCGTAACAAGTTGTTATATACTTGTGAGTACTAGGTAGTAACTAAGTCGTTGTCTTAGGTATATGGAATGACTTCAAAAATAATTGTCCTATTTTAAACTTTTAGGTATTAGTCTACTTTTGTGTACGTAGACCAAGAACAAAATGTGAACGTTGTCAAAAATATCTTCAATTCTTGAATGTATACATTTTGGTAAGCAAACACGGAAATTAGTAAACACGTACAAAGTACCTAAAATTCACAGTTGCACATAAAAGCTAATCTATCTCAAAACCTACTTTAAACGGTAGATATCGATTGTAACATTTCGAATGTACCAAAGACAAATTTACTTTCAAGCCCCAGGCACTCATTTTCACGTGTATTAAACTAATCTACGTCGTGCCTTGGCCTGATTTTAGAGCAGTTCTAAACAACTGCAGAAGAATAATGTGTAGATACTTGCAATGTAACGTCTACAACTAGTACCGGCTCTTCGCGGTTCCATCTTAATTTCTAATCACGAATGAATACCAAAGACGTTAACCTACTTCCAACCTCAGTATCACTCTGCCAAGCACCGAATGAATAGGCCTTAAAGGTCAACAACCAATGAGTCATTGTGAATGCTATCTGCTGCATACGAAGACTTCGTACCGGGTGAACCTCTGATGTGGGCAGGCGATAAAAATCATATCTCTGACTCATCACCGCTGCTTAGAACGACTGGCATGGAATTATAATTATTTCGTGTTTACTTTAACCCGATAGGAAGTGACTAAGCTTCTGCAGAGATACTAGCTCCTAGATTTTTTCTTGACATGAGCATGTCCTGAATGAAATTCACTTAGATAAATACTAGAACTCAAACCAGTTGTAAGTTTGTAGTCCCAAATAGCCGAATAAATGACTAGATAGAAAATATACGCCGGTTTTTATCTCATCTATCATATTAATGTACATCTCAATGAAATATTATGCATGCCAGCATCGCAGACCCCTCCCCTTGAACTCTCTCACTGCGATAAAGTTCCGCACACTTGAGCACGCCGCGTTTTAAGTGGAACTTAAATGTAACTGAAATGGTAG
The DNA here is from genome assembly GCA_905475355.2 of Clostera curtula. NCBI lineage: Eukaryota > Metazoa > Arthropoda > Insecta > Lepidoptera > Notodontidae > Clostera > Clostera curtula. Next base: position 15,286,621 of record FR997795.1, read on the forward strand.
TGTGCGAGCACGTGACTGCACTAAAACCCAATCAATACCTATTTTAATTCTAGCACGTTGTAACGCGCACTTACACTATGCTTAGTGCTCGTTGTATTGGAGAGGAAAGTAAGTTATACGTCAAAAAAATCGGTCTTCGTTAACAGATACCGGTATTGTATGTGTTGTAAGAAAGGACGTCGTAGCCTGCATTAGAGTAAAATGCAATTAATCTGCAGATTATACAACGCCTGACTCGTGTTGTCGCCTTCTTCGTGTTTTAGGGAGCACAGTCGTCAATCACGGCTGTTATTCTAATATCTATGATAATAAAATTCCGCTACTTGCTTCGGTACATAAGTACTGACGCAGTAAATCTCGGTAAGTGTGGTGACGGATTTAAAATACATAGTGTCACCACCCCATTCCATCCCGAGGGTGTCGTAAGAGCCGACAAAAGGAAATGACAAGGCCGATAACCTAGCCACAAGAGAAGGATAACATGATACGAAACCCTATGACAATCCGTTAGGCCAGGGTGGCACAGTAGGCTAATTACCCTCAATGGATTGTATTGGATGATCGTAATTGGAGGAGGCCTTACTCAGCTGTGGGTCTCAGCTGTGGGCAGAATAGTAGTAGCAGTAAGTCTGCTAGTATGACTGACCAATTACAGGTACTCGCACTATATGGTCTCAGAAGCAGAAGCATATAGAAATCGGTCCGTCTAAATAAGTCCTCTAGAGCCGACTATCGAGTGCTTACGCTCTCCATCTAAATGACATTGTGAATAGCCATGTACACAGGTAACAAGGTAAATATGTGATATTGTACAACACGTGTACAGTCAAAATAATAAAACAATGTAGCCTCTAATAGCCATAACTTACGGATATAACATTTTCTACTGACGGTAAGTTTAACATAAAATAAGAAACAAAAGAATGTTATGGTGTTACCCGAAGCATGACGAATTAGGGGAAGAGTATTGAAAGTCATTGTCAATAAGATAAAAGATTTGTCGTCTTCCAAATTAAATATGAAAGGCGAAACATCGGACAAGGAAATGCTTTTATTTTTTCTTTTATGGTCTGATGCATTTATACTGAAATAGCTTCCGTCCACGGCTTTACCTGCTTAAAACGATTTAATAGCGCGTTAAATGCACACTTATATAAAATGTACTAAAAATGTTAACTATCAAAACCGCACTAGAAATAAACAATAAAAAACTATTTGAAGTAGTCTTAGGCATACCTATATCCTAATAAACGTCGGTTTCAATTTAAGTCCCAACCGACTTCAAATAATCAAATTCAAATTTTCGCTACCTTACAAGATCGATCCTCTTGACAATGTTACCTTCGCTATCACGTAGTTTGAATTTTAATGTATTGTCATCGTTGGTAATCTCAAATGGTACAATAATCTAACCTTACAGAGGGGTGTTATAAATTTGACGTAACGTCACTTCGGCATTCGGCCGATATTCGGTGTATAGTCGAAATTACAGGCATCAGCAGCGGAGGCGATGCGTTGAGGATTTTTTTGTAATGTTAGAATTAGTATGAAAGACTAAAAATATAATACGCAGCCTATTTCGTACTAATTCGAACAAAATTGTATTTTTGTTTGTATGAAATGCGAGACATTCGGCACTAGCAAAGAAAACCTGTTTGCAGTATTTTGTCTGTAATTAAAAACATCTATCAAACATAACGATAAAATAAAACTGAAGCTTTTAAAGACATAGTCACAGTTATTTATTTTAGTTAGACACATATAATGATTGCGATAAAATAATTAAATAAATTCGTATTTTTTAAATTAACATACGAACTCTTTACCTGTCGAAGTAAAGTAGAGATCAAAACGAACACAAACAAATGTTAGTAACAAAAACAATATTTTTCTGATAAACATCGTCACCAAGTTTTGCATAAAAACCTTAATACAAATCTACGTTGTTAATCAATCGATTTCAACAGACTTCAAATAAGTGTTTGAATATGCTGTCAATGAAGTAAACCATACGAAAGTCCTTTTCGAAGCCCGTGAAATTCGAAGTAAATTCGTAAATTGGATAAAGAATATTACGTTTTCGGTTTTCAATCTACTAAACATTCATAAGTTCATTTTAAGTATTATTAATTATTTAAAAATCTATCCATCTATTCGTAAATTATACGGCCTAATTTATATGTATTTTGTTCCTATTCGGTTCAAACCACATTCGGCCCATCTCTATTTTTTACGTTAACATACTAACCTCTTTCCTAGAGATCCCGGTTTTTGTTTTACAATTTCTATTTTTATACCATAGACTTCACATCCTTATGTAAACTTTGTTGTACCTAACATAACATGCGTCGCAATCAGCTGTGATAAAGCGAAAGTACCAACCTGCTCACTAACCGTGTTGTTTGTTTGTAATGAAAACTTTCTCTCAAACAAGTGTAGGTGTGGGCTCTTATTGCCAAATTAAGATCATTGATCAATTTGGTAGACTTAGTAGAGGCTCCAACCTATTTTTGGATTTGAGTCTGGAAAACAGCAGTCTGTTTTAAGTCTGCCGTGAGCATTTAGAGAAGGAATTGCTTGCTGAATCTTCACTGTAATATATATATATATATATAATATATATATATATATATAATATATATAATATATGTATGTATAGGTTTATTTATTATATATAAAAGTATATTGTATAATGAAGTATGTATAAAGAATAATTTTAATTATTATATTTTTAGCATATAATATAAGTTGTTTCGTAATTTATTGTATACTGTGCAGTCTGTGCACCTACCATTTGGTTCTCTGCACCACTTATATGTTGACTGGGAGAGAATGCCCATGGCATTAAGTCCGCCTTTGTACACTTATGTGCATGAAGTTTAAATAAATAAAAATCTCTTTATGATTACTGAGATACTAACTTGGGTTGTATTGTAACATAAAAATATATAACGGCCTTCCATAATAAATGGGCTATCATAATAATTATAGTCTGCATATTGAACTTAAGTTTCTTGAATTCTGGTAAATATTCCCTGATTAATAAATTTTCAATCAACAAACTCTATATCTTTATAATATTAGTGTAGACTCAACTCAAACTCAAAACGAACTTTAATTACGTAGCACAAAACTTTTATAAATCGTCACATATAAAATTGGTGTCTCTAGTGGTAGTCTCTAGTATACACACCTATCAGTTGTCATATTCACATCTTAAACCTATTCTACACGGTTGGGTCCAACCACCAACAGAGGTCACCTTGGTTGAGTTGGAGCAAAAAGCAACCGTGTAGAAGTTGGTTGATGTCAATATTTGGTTGACCAACCGAGTGGACTTCCAACCACCTTGATCGTGAGCGCATCCCTCACTACCAAGGACCAATAGAGGACATTGGGTTGAAGAGCGACCGTGTGGATGCTTGTTGGCCTGCGACCGTGCGTAGTTGCGGCCAGTGTTGCCATATAAACAGATTTATCTGTATCTTTATAAATATAATTCAACTGATCATGAACGTAGAAAGAACAGCGGACGGAATCCCGTAGGTATACCATTATTAAGAAGCATAATTGTAAATTAATATTATAATACTCCTGAAAATAAAATGAAGTAAAATTATATATTTAAGTGGCTTAGGAGTCGAATGATCGAATTTTTAGTAATTATTATTTATTTTATTTTATTGGACAACAAAACAGGTAACTGTTAATAACTAAACTTAATATCTAATAAACGAATCTATCCTAGGTTGGAACCCCTAATAATGTTGACACATCATGTCGTAAAGTTACATATTAAACATAGTACAAAGCAACTATTATTATACTTTATCATAGAATCTGAAAATGTCTAAAATTTATCTTCAAGTTCTAAATCTGTCCGAAAAGCATCTTTTGAACCGTATTATGGAAATGTGAATGTAGGTATGACGACTGATAGGTGTGTGTGGAGACTACCACCTAGTGTGGGACAGGGGCCGTAAGATGATAATGGTGTTTATAAATATGACGATTTATAAGAGTTTTGTGATGAAACCTACGTAAATAAAGTTCCTTTTGAGTTTGAGTTTGAGCATTTTAGTATGGCGAGAAGATTTCTAGATTTGGGTGAGTTTAACATAGATAATTATCATTCATTATAATTGAAACTGAATCTACTAAACCGCTAGAAAAATCCACCAGCCACTAAAAGCAATATTTCGCCACTAAAAGGGGAGTCGAAACCACGAGTTTTAGTGGAAAATACCACTAAGTTGGCAACACTGCTGACGAGTTGTCTCAACTACACATCGTGTAGATTGAAAACCAACTTTGGTTGGAACAACCAAGGTGACCTCTGTTGGTGGTTGGACCCAACCGTGTAGAATAGGTTTTATCTTTCATTCATATTTTTTTTTTCTTTTTTTTTTTTCTTTTTTTTTTCTCGACTGGCAACACTGGACGATACACGTCTAAAAATTTGTTCCCTAAAATTTTTCTGTTTTAAATTGTTTTACAAGTTTATACAGTAATTTTCTTTAATAAATAATAAATACTAAGTCGTGTATTACCTAAACAAGTGTTATCAAGTGTTGTTATATGACTTATATGTGACTTTATCGAGTTTGGAGTTCGTACGCCGACCAGCTGACCGTTACCGGCATACCGCACAATCAAGCAGCTGATTGAATCCCTGGGAGTATTGTTTTTATGTTTTTATTTGTAATAAACTGTATCACGCATATTACACTATTCATAGCTCATTCTACGTGTTATGAGCATCGTCTATCCACACATTTAGGCTTCGTTTTGTCTCGCTTTACTTGACAAGTTGGAAGCAAAGTCGACGACGAAAGTTAAAAAGCCTCATACAGTTAATACACAGCTACACTATACATAAACGCTATATCTTTAACTACATAATTGGTTGGCCTATGCTTATCAATTAGATCTGAAATCGTTTTCGAGTGGAGTTCGAACAGTGTACTTGCCTACCCCCATTAGAAAAAGGAAGTAGAAACATTTAAATAATTGAAATTTTGTAACTGTGTTTGTTACTTTCAGTATTAACTATTTATTAATCATTATTTATTTCTTACTACATCTTCTTACCAACCTCTTAATTTAACTATATTTACTTTTCCATCCATCTTTACATTCTATCTTTTATTATGACCCTGAAGTTAGCAGACAGCAGACAAAATAAAATTTCAGATAGGGATATCTACAAGCGAATTTAAGTTTTCCAAGTTTACCAAATTGGTAATTGTTTGTCATTGATTTACCTACAGGTGATAATAAACAAAATTCTTTTTATAATTGTTCATTTTTTTTTAAATTAAAAATTAACTTTTGGGAAGCCCTCACCTTGTTTCATATCGTTTCTTAAATCTGAAATTTTCAAATTTAGTTTATTTTTGGATTCTAAAAAGGTGATTTTATTTAGATTTTTGAATTTTTGCCTAGGGCATTCTGGGACGTATATCTACGAGGAAAATGGATATTATTAAAAAAAAAAAAATGTCACCTTTTCGTCTTTAAAATATCTAAGGGTGATATTTTTTTTTTTTTTTATTTGTTAGACGGTTCGTTAGATATCCCTAATTTTCGATATTTTTGAAATTTTGATGCCGGATATCAAAGTGGAATATATTCGAAATACAAATAAAAAAAATGTCATGTCTTCATTTTTCAAAAATCTAAAGATGACTTATCGTGGATTTTTTATTTTCTTATTTATTTAATTAATATCCCTATCTTTTGTTCTTTTTTTGAACATTCTTTAATCCTGTAAATACAGACGAAGACAATTCAATTGAAAATAATTAGCCATGACTAAGGTAAACCGTAATGTACGACGCCCTTTTTTTTTTTTTTTTGTTGGTGAAATGCTTTATGCATACCACCGCCCCCCGGGGGAGAGGTCGATGATCATGTGGGACTCCGACAAGGGTCGTCTACCCACTAAAACCCCAGCGGTATACCCTCACGTGACGCCCCGGCGTGGTGCCGCTATCAGAGTGTACCGGTGTACAGTGTACCGGGACGCCCCTCCGTCTCCACCCCTGCCTCCGTCCGCGGCGCGGGTCAGCCGGAGCTCCCTCCTTTGCGACCCGCCCCGCTGCCCCCCTCTGCGACACAACGGCCCCGCAGAAGGATCTTACGACGCCCTGAGGGTGTCGTAACAGCCGGCAAAAGGAAAGTGCAAGGCTGATGACCTAGCCGCAAGAGAATTGCCCTCCATGTAACTGGAGGAGCCCTGACTAAGTAGTGGGTCATCTATGGGCTGAATAGTAGCATAGAGGTAAATAAGGATCAATGATTGAGGTAAGTATTGGGCACGTAATATGATAGAGTAAAATAAGGAAAAATAAAATTTGGTCTGTAAGTATTTCAGAATTTACATAAATCACAGTTGTATTTATAATTATCACTTTGAATCGCTCAATAAGAAATTCACGATAAATTATCGGATTTTTTATTTTCTTATTTATTTAATTAATATCTCTATCTCTTGATGTTTTTTCAAACTGTTGGCCCGGAATATTAAAATAAAAAATGATGAGAAACTTAAAAAGAAGTCTTTTATTAACATTTTTCAAAAATCTGAAGATAATTTTTAGCAGATTTTTATTTTTTTCAGCTGTTCATTAATTATCAAGATATTTCAGTTTTTTATATTTGTTTTGACGGAGAGTAATAGGTAAAACATTTTTTTTCATAAATTTAAAAAAACATATCCAAACTATTATCTGAGAATAATTTAGCCATGACAGACATAAGAACGGCGCGAGTTCGAAAGTCGCGCCAAAAAATTTACTTCATAAAAAAAGTCGTCAAATTATTAATCACAGTGTCTAACTGTTTGTGATTACTAAGTTTAATATTTAATATTATTTTTAACAATACGAGTGATATGTTTAAATAATAATCTGTGAGCGTTTGTGGTTTATAAATTATAATAGCTCAATATTTTATTATCACAAGAACCATGACGTTCGATTACGAGGATCTGATACAAACATTAGTGAAAATAGTTAACAATTTTGAGGATGTGATAATTGAACCATCAAAAAATAAATTAATTATTCCGCAACTACTTAAGCACTATAAAATAAACAAAAAAAGAGAAATTAAGAAATTTCAATCAACTTTATTTTGGGCATGGCGGAAAAATTATGATGGTTTTGTTGATAAATTTAACTTTCAACTACGAGTTAAATTATTACGTCAATTGACGGAATCTGAAAATAAAGAAGAAACTCGTGTGTTAGCCCAACTTAGTCGAACATTGAGTACCACATCTATCTCACACTCCGATTCATCTGAGGATGAGGAAAAAGTAAATCCTCTTAATAAACTGAAAGTTCATTACGATTATTTCCACTACAAAACAATAGAATTTTGTAAATCAAAATTTTTGTCTAAAGGTCATTTTTCTCGGGATTTATTCCATCACGTTTTACGCCAAGAACTACCAAAGCTGGCTGGAATAAAATGCGTTTTAGTATTTCAGGGCTTAAAAATTAGTAAAAAAATTCATGAATTTAGAGACTATGCGGTATGCCGTCAGCCCAAGTGTAATATGAGACTAAAATTTCGTGGACACGACGTTGAATTTAACACTATTCTTAACATTTATAAAACTAAAGACGCACCTCAGCATACTGAGCCTTTGGTTTACGCAGCCAAAGGAATTAACCGCGAAATTTTAAAAGAAAAATTGGAATATGCGAAACCGAGCACAGTTCATCAGTCAGTTATAAATGAAATGGATTTAAATTTAGCTCGAGTAGATAAAAACTATGGTTTCGCTCATACATTACCAACGTTGCAGAAAATAAGTTCAGAAGCTGCATGCCAAAATGATGAGCATCAAGATGACTGTACAGACATTTTTCTACGTATAAGCAAGTGTAAATTCAAACATCCGTACATTAAACAATATATTCCACCATTTACCATCTATTTATCAATCCCTGAGCAAGTAACATTATTGCAAAATCATACTAACATCTGTCTTTATTTTGACGCTACAGGATCCGTTGTTAGGAAACCGTATCCCGAGTCAAAAAGAGTGTATTATTATGCGGGGATCACTAACATTGACCACAAATTATATACATTACTAGAAATGATCACAAATAACCATACCGCTGAATCCATTGGCAGTTGTTTAAAATTTTTTAAGACAATTTGGGCTGAGCTTAATGTGAAATGGCCACCGTTTAAAGATGTAACTACAGACTGGTCTTGGGCGAGTATCAATGCCTTACTTCGGGAATTTAATAACTTATCCGTACGTGATTATTTAAATGAAATCCATCAGGCAATTATTTCCAATGAAACGCCTAAGCTTCTCCCCGTGTACGTTTGTTACCCACATTTCATGAAAATGTTGTCAAGACAACTAAAAAATCGACTGGTAGAAAAAAGGCTGAGGGCTTTAATCTTGGAAATAATGGCTAAATTAGTACACATAGAACACTACTCAATTTTGAAGAAATGCTTGAAGTCATTATTTGTTGTATTTTTATATCCTAAAGAGAATCAAGAGCTGCTTGTTTCTCTCCAGTTATTATCTGAACTGCCCGATGCCCCTCAAATTTTCGACTCTGATGATGATGAAGATGATCCTGAAGATATTCTTGACAGTGAATTGGATGATGAATCATGTAATACATCTAATAAGTATAATAATGACCCTGAACCGGAAAAAAGATCTAAATTAGAGCGGAAGTCAAAACCAGTTTACAAGTTGAGCCCGTTTTATTTAGATGCTCTACCAGTGGTAAACGAAATTTACGAAAAAGCCGAGCTTTTGATAAAAGATAATATAATGAAAAATAATGCTATGTGCTGCAAGGCTTTTGTCGAATATGCAATGATGCGAATTATTCCATTCATTCCATTCTGGTCACTGTCTGCACGGAAAGAGAAGAAGCACTCTTCTAATGCATCCGTGGAGAACTTTTTTAAAGATGTTAAAATTGAAAAAAACATTCCTGTCAAAGCTGGGCATTTCATAGATAAGCGGTGGCGAGCAATTTCAACTCGGTATAAACAATTAGATTTACCGATACCGAAATGTAGTACATCACTGAAGCGACGTGTTGTAAATGAGCCGGATAACATGCAATCAGAGGAAGCATGGAATCGTGACAAGTCGAAACAAACTCCAAGAATTCCTTACCAAGAAGGAAAAAGGTTGAAACGACTAATCGACAAGTCAAAAGTTCCTGCTCTGTTATTTCATAGCAACGGAACGATAAAAAATATTAATTATTATTATCATCCAAACTGTCCTCGGGAATTTACCGTTGCTGTGACGAAGAGCCTAAATGATGATTCAGTTTTGAAATTGAACGGAGAAGATTACAATACTTTGTACAACAGAGCATGGCTCTTGAACTTTACTATTGACTACTGTGCTACTACATTAATTATAAACTCGCCAGAACAGTCAAAAACAGCTTATGTTATCTGCGAAAATAGCACTAAAATATTAAAAAATTCAGTAGAAAATTTTCATCACACCTTTTACCTCAATATGAAAAAACAATGGTCTCGTAAAACCCATCTTTTTCTTCCGTGTCATGTTCAAAACTCTCATTGGATTCTTGTTTATGTCCAATTAAAAGAGAAATGGATTTATTTATTAGATTCTGGCCAAATAAAAGAAGACCCCGAATTATATGTAGCGAATTTTAGAAATTTTTTCAGTGCTGTTTTTCCCAGCAACAACAAAAACGATGATTGGCTTTTAAAAAATATGGTTTATCCATCTCAAGATGAAAAGGATGGCTTTAATTGTGGAATTTACGTAATCTATTTCATCGAACAAATCTTGAAAGGTATCACCTTTAATTTACTCTTTTTTTTTAAACATAAGATTAGTGTGATTAGTATACTACGGTTGTTAAACTAATTTGATGTTTTCTTGTAGTCGGTCATCCAGCCAGACAAGGTGGTATGGCTATGGCTAGGGGTCGCTGGGCCTATCAAAATCCCCCGATAGTTGTAGTCGGGGAAATCTTAACTGTGCGAATTGCTCTAGAAATTTCGCTATTGCGGTGTAGGACTTTATGGTAATTCTCGCATTAGTAGGCGATATTTATTGATTTAATTAGTTCAGATTTTTCGGGAAAATTGTGTATAGTATGTAGCATGTTGGTCGCTGCAAGTTAATAATTATTAATTTTTTTAAGGTCATCAAACCATACCAGTGCAATTCAACCCTAACGAGTATAGAGAAAAGTTAAAGGTTAAATGCCTTGAACATTCATTAGATGTTTCCGATTTGTGTCTTGTTTGTGGACAAGGCGTATTTAGAAAAAATTTAAATTGGGTTTTATGTGAACGCTGTCAGAGGTGGTCACATATCAGTTGTATAAAACATTTGAAGAAAAGTTACGAGGAGATACAAAGTGATAATTATAAACACAACTGTGATTTATGTAAAAAATGGTTCATGGAAGATTGATAATAGTCTATATAATTAAAAAATTCTGAAATACTTACAGACCAAATTTTATTTTTCCTTATTTTACTCTATCATATTACGTGCCCAATACTTACCTCAATCATTGATCCTTATTTACCTCTATGCTACTATTCAGCCCATAGATGACCCACTACTTAGTCAGGGCTCCTCCAGTTACATGGAGGGCAATTCTCTTGCGGCTAGGTCATCAGCCTTGCACTTTCCTTTTGCCGGCTGTTACGACACCCTCAGGGCGTCGTAAGATCCTTCTGCGGGGCCGTTGTGTCGCAGAGGGGGGCAGCGGGGCGGGTCGCAAAGGAGGGAGCTCCGGCTGACCCGCGCCGCGGACGGAGGCAGGGGTGGAGACGGAGGGGCGTCCCGGTACACTGTACACCGGTACACTCTGATAGCGGCACCACGCCGGGGCGTCACGTGAGGGTATACCGCTGGGGTTTTAGTGGGTAGACGACCCTTGTCGGAGTCCCACATGATCATCGACCTCTCCCCCGGGGGGCGGTGGTATGCATAAAGCATTTCACCAAAAAAAAAAAAAAAAAAAGGGCGTCGTACATTACGGTTTACCTTAGTCATGGCTAATTATTTTCAATTGAATTGTCTTCGTCTGTATTTACAGGATTAAAGAATGTTCAAAAAAAGAACAAAAGATAGGGATATTAATTAAATAAATAAGAAAATAAAAAATCCACGATAAGTCATCTTTAGATTTTTGAAAAATGAAGACATGACATTTTTTTTATTTGTATTTCGAATATATTCCACTTTGATATCCGGCATCAAAATTTCAAAAATATCGAAAATTAGGGATATCTAACGAACCGTCTAACAAATAAAAAAAAAAAAAAATATCACCCTTAGATATTTTAAAGACGAAAAGGTGACATTTTTTTTTTTTTAATAATATCCATTTTCCTCGTAGATATACGTCCCAGAATGCCCTAGGCAAAAATTCAAAAATCTAAATAAAATCACCTTTTTAGAATCCAAAAATAAACTAAATTTGAAAATTTCAGATTTAAGAAACGATATGAAACAAGGTGAGGGCTTCCCAAAAGTTAATTTTTAATTTAAAAAAAAATGAACAATTATAAAAAGAATTTTGTTTATTATCACCTGTAGGTAAATCAATGACAAACAATTACCAATTTGGTAAACTTGGAAAACTTAAATTCGCTTGTAGATATCCCTATCTGAAATTTTATTTTGTCTGCTGTCTGCTAACTTCAGGGGTAATTTTATTCACATATTTTCCTGTTATTTTTCAGTTACAGTCCACTAGTGGGACATGGCGCTGACTCGCAAAGCAGTTGCCAAGGATATGGAGAACAAGCTGAAGGTAGCCCTCCAAGAACTGAAGTCCAAAAACAAGCTTTGTGACCAGCTCATGAAAGAACGTGATGACAGTGAAAAAGAAATCGAAATTGTAATTAATAGGAACTCTGGACTGAAAAATGAGCTGGCTGAACTTCATACTCACCTCATGGCCGTACAGGAGCAGAGAGACCAACTGCAGGACACTGTTGATTCATTCCATAGTTGTAGTACCATGCATGAACAGGCTCTGAGTCGTATTACTGAACTGGAATACTCATTGCATGAAGCTCAAATGGCTATTGAGAGCTTTGAACATTTCAAGGAGTGCCAGAATAGTAGTACCACTCAGTCCCTATATGATGAATTACTGGGACAATCAGAATGTAACAATATATGTAACACAACATGCCAGGCTGAACAGGATAATTTTGTTAATATTGCCAGTAATAACAAGATTAAAAAGTATATAAAAATTAACAAATTAATTAGTAAAACCAAGAAATTGATAAAATATAATAAGCAAACTAAAATGCTAAAATCATTAAGCAGTAATAGGCTAATATTAATATCTAGGTTACGTCAATATAAAGATAATTTAGTAAAATCACAATATATTTATGACAAGGATACATTTAACTTACAGGTAGACATAATTAATCTGCAGAAAGACCTTGCCAGCATTGCACAGAAATATGAGGAGGCCCAAGTCCAAATTAAACACCATATTTTGGCGACTAATGAACTTTTGAAAATGAGCTCTTACAATGCTGAGCGTTTTCAATCATTGACAGATAATTGCCACCAGCAATTGTACCCAGAAAACGCATGCAGCACTGTCTACCATGATCATGCAGAACCATCATCATTGTCATCATCATCTCCATGTGGTGAATTATGCAATGTAAGTGTTTGTAATGTATCACAACAAGATGTGCGCCCCTGTACAGCGGCATCTAAAGTTGTTATATACTCTGACAAATTAGGTCAAGGTTTTAGCTCACTCTTGAAAGACAAATGTGATGTACCTATATATAACATGTGTTCGCCTGGCATTACCTTAGATACTCTAACGCATAGTATCCAGCCTCATAATTTGAATAAAGACACAACTGTAATAATTTTATTTGGTAACAGCATTTCAGTTAAGCGGTTACACATCATTAATTTGGTAGATAAATTATTGGAGCTCAATGCCAAGTATGGCTGTAAATTTATTATAAATGCCCTTCCTTATTCGCAGTCTTTAACAGTCAATCAAAATAGACACATATTTAATTTAAATATGCTTATTTATAATCTAACTCATCGCTATGACAAAGCGATATCATTTTTTGACTGCAACAAATTTATATCTAGATTTAAGTTGACAAAGGATACTATGTACCTGCCCCCTAGAGATAAGAGACAAATGGCTACGTTGATAGCTTATAATTTACACCCTGTTGACTATGTCACAGGAATTTTTTTACATACTTCTAGTAATAGGACACTGACAGACTGTGCTATTCGCAGTTCATCGGACACATCTGGTTGTTTAAACAACTAGATAAGACAACAGTCATGCCCTCTCACTTACGCATTGTACACCAAAATATACAGGGCATGACTAGCAAACAGTTAGAGGTTGATCTTTTTCTGGACTATCACAAAGTTCAGGTATTTTGTGTTACAGAACACTGGTTGAGAGATCATGAGCTTGGGCGCAATAACATGAGCCACAAAGTAGTTAGTGCTTTTTGTAGATCATCTGCCATCCGTGGTGGGTCTCTTATATTAGTGTCAAGTTATTTAAAATGTAAAGAACGCAAGGATATTGTGCAGCTCTCAATAGAGCGCACGATCGAATTGTCTTGTGTAGAACTTGACATGTATATAATTATTTGCGTTTACCGCCCTCCATCAGGTATATACAGTCAGTTTGAAATAGTAATGGAGGAAGTTTTAGGAAGAATTACAGTAAATAGCGGTAAAGATATAATAATATGTGGTGATTTCAATATAGATTTGCTTGTTGAATCAGCGTCAACTTCTCGCTTTATTAGCCTGTTTAAGTCATTCGGATTGACTCACGCTTTTTGTGAACCAACTAGAATTACTAAAACTACATTTACTTGCCTGGATAATATTTTCTGCAGCTGTGATATGGTCGATAAATCAATTCTAAACGACCTATCATCAGATCATAGCGGGCAACTTATTGTTCTACCCTTTCTAAAAACAGCCGAATGCCCTAAGTTTACTACTAGACCAGTCACATGTAGCAGATTAGAATTATTCAAACATAATATATCCAAGATGACTGGTGGCATGACTCTTGCACGTGGCGATCCAGATACTTTATATAGGAACTTATTTGATATTATTAAAAGGCAATACGATGATGTATTTCAATTAAAAACTTTTACTATGAGAAATAAAATTAAATTTTGTGATTGGGCTACACCAGGCATTTACAAAAGTAGGAATACTTTATATAATCTTTATTCCATGAAACAGATGAATTTTGATTCAGTGTTCCACGATTATGTAAGGTCTTACTCAAAAGTTTTTAGGAAAGTTTGCAACACAGCAAAGTCCCTACACATAAGCCGTAAGATTAAAAAATCCGAGGACAAAATAAAAACAACTTGGAAAATTATTAATGCTGAAACTGGAAAATCAAAGCCACAAGAATCCATGTTCCAATTAACTGTAAACAACAAATTAATAATTGATAAGTATGAAGTGGCTCAAACCTTTAATAACTTTTTTGCATCTATACCGTGTCAAATCACTGCTTCGTTGAATTCTTCTCCTGTCGATGCCGAAGATCTACTCAGAAATAATGTTAAAGAGTGTTCAGCCCTGTTCAGTTTCACTCACGTTACAGCAATTGATATTATAAATACTTTTAAAACCATTAATTCTAAGAAAACCGAAGATTTGTGGGGTATGTCTACACTAGCCATTAATAGCATCATTTACGAGATTGCCCCATACCTTGCAGATATTTTTAATGAATGTATAGACGTGGGTACTTTTCCTAATTTAATGAAACATAGTAAAATCACACCATTGTTCAAAGCTGGTAACAAAAAAGAGCCTGGCAATTACCGTCCAATCTCTATTCTGCCAGCTCTAAGTAAAATTTTTGAAAAACTAATCTTAAAACAATTACTTCGTCATTTCGATTTACATAAATTATTGCATAGTGAACAATACGGTTTTACCAAAGGTCGTTCTACGACGAATGCAGGTGCTGCGCTCTTAAAACATATTTATGATGCCTGGGAGAACTCGCAAGATGCCATAGGTATTTTCTGTGATCTATCGAAAGCTTTCGACTGTGTGCATCACGAAACCTTGTTAAGAAAGCTTCAACACTATGGCGTTAAATACAATGCGATCAATTTATTAGCGTCGTATCTGCGTGATAGAATTCAGTTCGTTGACATTAATGGAGTTAAGTCTGATGGATCGCCTGTGTCTATGGGCGTGCCACAAGGGTCCATCCTTGGTCCTTTCCTATTTCTGGTATATATTAATGACCTTGCATTTTTTATTAATGACATTTGCGATATCGTGCTTTTCGCTGATGATACATCTCTTGTATTTAAAGTTGACCGGAAAAACGTTAATTATGACGACGTGAATAGCGCGCTTAGTCAGGTATCTTACTGGTTCACAACAAACAATTTGCTACTGAATTCTGTAAAAACTAAATGTATTCGATTTGTAACACCGAATACTAAGATAATAGATACCAAACTAGATTTGGATGATAAGGAAGTAGACATAGTAGATTCGACCAAGTTTCTAGGCATCACTCTAGATCGTAAATTGCAGTGGAAGCCTCACATTGCAACTCTTACGGGGAAGCTTAGTTCAGCCGCCTACGCTGTTAGACAGGTTAGGAGACTCACTGACGAAGACACGGCAAAACTCGTTTACTTTGGTTACTTCCATAGCGTTATGTCGTATGGGATCCTACTCTGGGGTAATGCTGCTGATATACAAAACATATTTATTGTACAGAAGCGCGCGCTACGTGCAATTTATAATTTAGGACCTAGAGAATCACTGAGAGAACGCTTTAAAGATATAGGGATTTTAACTGTAGCGTCACAGTACATTTTTTCTAATATAATTTTTGTTAAACAAAATTATAGTAGCTTTAAAAAAAATTGTGACGTCTCGTCCTACAATATCCAGACAAGAAATAGGCATAAGTTAGTTACACCATTCCACCGGCTACAAAAAGCACATGGTTCTTTTGTAGGTCTCGGAATTCGCCTGTTCAACAAATTACCGGAAGCAGTTTTGGATTGGTCGTTCGAGAAATTTAAATGTTACGTTAAGTCCGGTTTAATTAAAAAAGCGTACTATCAAGTCAATGACTATCTATCAGATAGTGACGCATGGGAGTAACGTCGGCTATGTTATGGTCTAGCTCTGATCTTTCAGCCATTACATTAGTGAAGTTTTGTAAACAGTATGTGAGTGCAGTTTCAGCACGCACCATGTAATTTGGGTAATTTCACTAATTTTTATGTTCTTATTTTTTAATGTGCTACATGTTTATGCGTGTTATTGCTTTCACTAATCTGTCAGACTTGTTTGTACCACCATTATTGTAACCCTCTTATTTAAAAGAGCAACCATGGAGTTTCTTGCCGGCTCTTCTCTATGGAATGGCATTCCGAACCGGTGGTAAAAACTAAATTATTAATTTTATTTTATGATTTTTATTTTTAATTTTTTTTTCTCTTTAATCTTTGACTATTTGAAAGCATTCGCAAGAATTTATTCGAATAAAAAACATTTTGATTTTGATTTTGATTGATTTTGATTTTGATACACATTCCTCATTTTTACAAGACGACATGCATCTTCAGTTTTTTGCCACCGTTATTAATACGCAGCTCTATCCATCCCACTTTAAGTTATAGTATCAATCGATGTACTATAAGTGCAATTTGCAGAAATATAAAACCATATATTGTAGTATATTCAGTAGCGAAGCCGAGCTGTGGCGCAAACATAATATACATTATGTATAAACGTTATCAAATCGTAATAGAAATGTTGCGATGTGCTTGTACTACTCGCACTTGTAGCGTTATTATATTTTGACCTACTAAAACAGATTTTACTAATACTATAGTCCCGTTCAAATATCTAGGGCAAATTACATGTGTATCATAGATATTATTTTTTGTTCAATATACAGGCTATTCACTATCCATCCTGAGGGTGTCGTAAGAGCCGACAGAAGGAAATGACAAGGCCGAAAATCAAGCTGCAAGAGAATGGAATCTTGATACGAAACCATGTGCCAACCAGTTTGGCCAGCGTGGCACAGCAGGCTAATTACCCTCCACGTAACTGGAGGAGGCTCGAATAAACGGGGGGTTATCTATATACTGAGTAGTTTAAAGGCTGTAATAAACCCACTAACTATCCAAAATGGGGGCAACGCGTCCACCAAAAAGAGCAACTCTGTGTATATTTTTTTTGCTTTAATGAGGGATTATAATCATTTTACTTATCCAATTAACCTATAAAGAGGCGTAGTAATATTTCTTCGGTTTTCTGTGCTTCTCTCATCATCAATTGGTGACCAAAATTTCAAGAAATGAATCACTTTTTCCCTTTAGTCCTTTCGTTATGTATTTAAGTGTTGTGTACGCCCTGTACTAGCACTGTACCACATTACGTATGTTTATCGGATAAGGTAAACAGGATATCTAGTGGTCAGATGTGCCGCCTTTGGATCAACGGGTCCCGGGTTCGATTCCGGGGTCGGGCCAGTATCTTTGTCTAAACCAGAGGCACTGGCTCGGAGTCTGGGTGTCGTTTCTATCTATAATATGTATGTATTTACAAAAAAAAAATGTATTTATGTAGTTTATCATCCATCTCGTTACCATAACACAAGCATTTAGTTGCTTAACTTGGGACGAGATGGCGTTGTGTGAAATGTCCAAGGATATTTATTATTATTATTTTATTTATTATTATTATTATTATCCGTGGGATGAGTTAAATAACTGTCTATTCTAGTCTACATATTATGTTCCATATTGTCGATTTGTTTATACTCCCGTTCTTGATTTGTCATCATGTTCCTGATTCTTTTTATTTATTACATAATTTACTCAACTTTACTCCATCAGATACTGTTGCTAATTAGTACTTGTAAAACGCTTAGATAGAGCTCATATTCGAATGTTCCGAAGAATAAAAGACCTATCTGCAATACTGCTTGGAAACCATTTTGAAATCTATTCTTCATATACAATGTATAATATTTCTTTATTCTTCGGAACAGTCGTATTATAGGTAGAAAACGATGTCACCGTCTCATTCAGCAAAGACGACAGGAGGAAATAATAACGCCGAAAGCCTAGCCGCAAGTGAAGGAAATCTTGATACTAAACCCTGTGCCAACCAGTCTGGCCAGCTAATTACCCTCCACGTAACTGGAGGAGGCCCGACGCAACAGTGGGTCATGTATGAGCTGAATAGTAGTATAGGTAGAAAAAAGGATTTTGTTTAATAACAAATGAAGAAAGTTGGAGGGATTACTGGCGGATACGCAGATTTTCTACATTACAAAACAGAAACCAGCTTCGTTTTGAGTTCACAGTGGTCGTCATTAGATCCCTCGGATAATTACGAGAGAAAGTTTTATTCCGGACAACCTTTAGTACTCGGCAAAAATGAATGCCACCATCTGATGAGATGTTGAGATGAAGTTTTATATCCACTTCTTCGACCGTAATTGGATTTTCTGTTTTACAGATTCAGTATAATGTTCTTGTATGTTTAAGCCCGGATGAAAAAGAAAGACGTTAATGTGTTGATTGTCTGCCTGACTGAGGCATTGAAACTCATTATCATTAGTGAGATTACTCATTTCTTCAAGTTAGGTGGTAGGATCTAATGGTCCGCCCGGCTAGCTACCACCCTCACATCTAAGTCCGGCGCCAAGCAGTTTTACTGTGTTTCGTCGGGTGTAAGTGAGAGCTGTTGCCAGACAGGGCATTTCCTTGAATTTCCATCTTAGACCCTGGCGTTGCTTTATATCACGCAAGCCTAAGATCAAAGAAAAAAATAGTCTCGTAATAGATATTTGTATATATTGTTTTTTTCGACATCAACACGGACTTTGTAGTTCAGAAATTGCAATTGTTTTACATGTACATAATTCCTGACCCATCAGCCGGACACAAGACCAACGACTTTCGCCTTACTAATTACGATGCGTGACCCTTTCGCGGCTAAAGACTATTAATGGTACAGCTGTTTCAAACATCTGTATAAATAATATTTGGCTGGTGGTTTCGTAAATTACTCTTGAGAATAAAGCTATGCGTGTCAGTGATCTGTTGCACTGCCAACTATTTGTGGGATGGTGCGATTGTTGGGGTAGCATCAATATAGACGCAGTCAAATAAGTTCCTCGACAAATTAAGACGTAATCACAAGATCACAACCCGACCATTTAATAACTATGTACATAAAAACATTTCTTTAGAGACTATGTAAGATGAAAAATTACTCCCTTAGTAATTTTATTGGCCCAAAATGATTTTTAAGAACTTGGAGAAGCCCTAATTAATTGAGGATCTTGAAAATCGATGAATTTGGAAAATTTGAATACAGATATCGAAATCATTCTATACTTTTTGATTATGGCATTAACGTAAGGTCGGCTATGAACCATAAATGCCGTACAAATAACAATTTTGCGTGAGTATAAAACATAACGTTTTGGTCGATTTTCATAGTCATGATATCAGCCAAGGACTCTAGTTATTGGCAAAGGTCAGTCTGAAGTACATTACAAAAGCTTATTTATAATTCAGGTCGTATAAATTGCTCATAAATCTACTATCATACCTCCTTCACGCAGATGCAAGTACTCACTCTTTGGTTTCCAAATTTTGCATGAGTTTTAGCAGATTAAAACAACAACAAGTTTTTAACTGTCTTATTCCAGCAATTTTCTCCGGAAAGCCTAATAGTAGACTTTAGACATGCATCATACACGCAACTGCGAGCTTCATTTGATTGTGCATTGAAATAAAGCGTCAGTATTTATGATTGTCTTGGTGTGCTCTGACACGATATATAGGTATACATAGTTTACGCAGTTCACGGTTTGCCGGAAATAACGCAGAAAGTCCACTAGGTGTCAGGCAACCGCATCGACATTATTTGATGACGCATACATACTATTTTTTATTTTTATTTACGTAGGTTTTATCACAAAATTCTTAAAAATCGACATATTTATAATTACTATTATCATCTCACGGCCCTTTACCCACAATATGTATTGTGTTGATAAATTAAAATGTCATATGTACCCCATAATATAACTTAGTCATGTGTATTTTTTTCTTTAAGCTAGATGATATAGATAGTTACCGAATTGAAAGTTACCTGGAGGTAAGTTATGAATTGAGATGTTGGTGATACAAAGTGGCACAATTTAAAATAACGGTAACGGCGGTTTTATTATATCTGCATTAATTAATTCATTTTATTCCAACTAAACCAAAGTCCATCAATTGACTACCTACCTACTCCCACATTCCTAATGGTTCATCCGTCTTTCTGTATTAAATTTTTCTTTGGCAAAGTAAGAAAGCGCATCTACATTGTGTACTCATACTTTTACTTATCTACTAACGTGCGTGTAAACAAAGATTATGCAATGTGATACTGTAATCGTAGCTTAATGGACATTCTGGGACAGAGCTTCGCTGTTAAAGCCTGCATGAACGTCGACCCAATTTACATGTAATCCAGGGTGATGTAATTTATCAAACGTAACTTAGATAGGTAGCTATTAAAACCTGACAAGGTTGGGATCGTAAACTCAGCTTGGGCATTTAAGCCCTATCTTGCCTCTTAGTCCATAACACCCCTAATAATAAACTATGATTAGCGTGAGAACAACCTTTACTCCAAGACTTACGCAAATATTAGACAACTCTGGTATTAATAATAAAGAAATAAATATCCTTGGACATTTCACACAACGCCATCTCGTCCCAAGCTAAGCAAATTAATGCTTGTGTTATGGTAACGAGATGGATGTTATTAACATACACCTTAATCTCAGTGTAATAATTGTATTGTTACTCCGAACCTACGTCGTATTTATTACTACCGTTATTAACACGTAGCTACTCCGTGACTAATCTAGAATTAACTACTCCCGGTGTAAGGGTTTGGAGTAAGAGAAGAATAAGCATTTTTTATTAATAAGACTGTAAATGTCCCACTGCTGAGATCCGCCTCCTCGAATTCCATTGACACAAAATTAGCCATATGTGAAGAAAGCGCTTAATTTATACTTGTCTAAAACAAGTTATGTGGAACATCACTAAGGGCATAATTACGTCTTAGGCTTTGAAGATCCTTGCACATTGTGGTAGATGAGAGTTTTTAATAGACCCCACCATTTTGGACACGTGAAATAAAACCAACACGATCCAAAACCCGTTAAATCTGATCTACTACGGTCATAAGGACGTTTATTGGCAAAATCATAGGTATAACGATAGAGGGCAAAACTATCTTCTGCCATCGTTGTACACCAATTATCGGGTGCATATTTACCCTTAGCAGAAGACGTAGTTTATATGTATACCATGAACTTTTAGACTATCAATTTTTAACTTGCGAACTATTTGCCTTATTGTTCTAATTAAAGATCTAGAGACTGCAGCCTATTAGTAACTAATGTAAACAATTATTACGTATACATGGTCACGCCACATTTAGCTATTTAATAACATCGGCTAGCTAGTCCATTGTTGTGGTTTTATACCGTGCTAGCAATACTTGCTACATCATTAATGTATTCCAGTTGAATGTAATTCAACCCTATATTAACGCTTCAGTATGTGTAACGTGTGTTACACATCCAGTAAGTAATTGAATGAGTTTTTGTGCCATGTTAGCAAAATGTTGACGCCTCGTTGGCCTAGAGGCAGAAAAATGTTCTCTATGAATCACTAGGTCATGATTCTTGGGTGGGTTGTTGTGTTGGCTTTAGAATTAGATTATTGTGTTGCTTACACGTGAATAGTTGCGATAAAAATATTATTGAGATGAAAGATATAAGATGAATATAAGTGTACAGTCGATGAACTTTTGTAAGAGTATACTGTAGTTATTTTACCACGAAATACTTGACTACAACAATCGTAATGAATTCATAGTGACGTCATGAATGCCACACTCGTACGAGTACACAAAATGATTTGGTCAAATCAGCTATCAGTTTTCTAATATATACATATATAAATATAGACGTGTATCGACTGCCATAGATGGTAGGAGAGATGGCAGTATTATTACAAATGAAGTCAGACGTTTCATAACCTGCGGATTGATGGCGGCGTTATGAACTGTCCACTATGCTACGGGATTTGTTAACTGACCCTTATTATTATTTTAAAAAAGTGTAAGTGTAACTACTGTTAGGATTTGTACTCTGTGATCTTTACTAGAACTAGACTTGGTATGTCCCGTTTCCATAGTAACTACTCAGCTCTTAAATGACCGACTGTTGACACGGCCCTTCTCCAGTTATATGGAGGGTAATTAGCCTACTGTGCCACGCTGGCACAGGGTTCCGTATCACGTTTTCCTTCTCTTGCGGCTCGGTTATCATTCTTAAAATTTTCTTTATCGGCTCTTACAACACCCTTAGGGTGGAATGGGGTGGTGACACTATGTATTCTAAAACTGTCATCACACGGAGTTGTTAGGTGTAATATATTTAGTTGTTAGTGATAATTCAGTCGTGTTCACTATCTTGCCAACGACGCTGCGTCCAGGTGTTTCCGCCTAATTTAAATATGAACAACATCAATAATGCTGCCTGATAGCACCGTGCCTGGTAAATGTTATCGGATGACGTTCAAATAAAATAAGATCGAAACACTGCACCATACAAAATTATTTTGCCTTCGTAACTGGATCAATGATCTTAAAATCGATTGCAGGTTAATGACATACACGTTTGATAGGGGTTATATCAGTTCATATTATACTCAATTGTAGTTTATTTAGTGAGTTTTGGCTATGTGTGTGTATATGTAAATATCGTTTACCCTTGTCCGTTGGAATTTAATAAAAAGTTGAAGTACACGTTGCGTCTTTCAAATCTCGCTGGGCATTTTGCAACATTTATACCTACATGAGGTTCTCATTCATAGATGGTATAGTATGATATTTTGTTTGTGTAGTTTTGAGTGGTGTTAAAAGCAATAACAAATATAAAAGACTTCCGCACATTAGAATGTACATAATCTATACATTCACTGAATGCTAAAGAACCCTACATCTGCAAACAGATCATATTTTTTGGGAACCACAAGTTGCAGTCAAACACTTAGCGCATTGGAAAGTCGTTAAAAAAGTAAAGCCAAGGTGCGTTGTGTCGTTGCGAGTTTTATTTTGGTTCGAGCCGGTTGCCTAATTCGGAGGGGGCATTGATTAATCGCCGGCTGGTGCGACAGATGTTCGATGCTGTCGAACCGTGCTGAATGGCTCGTGGCTCTCATTGTATACGACTCTTTATGTAGGTGACGGCTTGTCCAGCACATGCATCCCTGCAAAAACATCACTATCTTTAAAACTACGCAACGGATTTTGAAGTGGTTTTCTTTAAAAGATACAGAGATTCAAGAGGAAGGTTTTTAAGTATAATACATGCATAATTGCACCCGTGCGAAGCCGGGGCGGGTCGCTAGTTACCAATAAACATGCTCTGTTTATGTGGCGCATTCGTCACTTCTGAACAGAATATTTGTGCAACATTTCATGTTATCTAGACTGACACTGCAGGCCCGTACAAAATAACACAATGAATTGCAAACATTGCTTCAAAAAACAATACACATTATTGGAAATATAATTCTCGGCCACCAAGTTGATAAGGTTGAATTTTAAACGATGTTTTATCTCTTGTTACAGACTTTGGATTTCGACCGAGATGGACTGATGAAGTTGAAAAAGGCGATAAAAGCGATACACAACTCTGGCAATGGTGAGTATTAATTGCCTTAGGTAGGTTTTGTATTATATTGTATTATGAACGATACTGCAAAAATGATTATTTTGCGAAAGTGCGAACTGTTGTCACTTCGATTTATTTTATTGCACCTACTGCAATATCTTATGTTTCTCTTTATTTTTTACAATCCTTGAGTAGTGTAGCTATGATCTTTTCTGAGTATATTGTGATCAGATTTACTTTCATACTCATAATATTTGTATGAGGCTAGTGTGTCTAATCGAAGGCTGAACTAAGATTATGTTATTCAAACCCGTACCGCGGCCGATCTGTTATGTACATAATATTCATATTTTGGACAGACTTATTTGTATTCTCTTGTTGTGGCACGTTAACCGGGCGACACGCGGAACCAGACACGACTTTAGTCGTATTTTAATACGGGACAGAGGAAGTATCTATATGGAATGAATATTAGACCGAAATAGATGCGTAAATGCTATGCAGTCCGGACTAAAAATAATTTAGTTGTATCTGAAACATTTCAGTGTCTGTTTAAATGGGGAGGTATTTCTGTTAGATTTAGCTTCGACTGCGCTCGATGAATGCAGATCATTTGATTTATTTAACCGCTGGAAGATCCCAATAACAATTACCAATATTACTAGCTCATGGGCTTTAAACCCGTGCTTAAACCGGCTACACATACAGCATATGATTATAGGATATTCGTTACCAACTTACCACAAAAATACAAATATTTCCTCTTTTTACATTTTCTCATTTGTTGATGTATCAGATACCACTACGCAAGTATATGCATTTTAATTTAATTAAATTAAAGTGGTACCTACTTATTTTAAAATAAACAGCAATATAGCTATTAACTTAAATGACCATACTCCATAAGTTAGCGTGCATGCATACCAAACCGGCTCCCTAGGACGAAAGGCCGTTCAACTCGCTGAACTAGAATGACCCAAATATCGCAACAAATAGTACTTGTAGACAAAAATTTTGTAAGTAACATGCGAAGTCTTAAACCATTAAAGATTCGTAGTAAACGTTGGTATTGCTTTTAAAATATACGAAATAAGGTTAAACCACGTTAGTATACAATTTCAGAATTATGTATTGCACTAGTCTGTCGAATACGGATTGAAATTTAAGCCATTTCGAATGGCAGTGGTCGGTCGCAAGTGATTTTCCCCTCATGTGCGACTTGTCAAGGAAAGTAGGTCGGTCGTCTGGTTTCGCTAGCCGCACTGCAACACTAGCCATATTGCCGGTATACGATTTATTGTTCAGTACGATTTAACTCTGATATACGTAAATTGATCTAGAAAATTTGATGAAACAGTTAGTTATGAATACGTAGAAGTTGGTTATGCTAATTTTGGTCTTGCATAACAAAACACATGCTAAATATGTTCTCAGAATATATAAATCCAAATGAAGGTAAGAAATTACGCAATAGCTCCTCTATGTTCCTCTACGCTGTACATTAAATAGAGTTGAGTAAAAAAATTATATTTCAAAAATTTCAATACTGACTTGAACCAATCTTTCGTTTCTTATGCACGATTTTATGGTCTAACTTAAGCCAGCGGATATGCAATTAGTCCATAATCAGATATTCTCGCTTGCTGCAAAGGAAACTAATAAATCTCCCAGAAATTAAGAGAAATTCACGTCGTGAAAGGGATGATAAAAACTGTAGGAATATCCGTTCGCCATTTTTGTAAAGATTTTTTTTTTTTTTTGTATAAGATCACCTTGTCGTTATAATATCAGTATACTTCTACTTCTAAGCCCATAAATGACCCTCTGGTGAGATGGGCCTCCTCCAGTTTCACGGAGGGAAATTAGCCTACTGTGCCACGTTGGCCAGATGGGTTGGCCGCTAGGTTTTCAGCATTATCATTTCCTTTTGTCGGCTCTTACGACACCCGCAGGATGATATGGTATGGCAACACTATGTATTCTAAATCTGTCACCACACAGCAAATAAACAGAATCCTTCTCTAATCATTTGAGTGGTCTATTAAACACGAGTTTTAAAATGGAAGCTACGAGGTTATGACTAGAGATGAACACTAATGAGTTTGCAATATTGATGCTTGTTTTAAAATGTTTTTGTAGAGTTCGAAATTGATTTTTTCTTATTGGAAGTCGATCCTCTCAAAATGTGTGGGCTCGTGATCTACTGTTTGGAACTAAACGTGGAATTAAAGGCGGCAAAGGGTGACGGAGATCCGTGCCGCGGCCCACATTTGGCTAGCACAATCCCGCCGACGCTGTTTGAATAATAAAAGGCCGAACCTCACGCCTTTCAATTTCTCCCCAGTTCTTCTTTGACCTTCCATTTTGTATGTGTTGTACGACCTGCCTGTGCTTCGGCTTTCATCAAAAGTTTATTTGGAATTGCCAAGTTGACAAAAGGCTTTCCCTTTTCCAGTTCAAACAATAGCTGTTTACTTTACGCTAATTTATGTAATTGTGTTATTTTTCTCTTCTATTTAGTTTTTGTCATCGATTAGTCGTAGCGAACATACTTGTTGTGTTAATGGTTTAGATAGTGAGATACCCGTATAGTTTAAACATTTTATATTTGTAACGTATTTTATATTTTGTTTATACTGTACCAAAATCAATAAGCAATTGAAGATACGTACCGTTTGAATACGTAGTTGATCTTATACATTCTTGGAAATGGGTTATGAATCAGAAATGTCTTAGTGATGATAAATCCTTAACTAAATACAATGACCAACAATATGCATAACATCTTACGGGGATCAGATGACTAATGTTCTTAAATTTACCTGCAATCTTGCTCGCATCGACTACAAAATTCATTCAACACCTCCAGTTGTAGCCTCAAAATCGATTACCACAATTAATAGGTTATTTAACACCGAGCAGTATTTTGCCATCATTGTTATGGAATGTTTGTGTTGTTAGTTTTTGCAGCGCGGACGACCTTGCCGACTGCGGCGCGCAATCCGAACTTGCACGACCAGTCTCGATCGCTGGCGTTTGTCTTGACCGGCACGCTCGCGTCTATAAACAAACTAGCACGCGATGGAATTGCACTCTGAAAACCTGTACTTACCTGTCGAGAAACAAAAAGGAGCAGGAGTCACAGTCAACTGTTTTTGCTAAGTGAATGTGACTCATAGCGTTCTTACAGATTCAGGGGCAGGAGCTTTAATAGGAGTTTGCTAGAATTAATATTTTATTTCGAAGTATCTTTCCCAACAATAAAATTGCTCTTACCTGTATTTTCCTTTGTAGTTAATATGTAAGGTCCTCAGAATAAGACTTTTGGTTTTGAAACCTGATCCATATTCCAGGCAAGATCGCCTTAACAAATAAAAATGAATTAATTTACTACTTTATTAGGACACTCATTTTATTCACTTTTGCTCTTAGATACCGTATATGTCGTGTTATGCAAATATTCTCAGAATATAGAACCCTATCTCAGAAAAAATGGTTCACCTACATTGAGTTAACTCAATGTTCACCTACAAGTATGTCCGTGAGTTGACAGATTTAGAATACTCGTCATTCCATATGAGGGCGTCGTAAGACCGGACAAAAGGAAATGACAAGGCCGTTAAGAGAAGGAAAACTTGATACATGTGTCAACCCGTGTGGCCAACGTAGTACAGTATGCCACATACTGCAGTGGGTCATCTATGGGCTCAGAACTAGTAGTAGTGCGAGCTGCATTTCAGCAATTAGCTCTTTCAATAGTTGGTATTAATTTATACGAAATTTAATAAGTGAACAGACATCGAAATTGTCGCCATGTAGTACCTACAGCAAGTATAGTTCTACGCTAACAACTGTCCTTTATTTCTAGCGCATGTGGATAACGAGATGTATTTATCCCGCGCGCTGGAGAGGCTCGGCGGTAATGCTCTCAACAAAGACTCCGAACCAGATATCGGAGCGGCATTCTTCAAGTTTGCCGTTGTCACCAAAGAGCTGTCAGCGCTTATGAAGACACTGGTAAGTCATACACATTTTAGGTGCTTGTTCTTTCTGCTCAAAGCAGAATCCAAACTTTTGGATCTAGTACTGTAATAATCTGCTTACGGGGCATAATCCCAAAACAGGGGGACTTCCAGGCGTCTGAAGCCACGGGCAATAACTAATAGTTATAAGTAATTTCAACTCTGTACTGATCTGTTCTCTTGTATATGAATGTATATCCTATTTGAGTCTTAGGCAGGTTAATCTTTTAAACGACCGCCTGTGAGGTTAAAAACAATAAATTTTCCCAAATAATATTCATTGCAAAATTAATTA
Source organism: Clostera curtula (assembly GCA_905475355.2). NCBI lineage: Eukaryota > Metazoa > Arthropoda > Insecta > Lepidoptera > Notodontidae > Clostera > Clostera curtula. Next base: position 15,314,757 of record FR997795.1, read on the forward strand.
CGAGAACCCGACAATTTCAATTACAAATTCTGTTTTCTACATTTACATGCTCCAAAAGTAAAACTACTGTAATCCCCCAATGAAATAGTTACACGCTTGTTCGCTTTTACTAAAATCTACTGGCCAAATGGCATGTTTATGATACCCATTTCGTAAACGTTCTTTGATGCCGAAAAATGACTGAACATATTTCGAGTACGCCAGCTCGTGTCCCAGTTAGTGAATGTTTGTACGAAACGGCCAACACGTCAGTCGACCGACATTATGTATTTTGCTTTCCAAAAACCAGAACGTGCCTCATTATCTTAGGATAGAAAAGATTGAGGGTACGAGTAATGTGCAAAGCAATCATTTTAACAGTTATATTTTCTTTTACTGGTGAATGAGCAAATTTGCAGCTAACGATAAATCGACTGTTGCAGTCCTTATACGTAGACAGAATTAAGTTGCAGTCTGTTTTACACTATGATACGCCGTAATATGGGCTTAGTCTATTAAACCGTAGGGGGATACACGGACAACACTGACGCTTTAAGAATACCATGTGAAACACAGTCGGGACCCACGAGGCAGGTTGCGCGGGACGTTGCGCTGAGGGGGTGTTTAGTGGCTATGGGCCTTCCCCAGGCCGGTGCGGGAATAATTCGTAAAGGATTTACCGCCCAAACCCCCCCCATACTAATACAAAGCGAGTCATTTATGGAATTACTCTGATGACGGTGTAGCACCCGCACCGTCGCAATTCCACTTAATTCTACGACACAGAAGAACAGGATCATAATTTCTCTTCACATGACAATTCATCACAACACATCACAACACATCACAAACATGTTTTCATTATGGTCTCTTTCTACCAAACTATAAAATGAGGTATAAAATAAAACCTATGGTATAGGTTGTTGCCGCTCGTAAATTGTGGTTACCTAGAGAAAGTCAAGTATCTTGTTACGTAGAAAATAACAAGGGACAATAGTGTGTTGTAAAACATGGTAATGCTCTGGTGGTAAAGACTTAACGAGTGCATTACCCTTTAACCTTACGTTTTGCTTTATACTGCTTTTGGCTGTGCTTTGAACCCGACTGAGGATTAGAACTACCAGTCTTAAAATTTTATGGAGTGGAGAAGTCATCAAGCCATTAACTACACCATTATTATTTGGTTTGAAGCAATCATGAATTGGGCAACTTAAGTGGCAATGGGCAGGGCACATAGCTCGCAGGAGTGACGCCCGATGGGACAGAAAAGTGGTTGACTGCGGTCCGGAAAGCACAGTTACCAGCACGGTCTCCCCCACGGTGGACCGACGACCTGGTTAAGTTCGCCGGGTAGCGATGGACGCGGGTGGCTCAGGACCAGCCTTCGTGGACACCTTGGGGGAGACTTATGTCTAGCAATGGACGTCTTTTAGCTGAAATGATGATGATGAATGGTGAATTGATTGCTATAAAATGTTATGAGAAACGAATAAAACTAATGTGGCCCGGAAAATTTTGCGAGATATATACATTATCCGTAATTTACAGTATTTGAAAAAGTGTTTGCTGTTGGATACTTCACTGCCAAATGGATTTTCAGTCAATTCATGTTACAAAGTTTACCCGCGGCTTACGTTGACCCTTCCAAAATTAATATGTAGTCAAATTTATCACGATATTGGCTGATCATCGTTTTATAATATCTGATCTCCTTGCTTCGGAAGACTTAAGTCTCAGCACTTATACCATTATCTACGGCAGTTGTCACACGAAGTCAGTACATCAGTATGAGAGCAGATAGAAAGAAAGAAAATAAACTCAATATTTATAGCTGGTCTAATGAATGCCACACTATATGCGCGACGGAGGAAAGAAAGAGTAGCCAAGCGTTCCTTAAGCAGTTAAAGAGCAGGCATGGTGAGAAGGTATAAAAATGTTAGCGAGATAACTTGCTCGGTAGTCCACTTCGACTTCACCCAGGTGTAGTCTAATGTTGCGGGATATTTGTCCGTATTTCTGCACAAATTGACATAGCCCAAGACTATTTATACTAATAAATAAAATTGGAGTGTTGTAATATTAAAATTCTTGCCAGCGTAACGCAGTAGGCTATTTCCCTACATGGATTCGGAGGAGACTGGACTCAGTAGTGGGTCATGCATGGGCTGAAACGACGAATATTGAAATAACCGGGTTTTACCAAAACATTTTTTTTATAATTTTTGTACGACTGGAAGTCTGTTTGGGCTAATCTCAGAAATGGCTGAACCGATTTTGTCGGGACGTTCACTGTCATATAGCTGATGTAACTAAGGCTACTTTTATTTACACCTTCTCTACTTTTCAGGAACCCATAGCTACTGAGTTTTCCACATTGTTAAATACCACACGGACGAAGTCGCGGGTAACAGCTAGTCTAGAAATAAAATTGTTTTGCTTGGGCTATATATTATAACGATATTTCCTTCAATCTGGAAGATTCTACGTCTTACTAGTACTATTATCAGTGGCGAGACGGAGGGAGCGACCCTTCGGGGAAGCTATCTGCCTGCAGCCAAGCGGAATTGCCTTATTGCTACATCCGACGTCGGCGACAATTTCATTATTTGTCAAGTTTACTCCGCTACCATGGTGGCCTGCCTTTAAATTAGCGTGCATATCCTAAAATTAACTAAATATTATCTACCGATTAGTCTTTACCATATTGGTGGCGGATTTAGAGTGTCCCCACCCCATTACATACTTAGAAAAAATCATAACCCAGCCGCAAGAGAAGGGAAACATGATACGAAATTCTTTGCCGATTTGTCTGGCCAGTGTGGCAAATGTAGGCTAATTACCCTCCGTATGAAGGGAGGACGCCCGACTCAGTAGTGGGTAATTTATGGGCAAAGTACATAGTCATTATAAAGTCATTTATGGGCAATATCAGTTACAATTATAATGTTGTTAAGAACGCTCTAAATATGTAGTGTAAAATATATCAATCAACGTTATTATTTTGTTTTCCGTGTTCATGAAACTTTACATATTGGTTATAAAAATAACCTTCAGGAGTTGAATTCTGAAGTATTACTTCCTGCATTCGATTATTTGCCTGCAATCATGTTACAGAATGATATTGATAAAAAAAAAGAAAGTATTGGACGGATATTACCGTACCAAACGAGGGTGCCTGCGGCGGATGTCTCCCAAACGCCTCGCCAGACGGAGGGAATGAGCCTTCCGACTAAACGACCATAAACTAGCTCGAGGCTCTCGTACATTGAGGCTAAAAACCTTTAGGTTACCATTACTGTAGAGTCTACAGTGTAGATGATAAAGTTAGCAATTGATTTAGGTTTTTGTCTACTTACAGTTAGGAATACTTTTTTTAACCTATAATGTAAACTTAGTCTAGGACTTAGTAAGCTAGATTTGGATCATGGCCCTCGGTTCGTTTCCGGGGTCAGTGTCATTTGTGATCAGTTTTCCCTACTTGATACTTTACTATACTACTATTCAGCCTATAAATGACCCACTACTGAGTCGGGCCTCCACCCATTACACAGAGGGTAATCAGCCTGTGCCAAGCTGGCCAGGCGGGTTTATTTCCAAAGTGTCCCTGTCTTGCGGCTAGATTTACGGCCTTCTAATTTCCTTTTGCCAGCTCTTAAGACACCCTCAGTAAAGAATGGGGTGGTGACACTATGTATTCTAAATCCGTCACCACAGGGTCGCTTATACTTTACAGCTGCTCCTAATACCCTTCCACAAGTGCGAATGTAACTGTATTCTTTGGCTCCAGATAATCTATAAAGAAACAGTATCCAATGTCGATTGGAATACCTATTCACAATCTTTCTTTTCTTTCTTTTTTTATAAAACGATACCCCTGTACTAGGTATAACCTGTATCGCGGGGGAAGTTTACAATCATGTAATTCACAAACACAAATGACACCCAGACTCAGAGCAAGTGCCTCTGGTTTAGACAAAGACACTTGCCCGACCCTGTACCTCTAACCCCTAGACCAACGGATTTAACTGTGGTTTCTCTATTACATATTTCGAACGTCTATCTATTTCTCATTACTTACAATGTTGCGTAATTAATAGGACGTCCTTCCGGAGCGAAAGGTTCAATCAATGTTATCAAACACCCATAAATCAATCTTGCCGCGTTGTTAATTCTCTTTGGACTTCAATATGTTGGATAGCTTGTCCACTTTAGGTTTACGTACAACAAGGGTGGGATCGGCGTCCGACATTTATTAGCCACTAGCTGACCCGGCAGACTTCGTACTGCCTCAATCGATAAGTATAAGACTAAACTTTTTTCTTAAATAAACATAAAACAAACAAAAGGAATGGTTCAATAAATTACCGGAAACTGTCTTGGATTGGTCGTTCGAGAAATTTAAAGGTTACATTAAGTCCCGTCTAATTAAAAAAGCGTAATATCAAGTTAATGATTATCTATCAGATAGTGACGCATGGGAGTAACGTCGGCTGTGGTATGGTCTAGCTCTGATCTTTCAGCCATTTTATTAGTGAAGTTTGTAAACAGTATGTGAGTGCAGTTTCAGCACGCACCATGTAATTTGTGTGTAATTTCACTGTCTTTTATTTTAAATTTTTAATAGGCTACATGATTATGCGTGTTATTGCTTTCACAAATCTGTAAGACTTGTTTGTACCTTGTTGTATGATTCGTTTTTTTTATATTTCTCTTAAATTTAATACTTTTTTTTTGACTATTTGAAAGCATTCGCAAGAATTTATTCGAATAAAAAAACATTTTGATTTTGGTCAAGCGTCACGTCAAAGGAAAAAAATATATTTCTGAGCATTTCCATATTTTCTCAGTACTTTTAAACCTTCCCTGGACTTCCACGAATATTTCAAGGACAAAATCAGCCAAATCAGTCCAGCCGTTCTCGAGTCTTAGCGAGACTAACGAACAGCAATTCATTTATATTTAAATAGATAAGTAGATAGATTTTTACAAAGGACAGCGAACCGAGGGAACATACTCGTAATAACTCCCAAAATACTAAGCTCGTCAGAGCATAATGCCCGTGTGGTGACGGAATTAGCATACATAGCTTCACCACCCCATTCCAGCCTAAGGTTGTCGTAAGAGCGGACAGAAGAAAGTGACAAGGCCGGAAACTTAGCCGTAAGAGAAGGAAAACTTGAGACAAAACCTCGTGCCATGCCAACCCGTCTGCTTTTCTATAGGTCACCGTATCAATGAATACTAATTTGTTAGTCTATTCTGTATTTCTAAGAGCTTTGTACTATTCAGCCGACAAATGACCCACTGTTGAGTCGGGCCTCCTCCAATTACGTGGAGGGCAAATTAGCCTACCGTGCCACGCTGGCCAGACGGGTTCGTACGGGGTTTTGTATCAAGTTTTCCGTCTCTTGCGGCTAGGTTATCTACCGGCCTTCTCATTTCTTTTGTCGGCTCTTACGACACCGTCATAATGGTATGGGATGGTGACACTATGTATTCTAAATCCGTCAGCACACGAACTTCGTTAGACCGGCTTATTTTTGACCTTACTAGCTCCGTGTATCGACGGTCGTAGATTTTCAGCAACGTCAGATGTTGAATAACCTGCAGACCAATTAATTGCATTTCGAACCACTACGTTACAAGCTCCTGGTGCTTGAGATATGGAGGGATAAAATTATCTGTTTACACACGGTAACTGGCAATTGACGTAGATACTGGCGCGTGGGTGGGTGTACAACGAATTTACTCGCAAATGGGTCAGGGTGATGACACGGCTGTTGCCAGCCAATTATCACAACAATAGTGTGGATATATCATACAGATAATGTTAAATTACAGTCGATGGGAGCTTAGAAATCACACCCTAGATTCAATCTGCCTCGTTAGTCTAGGGGTTCGATGTGTCGACTTCGGATCAACGGGTCCCGGGTTCGATAAACCAGATGCACTTGCTCCGAGTCTGGGTGTCATGTGTTCGTTAATTACATGTTTGTCAACTGGCCCCGCGATACAGGTTGTATTTAGAGCAGCGGTTTCGTCTAACAAAAACCCCATAGCCATAACGAAAGTCATACTGGTGGTGTCGTGTGTGTTGGGTCCTTTTTTTTTTTTTTTCTATTTATTCTGTTACTACACCACAGACTTGTAGTCCGTGTTCTTTTTAGCAATGAATGGTAGTTATTTGCTCTTTTTTTTTTTCTTTCGTCTGTCGTACCCTGCGCCTTGGCACCTGGGACATTGGTGTTTCATTTAACCTACTCTCAGTAGGTGCTTCCTTAGCTTATGTTTGGTAATAGCTGTTTGGTCTTGATATTTAAATTCCTTCGGTTCCCTAAAATATGGTTGAGCTGGGGGATGGCTGACACATGCGTCATGCTCGTGATCGCGTGCCGCCAGTTGGGGCCGGTCATCTCTGTACTGCTATTGACATACTTACATAGCTTTGTATTAATCTCCTGGACACTTCTGTTGTGCAGTATGTTACATTGTCCTCAAATCTTAGCCTACTATAATTAAACACGAAATCAATGTATCCCAATCAGATGTTTGTAACAGAAAATATGATAAAAAGAGTGTCCATGGAGTTTCTTGCCTGTTCTTCTCCATAGGATCTACTTTTTGGAACAAGCAACTAGCTTCCTAACTTCACCTTTCAAAAACACCTGTAAATAGGTTCAATTGAAATATATGATTTGATTTGATGGATAGTAATACTACTGATAAAGATGCTGTGTGCAAAATATCAGGCCATAATAAAAAGAAAACATTACTTATTGAGAAACGTTAATAAGCTTGTGGCATAATCATAACGATTGCTAGTTGCTTGGTTTTCAGTGGAACCACCAATTCGTAGGAAAATGTTGTTCACAAAAACGTCGATTGCTCCCTCATAGTTCAACTATTGTAAACTGTTCTAAACACAGAACTGCTTCTTTTGATTAGCTTTATCCCCACTCACTCGGATGGCTTTAGAGTTTTTGTTATAACCTGTATAGCAACAACCCATAAAATAAAATAATACATTATCTATATTCCCGTGTGGTGACGGATTTAGAATAAAAAGTGTCACCAACCCATACCATCCCGAGGGTGTCGTAAGAGGCGGTTAAGGGAATGCAAGAGGCAGATCACCTAGCCGCAAGAGAAGGAAAACTTGAAACAAACTCGGTGCCAACCCGTCTTGCCGGCACAGTAGGCTAATTTCCCTCAATGAATTTGGAGGGGGCCCGACTCAGTAGTGGGTCATTCATGGGCTGAGACGATATCTATATTCAGACAACTCTAGCTGCCATCATATTTTTTACTTTCACATTTCTAATATTTCCATTTGCCAAGATAATTTTATTCGGTAAGGGATCCAGGGCTAAGAGGATTTAATGCTGCTGCGGCAAACGGTCATAATCTTTTTATCAAAGATGTTATTTAATGAAAGCTTTAAAATAAATGTCCGCCCTTCTCATTGGACATCCAAATGAAAGGGACAGAAACAGAATTAATACCATTTTTAGTTATTAAAAGCTTTAACTATTATGAAAAAGGCCGGTAATATTTATAAGGCCTACTGACTGCTTTAATTTAAACGAATATGCATATAGGTGATTGTTTACTTCATGATCGGTGATTCACCAATGATTTTCTCAGTTAATTTTTGTACGAATGACAGAGTCACAGAATTCATTTTTATTATCATGTAAATTTAATATTTTAGCATGCTTAGTATAAGTGTCGTTTCTTTTGTTACCATCATCACTACATAGTATAAAATAAAGTCGCATTCTTCTGTCCGTCTCTATGTATGCATAAATCTTTAAAACTACGCAACGGATTTTGAAGCGGTTTTTTTTTAATAGATAGAGTGATTCAAGGGGAATGTTTATATGTATAACCCACCCCCGCTTTGCACGGGCAAAGCCGGGGCGGGCCACTAGTTACGAATATTTCCTTCCTCTATATCCGGCTATCCTTGTTGGAGCTGTTTGAAACCTGGCTCGACTGCGCAGAATCTCCGACCTGCCCTTGACATAGTGCTGCAGTCCTTTGTCCTTACTCGGAGAGGGTGTAATCTTATGAAATTAACGAAAATCCACCGAAAAATAAACACCTTTACAAATGGGGGAACCCACGGTCTGTACGAAATGTTCTTATTGACGTATTTTAAGCATTCTTTGTTAATAGAAATTATTATTACTTAAAGAAAATGTAATTTAACAATATATGTACATATCTATCTGTTTTACGAAAATTTCCCCGCTGAGGAGTAGGTATGAATTTTTCCAGACATATAGTTTATATAGAGAAGGAGTGTATTTTTAGAGAGAGAGTTTACTAATATTGTATTTTTAGGTTATTATAAGTTACAAAAGTATAAGTTACCAAATACATTAAGTCAATAAAAATACATTATACACCCTGCCATGTATTTGACACACACCCTTTTGTTAATTGTTGAAGTATGTGGTCAAATTAAGAATACAACTATATTTACAGAATTATTATTAAAATTATACGATATACGTAATAGAATACGAAATTGTTATATTTTAGTTTACCCACAATTTAATGCAGTTACACTCGTAGATTAATATTATATTTTAAAATCCATCATGTATTCCCATGTAAGTGAATTGTATTCTTTTTGTGGAATAAATGTCTTAAACCAGAATTAATTATGGTCTAAATTCGACCGCTGCCTGGGCGCCGACTAGTTTGTGCAATATACACCGTGAAATTGAAATGGATGTTTTCCCGCAGGGAAATGATTTCCTCCCGGTAGTACAAACGATTTATAACAACAAATAATTTAATTATTAATAAATGTCGGATTTACAATTGTGAAAAACAAAACTCGAAAGCGACGTCCTACCAATAGTCAGGGCAGCGCGCGGCGGGCGCGGCGCGAGCGACGACGTGCGGTTCATTGCGCTATCAGCTGATACTTAATACCTTCCGTAGTAAGCTGTAGCACGAGGGCTTGTTAACGCAACACAAAACCTAATTACCTAAAAGTTTTGCAATTTTTCCTTCATACTTTAACGGGCTTAGGACCGTCATAAATACTTCATTACCACACAGTCTTTCACACGCTAATCAGCCGGTGAAATGTAAAAAAACATCATAAAAATAAACACCTACAATAGGTGTCGGCATTTTAACAGACGCTATTGTTACAACAACACAAAAGAAACTAACGTGGGAAACAAAAGCCTTTGTTTACTCCCCAGTACTTTTGGGAACCCTGAGCCATAGCCTTCGGTACGGAATGCGATTCTTGAATTCACTCATTAGCGGCGTAACAATACTTTTTACCTTCAACTAACTAAATACGAAACTACTAACAAGTTTAATATCATACAAAATAATATTTGTATTATTGAAGTATTAGGGCGTATTAAAAAAATTGGGATCAACTTATTTACAATGATTTTGATTAACTAACCTACGTACTATGATTTTTTTGCTATTTACAAAGTAATTAATTACACTCACCGGTACCGAAGTAATTGTTCGAAGTGCAACCCATTTCGTTGAATGCACAATTGAGCACGTTTCATTTGATTGTCTTTCAATTTCACTAGAGTGTCTCTGTCACTTCTTACGATATTAAAATCGTCCACTATCGCAGTTATCAACGCGTCGCGCGTTTCGTGTTCTTCCCGATACACTACACATAAAAGTTACGTTAAACCTAGCCGCAGCCATACGCGTACTCCGGCGAGGATCCCGTTCGAAGAATTCGATAATTTGTTCATCGAGCTCTGGCAAATAAACGGCCAATCGACCTCTGCCCTGTGCTTGCGCTGGTGTCTCAAACTGTCCATGATCGAGTAGTCGCTGTGTTGCCGCTACGATTGTCCGGGCCTGTGGGACTTGGGGGTTCAAAATCCCGCGAAGACGGAGCGACGCCAAGTGTTGCGGCGCCGCATAAAGCCGCTGGGCAGCGTGGGAGTCATAATCAGCCCGAGCGTACAGTTGCACCATAGCGACGTACTCTAAGTTAGAATATTTGTAGTGCCGATTCATTTTTGCACTCAAACGCCACTACACGAAAACATAACGCGCGTGCGACGACAGTCGCCAATTCGCCACTAACTGAGGCGGCGCGGTTATAGCGGGTATAGGGGGTGGTGAGGGAGGGGAGGCTTTCACCGTGGTCGGCGCCGGTATCTCGTATGTAGATACCTACTTTAATATTATGTTTGGTGAATTACTATTGCTTCTCACGCTTTCGAGTTGCTGTAATATTTTTTTTGATATTTGAAAAAAAAATCCTTTTATTTTTTTAATTTATCGCTATCAATCGATAGTACTACTAATAGCAAATCGATCTGCCGCGGGAAAGCAATGGGAAAAAAATCACCGTGTATAGACTTCAGTTGTAATATACTTGATAGTATATTACAACTGAAGTCTATATATTGCATACTTTTATCATCATAATAGTTTTAATGATGAAGAACAAAAACACTGTAAAGGTTTTAATCCCCAACACTGATATCACAACACACGATTCTAAAAGCCAGCGCGTGTGTGCACGTAATAGCGCAGAAGTGACACACATATTACAAAGTCATACATTTTTATGATTACTGTAAAATACATAATATAAATTAACTGCGGCGAGTAGTGGTCTTCATGCGTAACACCGCAAAGAGTGAAGTCATTGATGAACAAATTAAACCTAGTTAGTGATACAGTTTCTACGAAACGTCAAAAAACATTAACCTGGCGGATTCATTCATAAATATTTATCTCGTCTTCATTAATCATTTCGGCTCATATGTTACTCACTACTGAGTTGAGCCTCCTCCTCATTCATGGAGGGAAATTAGACCACTGCTCCTGGCTGGCAATGCGGGTCGGCACAGGGCTTGTATCAAGTTTTCCTTCTCTTGTGATTTTCTTTCATCGACTACGACAACCTCGGGATGGAAAGGGGTGGTTACACCATGTATTCTTAAGTCACCACGCGGTCTAAACAGAAAACAATCGAATTATTTTAATATTAATTTTATCTAACCGATTTTTAAAAGGTTTCAATTCGATTAGTGTTTTTTTTATGTTTCACAAATGTTCCATCCACACTGTCAACTGTCAAATATGACAGATTGATTTGACTGATTAATCTATCTGGCGAGCTGAATACTTTTATTTTGCGGGTGATAAAATCCTTTGTGGACTATTCACACCGGTGTCTGGGGAAGGCCAGTGTACTGTGTGGGACTCTGGTCCGCCAATCAGTAATATGCCATGATTGGTACCTACCCACTAAACATCCCCTCGGTGCACCGTCCTGCGCCGCCTGCCTCGTGGGTCTCTCGAGCACTTAACGTTGTTTTCAGGACTCATTAATTATTGAAGTGAAAGAGCCAAACTCTGTTGCTGTTTAATTTATTTATGGCCGTTTAATAGTCCCCTTATAAGTCTTTACACCTCGTTATGTTTTCGGTTTGAAATCACACGTATTTTCAACCTACTTCAAAAAGGTAGACAGTCTCAATTCATTTTTTTAAACCGTCGTTTGTAAACCCTTTCGAACATGATTTTTTATTCGTTTGGTATTTGATCCGGATTGGTCCTATATTAATTTAAGCGAAATTGGTTCAGTAGTTTAGCAGAAATTTTAAAACTCACTTAGATCAACAAAGATTTGTAAGGGGACAATAATTTTATTATCTTGACGATTTTTTATTAGAATCGTTTACAAACCATACGTTTATTTGCACTAAATACCTTTAGCATTACAAATATGTAAATCGACTATCCTAACCTAAAGTCGTTGACTTAGGCATAAACAAATTCACGTCGATGTCAATTTAAGTTGACACCGGCTTCAAATGGTTGTTTTCGCAGTTTAGGGCCTATTAAGTTTAATTTTTTTTTATTGTTTGGAATTGTAACTCTCCAACTCTCTGAAACGTAGTCAATAACCCGATGTATTCGAAAAAATTTAAGATAGTTCCGGTACGACATTATTAATTGTAGGGATATTTAAAAAAGGTTTTGTGTGCACAAAGACTGGTTAGGAAACGAAGGTCGTTTACCTTGTAAGGAAGAAGTTGTGGTTCATGTTTACACCAACAGCTTTTTCTTTGTGTTTATTTGTATTAAATTTATAAAGATACTTAGTGACAGTTTGGGATGTATGCCACACACGCCTTTGACACTAGCACTTGGCCAGAACTTTTGAATTTAGCAGATTAATCATAGCATTATGATGATAATCTGAAATGCTCAAAATGAATCACGTTCTTTCTTTCATGTTCATTATTTGTACGTGTAAAATTATTCATGTGCTTATTATTTCCAAGTAAATGAACTAACTTCAAACGCATTCAATTGAACATAAAAACTGCACTCCGATACGTTACAGTACGAGACTTACTGCTCTCAACGTGCGACTCACAATTACCATACAATGGGTAAAGCGCTGTGATCGCACGTGCTCTCGATCCAAACAATGATCATTTGTTACTTAACATTGCGTTCATTTAGCAAAAAGTAGTCTACTTCACATAATACACGTCTAGGTTGTAATAATTGGTTTGTTGACGGAACTTGTACAATTATGCCTCTTTTCAACGTAGCAAAACAAAACATGTAATACTGTAAAGTAAAATTCTTATAAGTTTTACGCAACAAAATGTTGTTTTAAATCCATTTAACATTGATGTCTGCCACAAAAGGACATCGTGCGTACATATAATATCCATTTCATTAATGTGCTAATAAAGTTCTCTAGAACTTTCATCCTTTTACTTAACATTTTCCATTAGTATTAAGAATTACATTTTTGGTTGTTTATACATAAATGTATCATTTATTTTGCCTACGTATATGGGTGCAACAAGTTACTTATGAGAACCTTTAATAAACAAGAATCGACAAGCTTTTCAAACGAATTCTTCCCGTAGTCGTTTCAGTTACATAATTATCATCCTCGCGCACCATGTTAATTCGATACAGGTAAGCACACTTGTGCAACTTCATGGAAAACGGAAAGCGAAACCTCGTTGGAAATTTAATTCTCCGTTCAGATAAGGCTTTTGTGTTTAATCGGGTGTGCTAGTGACATGCGACGGTATACATACATACATGGATGAGCCATGTTGGTACGACGACGGGAACCAGAATAGAATGTTCCTGTTATTATGATGAAAGCACACTTAGCTGGTAATTACGATAGTGGTGAAACTTCCTTTATCGCGGAGCAATAACAAATGCTAAACTGCAGGGCTTAAGATAAGAGAGAACACATCTTAAGACCCAAGTAAATGCAATTATTTTTGATACAATAATTTGGTACTAATAGAGTCCAATTGATAATACTTCTGGGGGTTTTAGAGGAGGTAATATAATTCCCTAATATTTAGTTGAAGGTTATGTACATTAATAGTATTTTTTTCCGATCTTTATAACCTTATTTAGGGTAGTAAAGGTTCAATTTTGTAGCATTGTGCAGATTTTTGGTCTGAGCAGTAGCGATTTCGCTGAAGCGATAGATCTCACAGAAAGTGAATTGACAACAGCGATAAAATCAATACTAAGAAGTTTCATGGCCGAGTGGCCGTGAAGGTAAGTAGCATTCGACATGATTTTCGAATTAACCAAACGAAAGAATAAACTGAAGATTTTAATGCTAGTATTGTTATATAATACTATAAATACGATTGGTATTGAAATAGATTTAGTTTATTAAGTTCTGTCGATGCCTAGAAATATGTATATGAAATCATCATACCAAAAATGTGTGCAAATAAGTCAATGTTGTATTGTATCATTGGCAGAATTTGTAACATTCTGATAAGGTTTATTTTATTACATTTGTATTTCATGTAGATATGGTATAGGTGCAACAGCACTCGTCTGGTTGTCGCCGGCAGGCATTATCGTGATATGTCATAATTTGCATGTTCATACGTTTCTAGTTCTACCGGTTATATGTATATTTATTGCAGCATTTCAGTTTTTATTAAATTTCTCGGATGCCATTATTTGTTCATATAAAATGTAAAATACCTCGCTGTCCTGGCATACACAGGATTTCATCTGAGGATTCTCTTGTCTAGATTAAGGTATTTTGTTACGTATATTTTTTCTGTTGATATATTATTGTATTTATTCTTCAAGGACTTAAAATACAAAGTTTAACCAGAGGCACTAGCTCGGAGTCTGGGTGTCATTTCTATCTATAATATGTATGTATTTACAAAAAAAATGTATATAAGTAGTTTATCATCCATCTCGTTACCATAACACAAGCATTAAGTTGCTTAACTTGGGACGAGATGGCGTTGTGTGAAATGTCCAAGGATATTTATATTTATTTATATTTATAATTATAAAAAGAGTACGTGGAACTTGTATGTATAAGTATTATCCATATGATCTTATAAATGAGAAAAATCTGCGTGGTTTCCTTATCTGTCTTGAGTGAAGCGTTAATCAGGTTCCTTCAATATCTTTACGATAAGAAGGTTCTGCAAAGTCCATCGAGCATAATCGTTCTTGTTCAAACATCATACTATACATAGATGTCCATTATTTCCGAATGTTGTGACCAGGCTTCTTAACTTGCTTCAACCCTTTGTGTGAGTTAGACACCTGAGGGTGGTGGCATACAAAATCATTCACTTCATTACTCCCAATATCGACGCTGCTCTGTAAGGTTTCTATGTTGACTTTTTATTTTCATACTCAATTATTATACGCTCCCGTAACCAATTACATACTAAATTAATAAACTTGTAACGCATATTTGATTGTATCAGTCGTTCAACCTGTTGGATACGTAATTGTGAATCTCATCAAGGAGTTACATCAATAAAGACAATTTTATTACGTCTCAATATCTAGTTCAAGGTTTTCAACACTTCGTCTGCCAACGATGATTACTCATATCAAAAACACATTACTATTACTCAACTTGGCATCAATATTCAGCTCACGGCGTGACGCTTGGTGCCTATTGTGGCGGTGCATTTGCAACGCGTGAAAACATTTGCCTATCAAGTTTCGATGTAGCAACTAGCTAGGACAGATCAGTCTTGGAAGGCAGATTGCGAAATATAGAAAACGACAGGACTGTTGACTAAAAAAAATACTTATATACGTTTACATAATGTATGACATAGACAATATAGATGTGTTTCTGCGACACACAAAATTCCAGTAAGGTTTGCGCAAGGGTGTCAGTTGCACCTGTGCCATGTGTGTGCGGAGGTTTATTGCTGAATACACAGAGATTTCCATGCCCACAAATTATCTGCACCATCGTTTTAGTTTGAATAAGGAATGGGTGCCTCTTTTGTTTTGTCCATGAGCATCAGACTATATTGTGTTCGGTTAATAACGTCGTTATTCTTTTCAAAGCATTTATGTTTTGTTCACAGATGCAAAACATAAACAATATCGTCATGTTCCCCGTTGACAGTCTTTTGAAAGGCGATTTGAGAGGCATTAAAGGCGACCTCAAAAGGCCGTTTGACAAAGCGTCCAAAGATTACGAGTCAAAGTACCTGAAAATTGAAAAGGAGAAGAAGTCACAGGCCAAGGAAGCTGGTCTGATACGCAGTGAAGTGACACCCGCAGAGATTGCTGATGAAATGGAGAAAGAACGAAGATTGTTTCAGTTGCAAATGTGTGAGGTGAGTTGTGAACACAACATTGCAAAAATATCAATAGGTATATATATGTACCGGACCGCATCTAATTCGGTGCAACATATGAAAATTATCGTGCATGGAAAAGGCAAGGATGACGATGATGCTGAATTTGAGTGTACTGAAAGAGATCTGACGTTATATGAAAGAGATCTGACGTAATAAAATTAAAATCCGCATGTGGATAAACTTAAACGAAATCAGATACTAGATAAAATTAAATAACCTTGGAATAAAACAAACAAATCGTCTGATATGTTTACTTTTCACTCAATGTTAACGTAAATAAAGCTTACATTTGTTTACGAAACGGCTGCTTCTTATTTATATAATAAGGCAGCTTTATTGCCTCGTAACTAGAGTGTTGGTAACAAAGTGGGTATGAGTTTCATTTTAAGCGTTTCGCCTCTAAAATGTCTATTTTCTAAACCTGGATTTCTATTGTGGGCTGTTAATTACCGAAATAAATTCTCCTTTTTATGTTCTCTTATTGTTTTCGATTACTTATATATACTTGTTATTGTGTGTACTCTAAAAATTACAAATAACATATTATCGTCAAATTTTTTTTGCTTTTAAACCTCTAAATGTGGCAATGGCAAACTTTTGTCAGCCTTTTATATAGGGCCATTATTATCCTTATTAAAGTAATACATACTAGATAAATTCTATGCACTACTAGTGGTATAAACAAGGGAAACAATCCCAAATTGTAATGCTTAATTTTCCTTCAATGTTTACGTAAAATCTCCTTGAGCGTCCTAGAGTCATTAGACCACATAATAAATATTACCTGTGTACCTACTTATACTCTTAGTTCAACAAACAATAGGGTCGGTATTTAAATTTCGTTAATTGCCGCTCTGGGCTTAGGAGTTGTTGAATGAATGGGTAGTGTTTTAGTAGATAGCATTTGAAAAATTATTAGCTATATTTTACGACCCAGCGGGTTACTGTTAATTAGCTTCCATAAAGGATCGTTCTCATTACCAACGTTAGCTAATTCGTTATTTTCCTGCGTTTTATCGCCGCCATTATATTCTGGTATTGTATTCTATGTTTCATTTGGTCATTATTCAATGTTACCGGTTTGTTATAAATTTAACGTTTCCTCTGAATATCAGTTTATGTTAAGCAAATAAAGTATTTAGTGAGTTATTAAATTTCGGTGCGTAGTTCCTCCTAAAATAATACAACATAAAGCGACAGTTTTGTACAAATACCTACTTATCCTATTTAGTCTACATTCTATGACCAATGAATGACTGCATTGATTGAACATTATACTGGCTACAATTTTTGAATCGATAACGTCATTGTCTTATCATGACCACGGGTGGTACGGTAGGCCAATAGCTTCCTGTTCTTACAGTACGGATAACTATTTTATAATTTCATTATGTAAGTGTAAATTAATTAGCCTTCCCTCTCCGCTATGCAACTGGCCCTCATTCAATGACCGGAAGAATAGCTGCCTCTATTATCTGTCATGAGCACTCCGGTCCACGCTCCGGAATGCAATTAAACAATGCGCGTGTAACAATACTATATGTATTTGTCGGCGACATCCATTTACTTACGCCAGGCTACTGTACTGACAATGGCTGTATTATGGCCTGCGTGGATGCCGTTATAAGTGTGTAGTCCGGTACGGTCTATCTCGCCAAGTAGTTAGCTGTCGGATTGTTTGTGTATTATCATCAGCAACTGCGGATATTCGAGATTGGTTTATGCCTATTACATGTACCGTAAAACTTTTAGTAGAAGTGGAATTATGACTTCTATTGTATTTTACTGCACAACTAGGGTTCACACATCGCCATGAAATAAGTTCCTGAACCATTATATTTGTTATACTATAGTCTTACGCAGGAAGGGAAGAATAGGAACTGCTTCATAATTTCCTTTAATTTGATGCAGGATAAATAAATATTTTCATCAAGTGTTCTTTTTTTTCTATGGATGTATAGTTCTTCAAAGGCAAACGACAGTCTGGGGTCGTTCTAAAATTGAATCAAAACACAGTCATCGTTCGTCTGCCCCTGCCTGCAATGCCAAATGTCTAGTTGAATTTACAGCTATAGCTGAAACTAGCATACTGCCAAATCACAAATGGCGCGGATCGAGTTCACGGGCGTATTACACGAAGCCGGATTGATGATAACGGTCTCGTAGCATGTAGCTGTGTTTGGACGTTTGATTAGCTCCTTGTAAACCACAATGAGGTTTGCCGATCTTTTGTTGATTTGTTATTGTCGTTCCATATAATAATATTCCAAAATTAAATTACCGATTTAATAATAATGAACGGAAAATATAATAGAGTTGATTCTTAATAGTGTCGGAAAACCCAACTACTTGAAGTTAAATGCAGTAACACTAGCAACAAGAGATGGAACATTTAAAACAAAATCCTGTGCCTACTTTAAAGTCAACGTGGCCTTTGATTATTATGTAGGGCAATTGCATCTCAAGCGCAGAGAGAGAGACAATATTGTACGGAAACTACGCCCTGTGCTAACTTCCTACTAAAGTCAACTAATATCCGCTGCAAGCGGGATGTTTGCTCTAACTTTGGTTATTAGTATTACGGATAACAAACTAGTTATGTACCTATTGTGTAAATGTGGTATCCAATGTGTTTCCAAAGCTTGATGTAGGTCATCCTTTATTACAAAGTGTTTTGTTGGTACCTCGATTTACAAAAATGTTCTTAGTATAGCTATTAGCTAACTGGATAAAATAACATAAATGCATTTTTAAACAACGTAAATTTCAAATGTATCTCTGTCCCTCATAGCAAATGGTTCCCATAAATATAAATTGACTGAATTTCAAGATCGAATAGTTTTAATTGCCAGGTACCTAAATAAAGGATGCGCTATTGGCAGTATCAGAATCGTACAGTTGGTAAATCATGCTGGTGCAATACTGAGAAGGCGCGCGTCAGGTCGTCGACCGGCCTTGCGCCGCGCAGGGCCGTCGGGCCGCCGCAGAACGCTGACCCTTGCTTTGTTCCACCACGTCGCTGCGAACACCACTACACAACCCACGCGCTCCCAAGCTCGCTATAAGTCAAAACAAAAACCTGCGGGCTTTGTTACCAACAACGTTAAACGAAAACAAAACTTCACCATCACAGCAGCGCAAGGTCGCGAGCTTTATTAATATTACACAACCGAGACAAATCTAAACCCACTATACCACGAATGCGCGTGCGCGTGCGTCATCAGGCGTAATTTTAACTTGCGGAAGGGTAATAGTTGTGCGTTTCCACAGTCCCGGGAGTCACGTCGCGCACAACCGACCTGCGATCCATTAGCCACGGCCTCTGATGAAGTAATAAGAATGGTGCTCCCACGCTTTGTTCTCGGCGTCACTCTGTCTACCCAACGAACTGGCTCCATTCCATTTTTGAACGGTGTTTTGCCTGGATTGTTTACTGTTTTTGATAACAAACTCCCTTTCAGTACCTGATCAAGTTCAACGAAATAAAGACGAAGAAGGGCATCGAGTTGCTGCAGCATCTTGTGGAATACTACCACGCGCAGACGAACTATTTCCAAGACGGCTTGAAGACCATAGAACACTTCGGAGTTTACGTTGCCGATTTGAGCGTGCAGTTGCAGAAAATCAGACAACAACAAGACGACGAACGACGGAGGTTGCTGGAGCTTAGAATCATGCTGAGAGCAGCGGCACCTCAGGATAGAGAGGTAAACATTTACTCGTTTAACGTATTGTGTTTAAAACTTCGTTTACTATTAACTCTCCTGAATGGCGGTGTTTGGATAGCATAATATTCACAACTTTAGCAGCACAGTCCACTCTAAGAATTGCTTCGATTTAAAGAATAAAACTTTCCTGTATTGTTACGCATGTTTCTTAGTCCCCATTAAACATCAACATGCATTCTTTATTAATATTACAATATTTCTTCCTTATCCACTCTGTATTCGCAGCTCTCTGCACGATATGTTTACCTCCAAATCGTTGAAAGGAAATTAATCTTTTAATAACACCCAGGCCCAACTGGTTTAGCCTGTAACTTATACCGGTAAGTTCCGGGAGAAAGCATAACCATGGTCATTGAGTATGCAATTTACGTCTGAAGAGTTCTCGTAGACGAAAATGTATCGTGAAAGCCTCTTTTCCCATGGTTCTATACTGCAAGTCGTGTTTGTATACGTACGTACGCAATAACGCGAGTTGTCTCTGAATGGTAAGAGATTTCCGGAAGATGGATAAACGCACTGTATAAAACCTTCGCTTCACTTTCTTGTTATTTACGTACAAATTATCCTGCTCAAGTCACATCGCATGACGTCTGGAAAGGATGATTGTGATAGAACTTTTGAAGGGCGAAAATTAGTCTATAGCCATTTCAAGGCAGATAGAGCCCATCTAAAGCATGACTGTGTATAAATTGTTTCTATTTTGAAGTATGAGGTAGAAAGTTTTTTTAAAGCAACTTTTAAATACAAGGCTTAATGTGTTTAATAGAGAATGAGCCTCTGATTTATCAATGTTCCACAATAGATATGGGAGTTTCGGTGATTTCTTTGCAAGTTATGGTACTTTCGTCACAAAATGATGACCAACATTTTAATCAAAATGAAACTCGTCTAATCAAGAAGACTCATTAGAGCTCTTTTGACAAGTCGACCAAAGTAATAAAATTTTCCATTTATAATTGAAAATTGATTATTTACCATCTACCACCGGTTTGGAATGCAGCTCTACAGAGATGAACCGGCAAGAAACTCTGTAGTTGCTCTTTTTAGATCGCCGTTTTTAGGTACAACGCCGGGATTAGACAAATTTGTGAGAGCAAACTCGCGCAATAGTCGCAAAGGGCTAAACATCAGCTAGTAATTACCCTATTTAACATGAAATTTGCAGACATTATCTACGAGTATATTATAGTAATATCGATTCCTTGTACTTATACTTTGTAGATATGTGAATGGCACTTATGTATTTAATATCCATCACCACAAGGATCCAGATATTATGTCCAAGCGACTGAAACAATAACATTAAGATTAGTATTTCTTGTTGTGTGTTGCTAAGATAACGTGAAACATAAAACTCAATAGCAAATCAAAGTAAGTTACATTGTCACAAGACGGATGCCGCTGCGCTGAGCCGGCTTAGCTTCTGCTATTTATGTCACGTGCCTATTTGGGGCGGAATCTCGTCATGCTAGTCCGTAAAGGAATTCACTTTCCTCTTGTTCTTTTCGCTTTCTAATTTGGGAACAGGATATATTTGGTGAAGACTGTTACTGCTTAAGTCACTGACTGATCTGATATGCAGCGAGTTCACAAAATTCAAGAAAATGCGTGAATTCTTTGAAAATAATCCTGCAAAGAAACTGTTGATTTCCACTACTAAACTTTGGGTTGTTTTATAATAAACTTCTCCCACTGCTTATTATCATAACCCACACAATACCTGGATGGACCTGGAGTCTCTAGAGGAACCAGAATCAAGAAAAAGTATTTGTTATCAATATAAACTGTCACTAATACTTTTATTGTATCAGTCGCCATAGCTGACTGATATTCGGAAAGCAACCTCAGTTGGCCTGTTTGGGTATAAAATAGACATTTCCCCTCTGGTAACAGAGAAATTTGTTTTTAGGTTACGTCATCAGTTGGTGGCTATTCCCTACACCAGTTGCAAGGCGACAAGCAGCATGGTGTGAGTCGCAGTGGCTACTTGCTCAAGAAATCCGAAGGGAAAGTGCGGCGAGTGTGGCAGAAGCGACGGTGCCGGGTAACTGCTGAAGGTTTCCTGGACATCTTTCACGCAGATGAGAACAAGCCCCCGGCGAGGGTGAACCTATTGACGTGTCAGATTAAAGTTGCTGCTGATGATAAGAGGGCGTTTGATCTAGTCTCATGTGAGTGGCTTACATAGTAAATTATACAGAGAAATTCAAAGGGTCCTGGATATAATTGTTGTCTCAGTTTTAGATGGTTTGTGTTTTGCGTTATTATTGCCTAGAGGCGGCGTAATCCAATCAACTATATTAGTTAGAGATAATAATGAGTATATTCCATTAATTCTTGAGGCAAAAGATAAAATTCATAGCGTCACTAATGCCTTTCTCTCTGAATGTGTCGCAAGAAATACCTAAAACGAGGGATTAATAAATTAGTAAATCTATGAAATTGGATTTGGGGTTCTTCGAAATATATATTTTTCCTAGGGGTCACCTATGAACTAAATTTGATTAGAGATCGTTACAATGTCTTATAGTAAATTTTAGTGTGTACAACTACACCAAATACCGCTTGTCTTCCTTTCTTCACGTAGATTATTTTTTTAATGCAGATAACCGTACCTACCACTTTCAAGCAGAAGACGAGAATGAACAGCGCGCTTGGGCGTCCGTGCTCGTAAATTGTAAAGAAGGCGCGCTCATGAGGGCGTTCCACCAACAGGCCGGAGAGAGCAATGACTCCGGTCACTCTCTCTTGGACTTGCAGCGGTCCATCATCAGGGCGGTGAGGGCCACGCCCGGCAACCAAGTGTGTGCTGACTGTGGGTCTACGAATGGTGAGTTAAAAAAAAAATAACGACTACTACTACTCAGCCCATAAATGACCCACTGCTGAGTCGGGAGGGTAATTAGACTACTATGCCACGCTGGCCAGACGGGTTGGCACAGGGTTTCGTATCAAGTTGTCCTTCTCTTGCGGCTAGGTTGTCATTTACTTTTGTCGGCTCTTACGTCACCCTCAGAATGGAATGGGGTGGTGACACCATATATTATAAATCCGTCACCACACGGAATAATTAATTACCAGATGTTTATCGATAGCGAGTGGTTTTCAAATTGCTTTTTCTCTTTAATTAATGGCTTCTGCAGGTGTATCCTGTAATAATCCTGCTTTGATTACTGCTCAGCTATATCTTATAGCATAACCGTGTCGTGATGGATTGAGAATACGATATAATGCCACCACCCAATTCTATCCTGCGGGTGTAGTAAGAGCCGACTAAAGGAAATTACATGGCATAAAACCTCCAAAGGCATAAGAGAAGGAAAACTTGAAACAAAACCCTGTACGGCCAACGGTTTATTTTCCTCTCGTATTTGGGGGAAACCCGACTCAGCAGTGGTTTGTTTACGGGCTAAGAAGCAAGTTAGTATGCCTTAGCACACTCAAGAAATCGAGATCACAGCCCACAAATGACCCAATACTGAACCGGCCTCCCCTCGTTGATGGTTTTTCCCTACAGTGCAACAGTTCAACAGTAAGATATCTCTTCTGTCCGGTTACGGTACTTTTCTACACAGAGACTTCCTTTTATGTCCTTATGGACATATGGACGACGACTTTATGGAATGAATGACAATAAAATCATAAAAGTATGAATAAATCAAAACATACTTTGTTTAACATATCTTACTGTTTAACTAGGGCAGCGATAGGTCGACCTATCTGATTTCGAACAACAAGATTTCAAACCCGACAGGCTGAAAATATAGTCGCAAGTCGCCTCTTACGACACTCTGGAGCTTAACTGAAGTTACTGTTTCTTTCATATTTTTTATATTTATTTTGAACTTGTCTCATTTAGTACTTACGGCACATTTGATACCGTCCGACCGTGAATACCAATCAGGCGACATTGAGGAAGACGCCTTCCTTCCGTTCGCAGATAGTGTGACCTCTACGATAATTCAATAATAATATTAATATTATCAAAATATTAAAATAATGATAATATTTTGATAATATTAATATTATTATTGAATTATGCTCAAAATGAAAAGAATCTCTCCACGTTTTTGTACTAAGTATTACTTTAATCAATCTATACTAATATATAAAGTTGCAGAGTTTGTTTGTTTGTTTGTTTGTTTGAACGCGCTAATCTCAGGAACTACTGGACCGATTTCAAAAAATCTTTCAGTGTTAGATAGTCCATTTATCGAGGAAGGTTATAGGCTATATTTTATTTTCAAAAGAGTTAGGGATCCGTATGAAAATTGCGATTTTGTAAACCAAGGTGTAAAATCGAAAATCTATTTATGCGTGCGCTGCAAAAACTATTGACAATAAAACAAAATGATGTACTACGGCTTTGTAGGTCTTATAAAGATCTACAAAGCCGTAGATTTAAATTAATGACCGCAGAATTGTATTCGATGAAATTCATTCATAACAAAATTAAGTAACACTTCACGTTCGTCCGTATGGTGACGGATTTAGAGTGCACTGTGTCACCATCCCATTTCATCCTGAGGGTGTGGTAAGAGCCGACAATAACCTAGCCGCAGGAGAAGGAAAACTTGCCAGCGTGGCACATTAAGCTAATTACCCACCATGGAACTGGAGGTGGCCCGAATCAGCAGTGGCTCATATATGGGTTGAGTAGTAGTAATGTTATTTACTGGTTAATCTTTAACATCAAGCCATAATTCACCATGTTGCCTGATTTGATTTTTGCGGGGAAATCCATCATGGCTACCCAGCAGACCCCACGCGGCCAAGGCTGGGTTATGTGAGACTCGTACTCACTAAAACCCCGATCCCGCCCGGCCTGCTTGGGAGTCCACTACAGTCAGAAAGTTCATCATTCCACCCAGCAATGGAAATTAGCATACTGTACTCCGCTGGCCAGACGGTTTTCTGACTACCTAGTTCTTTCGCCTCATAGAATGGCCTTGGCCATCCTGATTGGGACGTGCTACATCCGGGTAAAAATTTGTCGATGTAGTCAAGAAATTCGTATGGTATGTTGCAATGTGGTATCATCCAATGGTCCGCCCGGCTAGCTATGTTTCGTCGTATGTATGTGAGATCCGGTGCCCGACAGGGTCGTCCCTTGAATTGCCTGCTCCATCTTAGACCCTGGCGTTGCTTTCCATCACGCAAGCCTAGGGTCAAAGGCATTCAAGTCATTGACACAAAACAAGGTTTTTTTACACTAAGGAATGAGCATCTAACTAATTATTATTTAATTACCGGCAATTACCTAGCTGCAAGAGAAGGAAGCTTGATACAAACCTTTTGCCATCTCATTCACCCGTGTCGGGTCAGAATATAAAACTTCCCCACCGCACGCTGGGAAAAATCGAATGGTCCGCCCAGCTAGCTACCACCCTCACATCTGAGTCCGGCGCCAAGCAGTTTTACTGTGTTCCGTCGTGTTTATGGGAAAGCCGGTGCCGGACAGGGCATTTCCTTGAATTGCCTGCCCCATCTTCGACCCTGGCGTTGCTTTCCATTACGCAAGCCTAGGGTCAAAGGCATTCAAGTACCTAATTGAAAAAAAAAAGGTTTATTAAAAGGTAAAAGTATTTTTTCTCCTTACAGACCCGACATGGCTTTCAACGAACTTCGGTGTGATCGTCTGCATAGAATGCTCTGGGAGTCACAGGGAGTTGGGAGTACACATCTCTCGGATCCAGTCACTCACATTGGACAGACTGAGCACGTCACAACTGTTACTAGCCAGACATATGGGGAATCAAATCTTTAATGAAGTTATGGAGAACACGCTGGATGAGAGAGACAAATTGACGCCTGACAGTACTATGTAAGTTGATTTTGGAAGCAAAATCTTTTTAGCTGATATTAAATAAGACGGAAGAAACCTGAACCGGTCGAGTGGTGACACAATTAGAATACACAGCGTCACCACTCCATTCCAACCTTAGGGTGTCGTAAGAGCTGACAAAAGGAAATACAAGACAGATAACCTAGCCGCAAGACAAGGAACACTTGATACGAAACCCGGTACCAACCCACTCGTCTACGCTACGCTAACTACCCTCCATCTAATTGGAGGACGCCCGACTCAGCAGTGGGTCGTCTATGGGCTGAATAGTAGTAGAAACCTGAACAACTCTGCCTGTAATTCTATTAAAATTTTTGATGTCCTCCATTCAACCTACCGGATTCCACATGTAACGGAATATCATGAAAATACAAAGCATATTTTTTAACCAAGCGCTAGTTTTGTTTAATATATTGTCATCTGTTTCACCTATATATGGAGATGCAATTTACCAACTTGGTTCTTGATATTTAATTAGACGTACAACACAAAAATTGATTTACTGTTTACTGCAAGATGCAGTCGCACTTAGCTATCACCATTCCCTTGCTATTTTTCAATATTAATATCGATTATATTTGTTTCCAGGGAGGAGCGACTGCGGTTTATTCGTGAGAAATACGTGTACCGCGCGTGGGCCGCACAGACGTGCTGTGACGCGGCCGAGCGGCTGTCCGAAGTGGAACACGCGGTCAATAATGGCCACTTACAGAATCTACTGCAAGCTTACGCCGAGGGCGCGGATTTGACTGCAAGTTTACCGGGCTCGGTACGAATCGAACAAATATTTTGTCAAAAAACTCAAGTCGAATCATTGGTTTTGCATAGGACACAATGGACACTTACAAATTGTCAACATATTCATAAAAGTTATAAAAAGCAAAGTAATATGCTTTACCACCAATTGTGCTTCAGTCCACAGTGTGTGTCTCTCCAAGTTCACGGAGGGAGATTAGCCTACTGTGCCACACTGGGCAGGCAGATTGACTCAGGGTTTGTATCAAGTTATCCTTCCGTGTACTCCACCCTGAGGGTGTCGTAACAAAAGCTGACAAAAGGAAATGACAGGGCTGAAAAGCCTTAGCCGCAAGAGAAGGAAAACTTGATACGAAACCCTCTGCCAACCAGTCTAGCCAGCGTGGCACATTAGCTTAATTACCCTCCATGTAGTTGGAGGAGCCCGACTCGAGCAATAAGTCATTTTTAATACAGTTGCCCAAAAAGTGGCATATTGCAGGGACGTATAGCGTTCGGGAAGTGGGCTATTACACACGCGTGCTTTTTTATTACCATTCCCGCACTAGTGCGTTTTCTTTCCCAACTGTCAAAATAATGTCTATTATAAGAAAAAACCAACCATGAAGTTTTTACAAAAAAAATCATAACTAGAAGTTTTTATGATTCATATATTACGTATCACTACATAGTATAAAACAAAGTCGCATTCTTCTGTCCGTCCCTATGTATGCATAAATCTTTAAAACTACGCAACGGATTTCGAAGCGGTTTTTTTTAATAGATAGAGTGATTCAAGGGGAAGGTTTTTAAGTATAACCCACCCCCGCTATGCACGGGCGAAGCCGGAGCGGGCCACTAGTATCTTTATAAAAAGAAACTACTTACTCATTTGTTTCAATATCAGATTTAATGATTTGATTGAATGAGTTTCATTTCATCTAATTAAATTTCATTTCACATCAATAAAAAAATTCTACTGAAGACTTGGCTGCATGGGCATTGTTCCTTTTGCCTACCAGAATGGGTGAAGAAAAAAAAATCTCTGCTTATATTCTACGGTCGGCGCCATTTTTCAGAACTGATTAGTTAGTTGAGTTTAATGTGTTTTTATTATTTTATTAAATTGCTTCATTTTTCGCAACTGTATTAAAAATAGTCGTTCAGTACACGTGCGGAACCGTCATTGCAACACTTGTAATGGAATATACTATTATTTGACTGCCTCGTTGGTCTAGTGGTTAGATGTGCCGCCTTTGGATCAACGGGTCCCGGGTTCGATTCCGGGGTCGGGCCAGTGTCTTTGTCTAAACCAGAGGCACTGGCTCGGAGTCTGGGTGTCATTTCTATCTATAATATGTATGTATTTACAAAAAAAAAATGTATATAAGTAGTTTATCATCCATCTCGTTACCATAACACAAGCATTAAGTTGCTTAGCTTGGGACGAGATGGCGTTGTGTGAAATGTCCAAGGATATTTATTTATTATTATTATTTATTTATTATGTGCAGAGAAAAAGAAGTAATAAGTATGCCAATTTCGTGTTAATCCGACGTTTTTAACTGGGTCAAAATCATGTTCAAAGATTCCGTTACATTCATACATACATGCGAAGCTAATAAAAGCGTATTAAAAATTACTCTGCTTGACTGAACTAAATCGCAATTTCATTTCTATTACAGGATTGCGCCGAAACAGCGCTACACCTGGCGATATCTCGCGAACTAGGTGACGGTTCCAGTCTGCATATAGTCGATTTTCTAGTCCAAAACGGTGGCTCCCAAATCCTTGATAAGCCTACCTCCACGGGGATGACGGCTTTGCACCTGTGCGCGGCCACCGATAGAACTGAACCTATGAAACTGTTGCTCAAAGCGGGAGCTGATTCTACTATAAAAGATGCCAGTGGTAGAACACCTTTGCAGATTGCGAGGCAATTAGGACATCTCGGATGTGTTGAATTGGTAAGTTTGTTAACTTGAACACTGACTGCACAGTAGTCGATATTTATGTCTCATTGCCGAAACTCACATGGTTGGTTGAAGATATTCGGAAACTCTCCAACTACGGCGCTTTTTGATTAATTTTTTTGAGTATACAGTATGTTGTAAAAATTAACATAATTAGAATTCTTCATTTTTCAATTTGCGTGGATATCGAAAAATAGTCTTCCTATATGAAATTGGAAGATGTTCCAAGAAGCAAATAAATGTTTGTTACGCAGAATATGATGCCACACGAGAAGCAAATTATGACAGTACTAGCTGCGCTCCGTGGTTTTACCCGCGTGGTGATACAATGTATATTTTCGTTAGTTTTTTCTACTCACTACACAAGAAAAAAAAAGACTAATTGTCATATTTTGAAGATAACATTTCATAACATTTGTCATGAATGAATGAATGACAAGGCCGATAACCTAGCCACAAGAGAAGGAAAACTTGACACGAAACCCTGTTCCAGGTCCGACTCGGCAGTGGAACATTTACGGGCTGAATAGTAGTAGTAGTTGTAAATAGTTATTTTACTACTATTGCTTCTTCTACTCAGCCCATTAACTATTACCCACTGCGGAGTCGGGCCTCCTCCCATTATATGGAGGGTAGTTAGCATTACCTAAAATTATTTTCATCATCATCATCATTTCAGCCAAAAGTCGTCCACTGTTGGACATAGGCCCATCAAGGATCTCCACAAAGGCATTCCAAAAATTATTTTACGACTTATTAATTTTCTTTTTACAGTTGGAAAATGTGGATAAAAGAGAAAAAAGTATATTTGAGAATATCAATATTGACTGGAATCTGTCTCACGATGATGGCTCAACAGATTTCTCCGACGATGACACAGTCATTGATGAGAGGGTAAGTTCATAACTAATCAGATTAACGACTGGTGACGACTTTTTTGCTTTAGATAGTTATTGAATGGTCTCGTCAAACAATCTCAAGACTCAGACAATTCTTTTTGGCCAAACTAGATCATAAGAACAAAAATTGACTTCAGTCTGCAGTCTCATTCTAATTTAACTTTGTATGTATGTGACACGACCGCTTATCCGAACGCCCTCCTAGGACTCATGCGTGTCGCTGCCGTTTCCGCGCGCTTGTTAACTCCTTCACTTGTTTATTCGGTAACTCGTCGAAAGTGCTAGTCGTTAAACAAAATTCTGCCGCGTGTAACTCTTTATTAAAAATGCCTAACCGTAAACGTGTTGTCCTTTCTATGAAACATAAATACGAGATTAATAAACGGTTAGAAGAAGGCGAATCTGCAACCAAGCTGTCTAATGAATACCATCTTTTTACGCGTTTACTTGCTTAGATATTGCCTTGCGTTGGTTTGAAACACAGGCTGAAAGCGACCCGTATCAAATATCTGTTCTTAAAAAAAAACGTGATCTAGCTGCTCGTAAGCGGGTAGGCTTGCTTCGACAGACGAAGATTCAAGATTTTTTAAGCGTTAATTGTACATGTGGTACTACAAGATTGTCTAAACTTTCCTCTTTCTATTTGTCATTAAAGGTATGAATGTGAATATGGTTATCATTTTGCAGGAAATGATCTCTTCACGGTTATGATCGTTTTATTTTATTTTATTAGCCGCCCTCATTCTATTGGTGGTGACGCACTATTATGCGTCTAACGCGTCTTAGACGCATAATAGTGCGTCACCACCAATAGAATGAGAGAGCTCATTAGTGTCTCGCCAGTATCATCATCATTTTGCAGGAAATGATCTCTTCGCGGTTATGATCGTTTTATTTTATTGTATTAGCCGCTCTCATTTTATTGGTGGTGACGCACTATTATGCGTCTAACGCGTCTTAGACGCATAATAGTGCGTCACCACCAATAGAATGAGAGCTCATTGGTGTCTCGCCATTATATAAAAGCCCGCAGCGACAACTGCCATCCAGTCGTCCCGCGAACACGGACACTGCAAAGTGTCTGAAACGTTGGGAATAAAATAAAACGATCATAACCGTGAAGAGATCATTTCCTGCAATGTGTAAAGATCGTGAAAACTTAAGACATCATGGTTTTCATTTACCTGTACGTAAATATGTATAGCCGAATCAATATACATATAGGTCATAGGTACAGTTCGATTATCCGAAAATACCGGTTTTCCGAAAACCCTAGTCCCCCAATTAGTTCGGATAATCGACGCTGTTTTAAATATGACGATTTATAAGAGATTTATGTAAAAACCTACGTTCCTTTTGAGTTTAAACAAATGAACCGGTTATGATGCGCTTTTTTATTGAAAAGAGGTTACTGCGGTGGTTCTTGGACATGTTTACAAAACTGATTCATACGATCGTAACGGACACGGAGGAAAGGAATTCACGAACATAAACGACACTCGGACTCGTACCAAGTGCCTCTGTTTTACAAAAAGACACTTGTCCGACCCGTTTCCCTTTTAAGCAGCGATATATCAATCTTATATGTCAACTCATCAAAGAATTACAGCACTTGATTATACTTTCTTTGTTCTTCACAGCAAAACGGCAGTTTGACTCCCGAGAAGAAATGCCCGCGGTCTCGGCCGCCCTCGTACGCAGGAGTAGCCGTGCCTACTATAGAGAGGCCTGCGCCCATCTCCAGCGGCGGTGACTCGCCGGTCTTAAGGTCCAGGTCCTCCACCTGTGACTCCTTGCATCACGCCCCACCGACACCCACCACATTACCGAGGAAACCTAATATGTGTAAGTAAGGTATTTACTATTTGTCTCAGCAGGTGCAATCCATCCCTTCTTTTCTTACCTTGGAATTCTTCAGGGATACCCGAACGCTAAACAACAGCCGGGTTATCAAGGCGCGGAAAAATGGTAATTGCGCCCCAACCTACCCACTAAAACCAACGGTGTCCCTCAACTGCCCGAAACAGGGCCACGGGTTTCACTCCCCAAAGCCGCGCATGGTCCGCGACCCTGCTGGGGCCTTGTGGCCCGCTTGTACAAGCTCTGGAGGCTCCATACCCCATCGAGAGGCACGTACGGGAATCCGGGCCGAAGCCGGTATGGCCCCAATAGATCTAAAGGCGCGCAACACAAGGTGGCAGCACGTTCGAGGGGGAGGTGCAATCCGTCCCTGCTTTGGCGTAATTTTTTTACCTTAAAATTATTGTTCCGTAGGTACAGGTTTTATCAGTTTGCGAATTTAGCCATAACACCATAGTTGATTTTTTTTACACAATAATGTACATTTTATATCATATCTAAACTTCAATGTAATGACTAAGTGATGGTTGGATTGGTTGATGGCATGCGAGACCGCACTATCGCACTATGTGCTCATGCTTTATATAAATCTTATTTATGTTGCTTCAGACAATATCGGCAGTTTGAAGAAGCGGGTAGCGCCTCTGCCGCCGGCGGTTGCGTTAGCGCATCCCCCGCCACACCCCCGCTCTACGCCTTCGCCGTCCGCTGACAGTGCGCGATCATTACACGGTAACTGTTCATAATATAATATTCAATTTCACGAACCAAACACACCCAGACTAAGAGAAAATGCCTCTAGATTACAAGTTTTAGTGGGTAGACCTCTGTGTCCCAAATAACCCGGTCGGTTAAAATAACTTCCTCAATGTGTATCGAGAACTCAAAAATAGGTTCAAACCTTTGATATTAAATGTATTACGCACCTGGTTTCATGATCCGAAATTTACTGCAAATTTTCTCAATTAAGTCTAAATAAATGTTAGCGAGAAAATTAAAACAAATATAACCGATCAAGCGCCGCATACTTAAAACGTATGTCTATAGCGCATAACGACTACATCAAGTAAAGTTTATAATGATCATTCAACCTCAACAAAAAGACATAATGTCAACTCGTAATCCTAACAGGTGTATAGTTTCCTTTAAAACAACGTTACTAAATTTCTTTCATGCTTATTAATGTAGACAGAACATCCCAGTATAGCTGTTCTACTAATTTTCCACAAAGTGACGCCATTTTGTTTACTATATAGTGGGTAGCGGAGTGGTGAAGCATCGGCCTCAACAACCACCACCGACGCCACCGCCTGCAATAGCATCTCTTCACAACGGTGCTAACCACCGGGATGAGCCTACGCCTCCTCCCAGAAAGGTAACCTTAATATGTTATTTTTAGTATACATTGTTAGTGTGTACGAAGGACCAAATCACAGCCGTTACAAACGGCGTTATTAATGACGTTTGATATCTAAATGTATTTTAAGATAATACCGATAACCTCATGGTTTTATATTGATATATTTAAAAAATACTTAATATACAATATTTTACTCTTTACTGACGTATGAACATGTTTAATGAAAATTACATAAGCCAATTAGCTTATTACGATTGTTGTAAATATGTTAAACTAACACCAACAGAATGTAGTAAGGTAATGTTTGTTTTTGCTACAGAAGAAAAATAGATTGCACCTGGAAAAGGCTGTGAAAGCGAAACTGAGAAGGGTAACGAATGTGAAAGAATTAGTGTACTTAATCGCTTACCCTTGTTTGATTTACGCCCTTACATTAATATTGTTTTATTGACGTTCCATACTGTCAAGAGATGCGCTGACAAAATTATAATACAATTCATTGTAGTACACCGAGGTAACCATAATCGATACCACTGTGACATCATATTTTGACAAAATTGACTTGTCAAGTCTTTGGAATTAATGGTCTATTTATTGATGCTATTTTGATTGTGGACGTCACCAATCTACTGCTGATAGTAATATTTCTAACAGACTTACAACTAGAATTGATTTTGCAAAATTGTGTATCCCACAGAGCTTTTTTTATTGTACTTTATAGGAAACGTAATTGCTTCATAGCCTACACAATGTTTTCTCAAAATGTGCAACAAATCCTCTAAGTTCAATTCCCCGAGATTTGGTTGAATTATTTTGAATAAATCTTCATTCGAGTTGGTCCCTATGGTGGCAGCACTTGCAATTTTACAATATATCTTTCACCAAAATACTTGAGTGATTGAAAGCCTATTGGTCGATCTTTCATGCTTCTGTGACGGTGCTTTTAAGTTCAGTTAGGAATTAAACTCAAGCGTTTTATCTATAAAGTGTAACAAAGGTGTGAAGTAGACTTGAAAGGCATAAACATAAATTTCAGATCAGATTTTTATACAGACAGTCAAGTGCAATATTATAAATTTGCGTGTAAAACATCTGTTAATTATTTGAGTAATATTTGCAGTAAAAATTCAACTAAGTTAAACAAATTATTCGAAATGTTATTCATTTCAATTCTAATAGTTAAGCCGCTTACACAACACGTAAACATAATTGCAGTATCTCTGTAAAACCCTTAAAAGCAAAATGGGATGATAATGAGACATAATGAGTAATGATAATAATAATGTATATTGTTTAATGTGCTGTTCAAGTACACTACACCCATTGTTACTGCTGTGTAGTACTCTTGACAAAACTATTTTTTAACTGTCATAAATAAATTACGTATAGTCTTACCCTCAAGCGATACATTTTGATTACACACTTGCATGTTGTACTGTATTCTAACAGCTTTTTGGCTTTCTTGAATTTACTAAACAAGCAAAACATCGCAACTTTTAGTCCCTCTTTCCTAGAAATATAGATTCGTAAAACGTAGCTGTATTCGAAATACATAACTAGTTTAAATCTCTTAAACTCTTGTTTCAAGGTTTTTATTCCACTAACATTTTGTGTAAAACTATAACTTTTTACTATAGCATGATATTATATTGAAAGAATCCGTCATAAAACATCGATCTAAATGAATAAAAAGAAAAGAATTTCTAGTTTTACTTAAAAACGTGTACTCTATCAAAGTCTAAATAATTACTTTCCTTGACCCAATAATTTATGCATTTCAGGAATGTTCTAGTCAAGAGTCGTCGTTGGAGCTTTGCGATATAAACGACTCGTGTTTAGACGACAGTCGTCTCCAATCGGCTTTGTCGTGCGACAGTTCACGAGAACGGTCGCGGCGCAGCGATAGTCGTTCCTTGGATGTGTCTGATACGTCAAGCGTGCACTCGCGGTCGCCATCTGCGTCTATTACCATGGTAAGTTAAAAATAAAATTAAAAATAATAAACCTTTTAGTTTTTACCACCGGAATGCCATTCCACAGAGACTTCAAGATCTTTACCTGTTATTTAGGCTTAGGACCGGCCTTCATCTAGCTGTGACCTTGGATGAGGTGGTGGATGAACTCATACTACTACTCAGCCCATAAATTACCCACTGATTTAGAATACATAGTGTCACCACCACATTCCACACTGGGGGTGTCGTAAGAGCCAACAAAAGGAAATGACAAGGCCGAAAATCTAGCTGCAATAGAAGGAAAACTTGAGACGAAACCCTATTTTTTTTCTGATAATCCTTAAAAACATAAACCTGCAAGGTGTTTCGATTTTTCTGATGAGAAGTGTATATACCTTAACCCTTTACCTATAGTCTTGTGGATACTGATGCGCCCTACTACCAATACCAGCCTGCGCCAGTTCTCGACAATTGTCATGTCACGCTCTACTGCGACCGATCGACTGTCACTGACAGGACTATTCCCGCTAATAAGCCTGATATAGTAATAAGTGACCGATTGGCGAGCCGAGCAATAATTAATAACTTATTAATATTATTCCTTAGATGGGAGGACTTCGTAGGTGTCGCGCACTATACGACTGCTCAGCTGACAACGAGGACGAACTGTCATTCCGTGAAGGAGAAATCATTGTAGTAATCAATGACCGCACCGAGGACGACAACTGGATGGAAGGCCAAGTCGAAGGCACCGGTCGCCGAGGCATGTTCCCCGTCTCTTTCGTACATATGCTACCAGACTAAGCGTGACAGAGAAGGCAAGATCACGATCGAGCTACACCAGTGTTCTATGAACCAGCTAGTCTTAAAGACTTCGATAGGACCAGTACGAGTAGTAGTAGCCTTGCTACCACGTTTGGGAAATGGTAATATCTAAAAGAAAAAAAATATATTGGGCTTTTATATAATGAAGCTTTGAGAAATAAATAACAATTGAATATGGCCACTTGATCGAATCTACTACGTGCAATCCAAGTCGATATGAGCTGTTCTATAAAATACAAGTCTTTGTCATAATCACATGTCGGCACATAAATAACCCACTGCTGAGTTGAGTATTCTAAAAAGGAAAAAAAAAAGGTTCGTATAAAGGTTTCCTTCTCTTGCCGCTAGGTGTTTCGGCCTAATCATATCCTTTTGTCAGCTCTTACGACGCCCTCGGGATGAAATGGGGGTGGCGACATGTCACCATTCGGAATAATTGTCATAACGTCTCGGTAGAGGAAGAAGTAACTAAGTCTTAAAAAATGTTTAGGCCATTTTCAACTTAAGTTGCTGATAGCTTAGGTCGAAAATTAATTACATCATTATGAAGACTTACTTAATTCTCGCTCTACGGGGACGATAATTAATTCAGCATAACTGTAAAATAACACACACGGAGCATAAAGGTTATTAAAACTCAAAAATACCGGATGTTCATGAATATATTAATACCAGTCTCCGAAGATATTTAAACTGAACGATATGAAATAGATTACCAAACATTATAAGTGTGCGAGTGTGTTTTTTGAAAGGTGTATTGGTTTATAATATTGATAACTAGCGACCCGCCCCGGCTTCGCATGAGTGCAATGATGAACATCTAAATTTATGCATATATTATACATAAAAACCTTCCTTTTTAATCACTTTATCTATTAATAAAACCGCTTCAAAATCCGTTGCGTAGATTTAAAGAATTAAACGTACATAGGGACGGACAGACGACAGCGACTTTGTTTTATACTATGTAGTGATAAGAACCAGCCATTTCTATACTTTAAGACCGAGGTCGTCGTTTCAGCCCATAAATGAATCACTTCTGAGTCGTGCCTCTTCCAAACTCACGGAAGGGAATTAGCCTACTGTGCCACGCTGGCCAGACGGGTTGGCACAGGGTTTGTATCAAGTTTTCCTTCTTTCGCGGCTAGGTGACCTGCCTTTAGCGTTCCTTTAATCGACTTACGACACTGTTAGGGTGGTATAGGTTGGTGACATTGTTTTTTCTAAATTCGTCACCACACGGAACGGAGATAGAATTATAAAATTGCAAAACAAGTTTTTTTATGACTAATGGGGTAATAATTATGTCACAGGAAATTAGGTGGGCAATGTAGCTACTTGTTAGTTGAAACGATTGTGGTCACATAAAACCACCAGATTTACCAGCATTTTGTATATAGCCATTTTAATGATGGCAGTTTTAAGCTCATTAATTTATAACACAACATCGTCTGGTTTGTGTAATAAAGTGTATATAACTATGTATGTAATATATATATCTTGAATGAGTCAGTATTTGGGTCTCTGTATACTTTTGATGGTATGAAATGACTAATCATTTAGTTCCAACTGATGCAGGAGTATTGGCAAATTCCTTGTATCATGTTGGCCTATTCATCTCAGCCTGTAGATAATAAATATAATAAATATCCTTGGACATTTCACACAACGCCATCTCGTCCCAAGCTAAGCAACTTAATGCTTGTGTTATGGTAACGAGATGGATGATAAACTACTTATATACATTTTTTTTTTTGTAAATACATACATATTATAGATAGAAATGACACCCAGACTCCGAGCCAGTGCCTCTGGTTTAGACAAAGACACTTGCCCGACCCCGGGACCCGTTGATCCAAAGGCGGCACATCCAACCACTAGACCAACGAGGCAGTCTTGAATTGAACACTTGAACACTTTGGCCAAATTAGTATGCTCCAACTAAATATTACTACTACTCAGCCCATGGATGACTCACTGCTGAGTCGGACCTCCTCCAACTAAGTGGAGGGTGCCTACTGTGCCAACGCTGGCCAGACAGGTTTGCATAAGGTCTCGTATCAAGTTTTATCTTGCGGTTAGCTTTTCGGCCTTAGCGTTTCCTTCTGTCGGCTCTTACGACAACCTCATGATGAAATGGGGTGGTGATGTATTCTAAACTAGTGGCCCGCCCCGGCTTCGCCCGTGCAAAGCGGGGGTGGGTTATACATAAAAACCTTCCCCTTGAATCACTCTATCTATTAAAAAAAACCGCTAAAGATTTATGCATACATAGGGACGGACAGAAGAATGCGACTTTGTTTTATACTATGTAGTGATACGTCATAGGGTTCAAATACGTTATGATTATATTATATTACATGTATATTATATTACATTATTCTGCGTGCACCGGGAACGCTATCGTTAAAACAAATTAATAGGCGGTAGCCTATAAATTTGTTTTAACGATAACGATTAACGATTTCACCGTTTCTTTGCACTTTTGGAAACAACTGTCATCTAGTCTCTGCCGTGACACGATTGCTGCAAAGCATTCGAAACTTCGGGAATTAAATTATGTAATATACACCCGATAAATCAGTTAGAAAGTGTATAATTTCAAAATGTAATAAACGCGAAAACCTAATACATCATTACGTTATGATTGTTTGTCTGTTCAAATTTTGACCTAAGTTTCGCTTCACTTTCTGTGTGTATCGAGCATATTTACTTTACATGTAAATTGCGATGTACAGACCATTGAAAGCTATGCCAATATCGGACCATTGTTATCATTATTTGTATTGTATGTACAACAAAGGTCGCAGCTGATTTGCGTTAGTATTACATGACGATATTATCTCTGATATTTAATTATTTTCATCTACTAGGCCGTTTCGACATATTAAAACATGGGGCGAAATATCTTTTTCTTATTTAGAGTAATTATCTTAGGGAACAATAACAGAACGTCATTTCTGTTTGTAGTCTGATATCCGATTCAGGTGTTACAAGTAAGCCAGAAAGAACCATTTCATACCCTAGCGGTATGCCAATTTATTATTATTAATTATTTCGGCTACATTTAGCCACAACTTGAATATTGGTCTCTTACGCAGATCAGGTTTCACCTTTCGAAATACCTAAATCTTAACGTCGCTACGAATTTATAACACCAATATTGTAAGTTTTGCCAGTAGAAAGTCCGTCCCGACGCGGAACGTAATGTTGTTTACAATTGATTCAGCTTAGTACGATATTTGATAGAAATTTTGAATTGCAAAAGCCTTTTTTGTATTGCTTATACATGTTTATTACTACAAATACAACACCAATGCCGTCAATGCGATTTGAAGCAAAAAAAGAAGCGCTTGAAATATCAATATGCGTCTGAATTACGTTTTATAAATACGTATTTCGAATCAGATTCGTGTTGTTAGTATAAACTGATGTAAAACGCTTGAATAATCACCAATATGTCCACAAGCGTGGAACACCTGTTATACCTACATCAGCGTGTGTGAACAAATTGAAAATGCTCGATTAAGGTGAATGTTCCAGGGTAGCCCGCGAAATTCAAATTTTCGTACGTTTTTTGCAATTTGCAGGCCAGTGCTAGGTTGTATTATGATGAACATTGGAATCGCGGCTGTAAGACGTATGTAGTTACAGAGTTTTAATCATCAAACTAATCAATACAACCCTCCAAGCTCATAAAGGTGCAAGAACGACTTTGAGCTTGAAAAAGTTTTTCTTGCACCTTTATGAGCTTGGAAGGTTGTATTGATGATTTTGATGATTATAATTATATAACTACATACGTCTTACAGCCGCGAATAACATTTTAATCTACATACAACCTAGCACTGACCTGCAAATTGCCAAAAACGTAAGAAAATTTGAATTTCGCGGGCTACCCTGGAACATTCACCTTAAGTTAGTATTTTTTGCTCATTACGGTATTTTTATGTAAATCGCAATTGTACATATTTAAAGAACTAACTTGTGGTAAGTTTAATATTGTTCCGTAATTAGCGTTGTGTAAACAAACTTTAGGGTGTTTACAGCTCAGATAGATTTGCCAAATATGTTTGTGATTAGTAGTGGGAGATAGATTATAAGGTCCGGTTCACATTATCATGCTATCCATTATTTGCTGTTTAAAATTCTATTCATTTAAGAGGCAAAAGAGCCTACTGGTGAATAGAGGGTAAATAGCCCACTGTGCCACGCGGGCCAGACGGGTTGGCACAAGTTTTCCTTCTCTTGTGGCTAGTTTTACGGCCTTATTCGGAATTTCTCTTCTCTTTTGTCGTTTCTTACGACACTAGTACGTCACCCTCAGGATGAAATGAGGTGCAGCCACAATGTGTTCTAAATCCAACCCCATTAAGATCCGAGCATAATTTCAAGTTAAATAAAGGTTTTAAAACTTCTTTTGAATCTTGTTTCAAAGTGAATCGTGGCTAGCATTTTATTTAGATTGGACATTATCAGTGACAACCACTATCGGACCAGTGACTGTTGAATAGTACGTTTCGTAGATTATATTGAGGTGTCTTAGATTGTTGGTACATGATGTTGTCTATAGATATCGTGCTCTTGCAGTGAGACTAGGCTTGATTTGTAACATAGGTACTTTAGGTAGGTATTTTTGTGATGATACTATATTCGCTATCCGATGTTAAATGATAAAAAAACAACGTGTTCTTTAATCAATTGGCACTTTATAGTTTAATATACCTATATAGAACTGACGGAGCACCTGCTCATGAGGTTATAAATTGGACAAGCGTAACGTCACAGATAAGTCGCCATATGTTCCAAATTACGTGAGTTGATACATCAGAGAGCGTATTTAGGGCCTGTTAATTTGTTTCGATTCACTCTGTATATCTTAACACATTAATTGCCGCCAGCTCTTGAACGAGGACCAAAGATATTAATTTATAACGCTGTGTGTGCATTTTGTTGACCTATTGATTACGCCTATGTAGGCCGAGAGCACATTGTTGTTACGTGTTAAATTTTAATAATTCCCACATCTACATACATTATCTTATTCAGAACGTTATAGTATTAAGTATAAGGTACGAAATAAGGTAAAGACACTTATATATGTCTCATGTAGTCATTAGGAAATTTTGGCTTAATGTCGACACGAGTATTAAAATGAAATTTACCACCTAACGTGTAGGTACGTTGATTGCTTTTTGCGTCTGTTTAATTTATAGTACTAGTAACTGCATAGCGTGTGTATCTTGAAGTTATAGTAAAGCTGATACCACTTTACTCATTAATGCATTCCCGTTTTATAATTCTTAGGATTTTCTGTATATTATGTTCAAATCATCGTTAATTACTTATAGTTACTGTTTATTACCTATTCGTATAGTTACCTACGTTACTGCCCGCGTTGCCATACATTTAAACTAGATTTTAATAACTCGATAACTCCAATTTTATAAGGAAAACCATCATTACCTTCACATAAAAATTTGTTCATAGTTCAAAAACAGCTCACCATCATGTTTATTTTCAAAAATAACCATTTGAAGAGATGTGATTTTTAATAAGTTGCCATGAATTTTGCATGTAGTATAGCAACACTACATTGTACATATAAATTTTACTATAATAAGAAGCATACAAAAATATACGGTACCTAGTATAGGTACTTAACCTTAATTTATATGATGTCTGGAATTGTATATTTCATTACAAGTGCGGAAAGGCTGTCATTGCAAAGAGTTCCGACAAATGTCTACCCGAGCCGAGGCGCAGCCGAAGGCATATTTTTGACATGAGTTTTTTTAGTACGTCATCAAGGATTTATAATAAACTAGCTAAAAAATTTTTAAAGATTGATAATGTACAAGATTTTAAGAAAAAATTGCAATTATTCCTATTAGACAAGGCTTACTACAATATATCAGAATATTTAGATGATAATATTAGAGAATAGATTTAAATAATTATAATTTAAGTTAAATGGTTTTATGTAGAATAATAATATTTGTACGCTTTACTAGCAGGACATAGTGATACTTAAAATAACATTAATCACCATCTTTGTTTACCTATGACCACAAATAAGACTTTGAGTTTGAGTTTGAGGAACAAGTTGCAATGACGATTCCGCACGTGTACTGAACGACTATTTTTAGTACAGTTGCGAAAAAAAGAAGCAATTTATTAAAATAATAAAAACACAATAAACTCACCTAACTAATCATTTATGACTTATAAACAAAAATGGCTCCATCCAACCGTAGAATATAAGCAGAGATTTTTTTTTTCTTCACCCATTCTAGTAGGCAAAAGCAACTATGCCCATACAGCCAAGTTTTCAGTAGATTTTTTTATTGATATGAAATGAAAATGAAATTTAATGAGATGAATTGAAATGAATCCTAACCTAACTCATTCAATCAAATCATTAAATCTGATATTGAAACAAATTAGTAAGTAGTTTCTTTTTAGAAATATACGTATTTGCATGAATCATAAAAACTTCTATGATTTTTTTTAGTAATAACTTCATGGTTGGATTTTGCATATAATAGACATTATTTTGACAGTTGGGAAAGAAAACGCACTAGAGCGGGAATGGTAAAAAAAAAGCACGCGTGTGTAATAGCCCACTTTCCGAACGCTATACGGCCCTGCAATATGCCACTTTTTGAGCAACTGTATTAAAAAAGTATTTTAGAACTGTGCTTAAATTTGCAGTACCATATTATGTTCTATGTATAAGTTGTATTTATTTTATAATCTATTAATAAAATATGATTGTGATGAAATATGTTAATGCCATTTTAGCCTGTCAGTACGTTACTTTAATTAAAATTATGTAGGTAACCAATCCTTGATAGTAGCAGATTTGTTTTGAACTTATAGTTGAATTAGTATTTTCTATTGTGTATTAAGTGAAAAAAACTGTATGAATTTATGAATACATCACTTGATGTCTAAACTCTAATCTTTTATTTTCTGGCTCCTCAGTTATTGCTGGTGTACCCACATGGGTAGCGGTGATCAATTACCTCCAGGTGACCAAGTTGGTCATTTGCCTGCTTCTATTAAATAAAAACTAAGTGACACAAATGCATTGAAATTATTACCTACTAATTTTGACGAAAACAAAAAGACGGCCATCAACACCCAAAATTATATCACGTCTGAGGATTCAAAGTACTTCAAGGATCTCAGCAGTGCTTTGGTAGGCGCGTATAAGAAAAAATAGATGACATTAC
This sequence comes from Clostera curtula, assembly GCA_905475355.2. NCBI lineage: Eukaryota > Metazoa > Arthropoda > Insecta > Lepidoptera > Notodontidae > Clostera > Clostera curtula. The sequence continues at coordinate 15,356,825 of FR997795.1, forward strand.
ACATGGCTTAATATGAATTTCTATGGAACCCTAAACAACGCAAGCGACCCGTGGGCGTGGCTAGCAAGCGACCGTCCGTGGTCGCGCGACGCTATTACTACTGGAGCTGCTGGTGCTGCCGCGCGAGACGGCCAGTTCCTGAATTTTTAAAATTGAAATTGCGTTTTAACCGTGATTGAAAACAATGTTCATCTTGTCGTGATCTGTAGATACAGTTCATTTTCATTCTTTTTTCAAGGCAAGCAAAATGCGTGTATCATCTTCTAATAAAATTTGTATTGCTCTTTTCCTAGTTGCGGATAAATTGACATAAATTAAACTGAGCAATAGAGAACACAACTATGTACAATAAAAACTGCGGGCAGGCAGAGTGGCCGTCGGTAGCGGTCGCTGACATCGGAATGCCACTGGTCGACTGGCGACCATCGAAATGCTACCATGACATGATTTCATCACATTGACAATGAAGAAATATTTATAATAATACAGCTCGTACTATTAATCTGAAATCAAATGGTGGAGGAAAGTATGTGTATGTTTATGACCAATCACATGGCTGTCACCTCCCATTTTCGCCAATCACCGCCAAAATCTGTCCTGCGCTAAAGTGAATTTTTGGAACATTGCATGGCGGGTGTTCCAAAAATCAACTTTAGCGCAGAGATTTTGCCTTGCCCGGGCGGGCTCTTCACCAGCGTTAGCAACATTATAATTCATTATATAGCGGACTAACTATCGTACCAAAGGCGTAATATTATCGTACATAGGATCAAAAATATCGTATTTATCAGGATGTCTATTTTAAATAAATAAATCGAATTATTTGTATTATTTATATGTAGGTATGCAAGTACCCAATAGTTTATCTTTTTTATACCACCGTTTTCAAATCAACAGAACAATGTTTTACTCCTGATACATACCTGAACCGATTCACTTTCCACTTGTTCAATAAATGCGCTAAGTTTAAAATTCACTTTGACAAAATTTCACTGTACCCATGCAAGTTTGGTATGAAACACGCCAAAATTTCATATTTTATAGAAGAAATGGGGCTCATTAAAGTTAGCCCCCCAATAAAATGTTTTTTTTACTATTTTCGACTTTTTTTCTATTAAGTTGTTTGTTAATCATTTGTGATTATTTGTTAGCTGTTAATACTTGTTTGTTCTCCATTTCTTAATTTAAAAAAACATAATTAAAAATATACCTTCAAGTTAGCCCCCCTTCAACTTGCAATTTATAATATTTTTCCGTCAATAATGACTCGTAAATATTTATTTTCGAAATTCCTCAGTTTTTGTTTAATTAACTATTTTAATTAGCTGAATATTAGGTTGGGGTCTTTTCGCATTATAGTATGTATGAAATTGTAATAAAATCTCTTTGGCTCATGGACGTATAAAAAAAGTTTTATAAGCCTTTTTTTATACGTACATGCTTTGGCTATACTATTTGTATCTGGCTGGTTTTGGTATCATTGAAAGTTTAAATTTTAAAGAACATAATTCCAAATTCAAATTAGGAAAATGTGTGATTTTCATTTGTTTTTCGTACTGTCAAGATGAGTGAATCTAATGAAAAAATTAGATATATTTTAAAACTAGCTTTTGCGCGCGGCTTCGCCCGCGTGGGCTTCGAACCCGTGCATATTTGTTATGAACATAAAATCGGTTATTGTGACTAAACTATGATAGTTAGATATGTGCTCTCGCGGACTTTTTTGTAGATCTTTATAAGACCTACAAACCCGTAGTACATCATTTTGTTCTATTGTCAATAGCTTTGCAGCGCACGCATAAATAGGTTTTCGATTTTACACCTTGGTTTACAAAATCGCAATTTTCATACGGATCCCTAATTCTTTTGAAAATAAAATATAACCTTCCTCGATAAATGGACTATCCAACACTGAAAGATTTTTTGAAATCGGACCAGTTGTTCCTGAGATTAGCGCGTTCAAACAAACAAACACACAAACAAACAAACTCTGCAGCTTTATATATTTATTTTTATTTTAAAATGTTACTAAAAAAAAAGAAAAAAAAATGCAACGCAAGCCGCGAAAAAATTTTGCGATGTTTATGCTACTCTAACAGACACTGCATTAGGCAGTGTCTGTGAGAGTAGCATAAATTTGGTTTCAGCGTTTTCAATACGGAAATTTTGATGTCAAAGATGCACGTCGCTCTGGTCGCCCTATTACGGATAAAATGGATGCCATTTTTGAAAAAGTTGAGCAAGATCGGCGTATCAGTAGTTACGACGTAGCTGAAGAACTGGGAATTGACCACAAAACAGTTATGGCGCATTTGAAAAAAACTGGGTACACAAAAAAGCTCAATATTTGGGTACCTCACGAGCTCACTGAAAGAAACCTAATGAACCGTGTACTCATTTGTGATTCTTTATTACGACGTAAAGAAACCGAACCATTTTTAAAGAAGCTGATAACTGGTCATGAAAATTGGATCACGTACGACAAGAACGTGCGAAAAAGGTCGTGGTCAAAGGCGGGTCAGGCTTCACAGACTGCGGCGAAACCCGGGTTAACTCGCAACAAGGTCGCATCGAAAATAGTAAAAAAACATATTTTTGGGGGGCTAACTTTAATGAGCCAAGACATGGATATTTTATGGTAGTATAGTAATAATAGAAATAAAAAAATTAAGGTGTTTTTTATACACTTTATTTATAAAAACAGAAAATTACTTTATTTATAAAAAGTATTTAAAAAAATATTAACATAATTAACGTATGTATTCATAAAGATTATTTTTGTTCTATCACATCGTTTGCATGGACGTATAAAAAAAGTCGGACAGAGTCTCGCTAACTAAAGTGCGTTTCACGAAAAACTTCCCTTGGCTGCAAGGTTGGCAGCCCTGTTCGTCCAAACGTCAATCAAACAGAAAGTTTGTGGTTAATTGCTCCAATTGTTTTCAAGTTTAATAATATAGTAAAAGTGTTCTTAACATGCCCAAAACATTAAAAAGTGGTGAAAGACAGATGGTGTTAAAAGTTAAAAGCTTTTGTGAACGCGAAAAACGGAACAAAGCGCCAATAATCCCTTTAGAATGTGTTCGTAGCCGCGTCGCTGCTATGACAGGTTAGTAAAATAGGGATACCAGGTTGAATCACAATTACGCCCGATTTCCAGAGGGTCAATCAACGAAAAAAATTTATTTTAACATTTACGGTGTTATTATATTAAAACAATTTTTCAGGTTTATCAGAAATAATCTGTCACAAATATTTCGAAAGAAGGTGAAGCAGCTGCTAGTACGTCAACAAGAATTTCCACGCAAGAGTCGGCCTCGCGATAAACAAATCAAGGTGGATGATTTTGAACTTTGTGCATTACGACATAAAATTCACGAGTTCTATGCTGTTAGAAAAGAATTACCTACGCTGACCAAATTACCGCATGAAATGCGAAATGATATCGATTTCAAGGGAAGTCGCACTACTTTATGGCGGATAATGAAGGAGATAGGATTTTATTTCCAAAAATGCAAATCAAAAAGGAAAGTTATGATGGAGAGGTGTGATATTGTGGCTTGGCGTAGTCGATATCTGAAGCAGTTACGGGAAAATCGTGAAGGAGACCAGCGTCCAGTCATTTATTTAGACGAAACATACATTCATTCGACTTACTGTGCAGGTAAATGTTGGCAGAGTGACACAGAAGCAGGCGTTTTATCTTCGGACTCAAAAGGATCACGATGGATTATAGTCCATGCAGGGAGTGAAGCCGGTTTTGTACCCAACGCTACACGCTACGATTTTTAAATCACAATCTAAATCTGGAGACAATCACGACGATATGAATCGAGAAAATTTTATGAAATGGCTTCAAGAAAAGCTTTTACGGAATCTACCTCCTCAGTCGATTGTCGTCATGGATAATGCTCCCTACCATACAGTGGCACTCAACAAAGCACCAAGAATGTCAATGTCAAACAAAGTCTCAGATGCAAAACTGGATTGTTAGTAAAGGTCTCGCTTATTTACCAACGATGGTAAACGCTGAGCTTTATGAAATAATTAAAGAACACAAAGAACCGCCTGTTTACGAAGCAGACAGGTTGCTGGAAAAACATGGTCATTAAGTGGTAAGGCTTCCGCCTTATCACTGTGATTTAAACCCAATAGAGCTCATATTATGGAGTCTTTTGAAAAGAAGAATTGCAGAAAAAAATGTTGAACAGGAAGCAAGTAAAATTGTTAAAATAACAGAAGAGGCATTTTTAAGCATATCTTCAGAAGATTGGAAAAAAGAATGCAATCATGTCAAGAATATTGAAGACAAATACTACAATGATGGTGGGACCGCAGGCGAAAGCTATGTAATTTATTTAGAAGTCATACTTACTAAAAATAATACATTAGTAACATTAAATTTATTTCCTTAATTTCGAGTAAACATCTTTCTGAAAAAGTAGCAACACTGGTTTCGTAGCTACCAACATGACGACGAAGGGAACTCTTTCGTGAAACGCACTTTAAGGTGGATGCTCCAGGGTAGCCCGCGAAATTCAAATTTTCTTACGTTTTTTGCAATTTGCAGGGCAGTGCTAGGTTCGTAGGTATCGTTTTCACCACATCTCGAAATTAGAGGAAATTTCAAGAACCTCTCAAAGTAAAAGACATTATTATAAAACAAATACTCAGTATTTAGGATGTTAAAGTTAAATATTACAATTTCGAACAAATATTTTTTTTATATTTTAACCATACCATTTTTTATGGCAAAATTTTGTGTATCTTGGCAACCCCAAAATTAACTCGCATATACAGAGCTGCCGCCATTACGGCGTCTCACTTTTGTCTTAGCCAGAGTTCCGTCCTACTTTTTTTATACGTCCATGATCGTTTGGCATTAAAATACTCGAAATATCGAGCTTATTATGTAGTTATAATTAATTAATAGAATAATTCTTATAAATCAACCTTTATAAAAATAATTATATACTTTATTTAATAATTAAATGTAATTGCAACAGCAAGCAATTAAGGTGGATGCTCCAGGGTAGTCCGCGAAATTCAAATTTTCGTACGTTTTTTGCAATTTGCAGGGCAGTGCTAGGTTGTATGTTGGTTAAAATGTTATTCGCGGGTGTAAGACGTATGTAGTTATAGAATTATAATCATCAAAATCATCAATACAACCCTCCAAGCTTATAAAGGTGCAAGAAAAACTTTGACGTTGAAAAAGTTTAAGAAAATTTGAATTTCGCGGGCTACCCTGGAGCATCCACCTTAAACAATTAAGTAAATTGTAAATAACAATAAAAAATTTAATTGCAATTAATTTAATTGTAAACCACAATTAATGGATTTAATTGCAATTGATTTATAATTGCATCTCACAGTTAAAAAGTAACGGAATTAATTTAATTGCAATTAATTTAGTCCGAATAAAAAAAAAATGTTTGCTTCTACAATAAAAAAAATAATTCAATTATGCCCAACACTGACTAGCAGTTAGCAGCAGTTCTGCTGTTATTGCAATGATTACTTTGTTTTTAAACACAAATGAATAAATGTAGCAGATTTGTTTTGTAGGGTAATAATTTAAATGACTTTTTTAAATGAGAATAGTGTAAATAGAAGATATAAATGAATCTACTACCATGGCAATTGACAACAACTCAAACTCAAAAGGAACTTTATTTACGTAGGTTTCATCACAAAACTCTTATAAATCGCCATATTTATAAACACCATTATCATCTTACGGCCCCTGTCCCACACAAGGTGGTAGTCTCCACACACACCTATCAGTCGTCATACCTACATTCACACCCAAACTGACGACTACTGTCATCTGCATAATAAAAATAATTAGGGATCCCTTCCGCGACATACGGCCTCGCAGAAGGAGGCCCGTCAGCCCTCGGCCGGCGCCAACCCGAGGACGTTGGTGCACCGCAGCGGTCCAGGACTCGGTCCCCGGAGCCCCAATACACTGCGTCGCTGGGTGCTGCTCTTCGTCTCACCTCTCCCCATGGGCCCGCCCGGCATGGGAGGCCCTGGCCGGTATGGCCCCACGGATCATTGAGGCACTCAAGCCCCCTCACCACGACAAGGTGGCAGCACAGTCGAGGGGGTTAAAACGTCCGCCTAGGTCTACCTCTACCAAAATTTTCATTCACACCAACCACAAACACTTTTTTCGTTAATCGTTCTTCTTTCATTCTCTCGACATTTTTGTCACTACATCTTCTTTCGGACCACAACGCTTCCTTATCTCACAATGTCCTATCCTGAACACCTATCATACTTCTGAACGCTCTCATCTCAACTGCATTTATACTACCTCCGTGTTTCTTCTGCCATACTCACAATTGACTTCCGTACATGAGTGTCGGCTGTATCGGAACTAACACTCCCTCATGCACAGTCAAACGAGCCTTGTTAGACACCTTCCGACTGTTCATATAGGAGTGCAAAGCTCCATTGTTAGTATTACAAGTCAGATATAAATTAATTTCTAATTCCTTATTTAATAACCCTTGAATATTCTGATGGACCAGGTTGAAACATAGCTATTCTGAATCATATTGGGTACAGTGTTGTTTGAATTACCTCTTGCATCCGTATGAACTCATGAAAGAGGTAACCTTCCTCTTGAATAACTCTATCTATTAAAATAAACCGCTTCAAAATCCGTTGCGTATTTTAAAATTATATAAAGCATACATAGGGACGGATAGACGACAGCGACTATGTTTTATAATATAGTAGTGCTAATGATGATAAATGGTATTTATTATTGGTCAATAGAAATGGCTATTTAAAATAATTATTTAAATCATTAAGATGCCATATTTCATATTTTATTGTCATATTGGTTAGATATATTCAATTACTATACAACATAGTACTTTTAAAGCCCTTTCTATATATCACACTTGTACATTGGATTGTTATGAAAAATGTATTGAAAGGTAAACAAAAAAAGTATCGCCAAATGACTATACAACAAAACTGTGTAAAGGCTTCGTATACACCGAGTGCGTGATCCGGAAATACGCTCAGTCACGGACATCTATGAAAAGGAGGCTAGTTGGAGCTAAACAATGTAGGAGCGATAAAGACATAAGTCTTAGTTTTCTATACCTATGTTTAAGAATTATTTTTATGTATTAGTTAAATTTTGCGATTGGACGACGAGTGGTAATTGTAATAACAACAAACAAATAAAATTTAGCAATCTATGGTTTATGTGGTGTGTGTGTGTGGTGGGTGACAAAGGGTGAATATCCCTATTTCATTGTATTAAGCATAGCTGGGCATAAACTCGTTAATCCGTTAATTAACAAAGTTAAAATTTTGATTAAGGGATTAACTTTTAAGCTAACGGACACGTTAACTTCCGTTAATATGCAGAAGTCCGTTAATCGTTAATCCAATGCCTAATAGTTTATTACTAAAAACTGCAATCGCACAATACTACTATACCCTTAAGCTCTGCAGTTGAACGTCTTTTTTCCACGGGTACAGATATTTTAAGCTCGCTTTCAGACAAGACCTTCCTCAAGTTAATGTTCATGATGGTGATGCACCTTATGCCCGACGATTAAATGAGACACATTTGAATTATACAAGTATTCTATTTTGTTCCTAACCTGTTAGCTTCCAGAACCTAAACCAATAGGTTTTAGAAGTTCCCTAACTCAACCATATAAAGATGCAATTTTTACATATTAACGGATTTACGATAACTTGCGTTAATTCTTCCGAAATGTAAGGCGCCGTCCTATTGTCATCGCTCGTGCGATACTGCGATGCGATTTCATCACACGATGAAACCGATCGCGCAATGAGATTTTTTTTGTCCTATTACGCTCGTCCGATATTGCGATGCGATTTCATCATACGATGAAACCGATCGCGCGAAGAAGATGAGGAACACGTTTGTCCTCGAGCGATTACTCTCGAAATGCCTCTTAACAGAGATGTTAATCGTCGGATCCAACTCGGGTGGGCAGCGTTCGGGAAGCTGCGAAAGATCTTCTCGTCCACAATACCGCAGTGTCTGAAGACAAAAGTCTTCAACCAATGTGTGCTGCCAGTGATGACATATGGAACAGAGACGTGGTCGCTCACTATGGGCTCCATCAGAAGGCTCAAAGTCACCCAAAGGGCAATGGAGAGGACTATGCTCGGAGTTTCCCTGCGAGATCGAATCAGAAATGAGGAGATACGCAGGAAAACCAGGGTCACCGACATAGCCCACCGGATTGCCAAACTTAAGTGGCAGTGGGCAGGGCACATAGCTCGCAGGACCGACGCCCGATGGGGCAGAAAAGTCCTCGAGTGGCGACCGCGTTCCGGAAGGCGCAGTGCTGGTAGGCCTCCCACACGGTGGACCGACGACCTGGTTAAGGTCGCCGGAAAGCAGTGGATGCGGGCGGCCCAGGACCGGCCTTTGTGGAGATCCTTGGGGGAGGCCTATGTCCAGCAGTGGACGTCTTTTGGCTGAAATGATGATGATGAGAGATGCACAGCTTCTACTGCCCACCCTTTATCATTCTTAAGCCTGGTTTTATAATCTTCACTCCATTTATTCCAAACAACGGGATGAGCATGCACTTCATTAATTAAGTTTTCTTCAAACGTCATCTTACGAATCCACGCCGACGAATAATAGGACATTCAATACTTTGAACTCACCCTCGTACGATTAATACGATGCATTCAAACAATTTGGTCGCATCGCATGATCGCACGACCCTCAATAGGACATTCAGTAGATATCAGTATGTTTATCATTTTTCGTCGGACGGACGCATCATCGCGCGAGCGATGGCAATAGGACGGCGCCTTACGATTAACGAAGCAAATTTTTTATATTTTGGCACTATGGTACTCAATGTAGCAGCCCTCCATGCACAAATTCACAGCGCAGGTGCTACATCTCCACATCGTAGAGCGACGCCGTTTGGCTGCGATGCACAGTTTACAGCGCTGCGGTTTCTTATTTTTTGCAGGCAAATGCATCTGCGCTAGTGCGGCTGGTACGGCTGGTGCGGCTGGTACGGCTGGTGCGGCTGGTACGGCTGGTGCCACTGCTTTTACTGGCCGAGGAATTGGCGCAGGTCTGAACTTTTGCAGTAACTCTTTAACCAACTGCACCCGAAACTCACGATTTCCAAGGACGTGAGTACGGTTGTGGTTAAACATAACAAACGAATTGTGTATTGACACGTTGACAAGTCGGCGGAAGAGTTTTTTGTACCAGATGGAATTTCTTACCCTCTCTATGGGGAAGGCATGCAGCATTTGATCTTTATGGTCTATGCCACCCATAGAGAGGTTGTAGTCGAGTACTACTTGGGGTTTATATCTGTAGTACCCAAATTTTTCAATTCCGCCGACTTTTATTTGGTGGAATGTGGAGATCATTCCAACCACTTTTCTGTCAAACCACACAACCACACTCACGTCCTTGGTCGAGCTGAAAGCCACCTCTCCCGGTTTCATGTTGGTTTTCGCCTTAATTTTTAAACCCTCCGGAACAAACTCCCTGTTGAGTCGGAGAGTGCCCATCGAATCTGTTTTGTGCTTTACTTTGAGAATGCGAGACAAGAGTGGCGCGTTATAAAAATTGTCCATAACGATCGTATGGCCTCTATTAAATAATGGTCTCATCAATCTCAGCACAATCTGAGAAGTAGCACTCTCTGGCTCATCGGCTCCCTCATGCTCTTCAGCCGGTTCCTGCTCCCCCACCTGCGCAACATGATGGTGCCCCTTGCCCGAGTAAACCTCCATTCTCCACAAATAGCCGGTCCTCGACTCGCACAACTCATAACTTTTTATACCTACTCTCGCCTTTTTTGTGGCAATTTTTTGCGAAAATGACAGTCGCCCCTTCCATAAAAGGAGCGACTCATCAATTGCAACATTTTGCTCGAGTACATAGAGGGAACTGAATTTTTTGTTAAGGTGCTGGATGATCGGCATAATTTTGTCGAGTCTGTTGGGTTGCCCCTGCGACAAGGAGGCGTTGTCTACAAAATGTAGACAACGTTTGATAGCTAAGAACCGGTTGTAGGGCATAATGGCTCCGAAATTACCAATTTGGAGTTCATCGAATTTGGGGTACCAATACTCCCGCTCCACATTGTTTATTACCAGCGACTGCAACATAATAATGGCGAAAAAAATTTTTATGTCGTCATCGGTGACGTCCTTCCACCGGGTCAGCCTGGAGTTGGGCGTATTATTAAGCTTTAATTGATCACCATATCGATTAGTCTCACGGACAATGTGGGCGATAATGTCGTCATCCCAAATTTTCAGAAATACTGCCAAAGGAGTTATGTCCGCGTTTTCAAAAGTCGGGCCAGTAGACGGAACAGTAAAAACTTCCCTGACTCCCTCAAAATACTCCGGCTCGCATCGCCAATCGAAACTGAGCAAGTCTTGATCGGACCCAGGGCCTAAGGCGGTCCGAAGAGCTAAGTCGGCTTCAGCGTCAATACTTTTTATCGCCTCAGCTAGCGCCGGGTCTGTCGTTAAACTGTCAGTGTTCGCCGGATATTCGTCGACATTCCTTGGTATCAAGGTAATATGGACTGGATTTTTTTCCTGTTCGACGTCGCTGCCTTCGCCACGCTCGATATCGACGTCGACATCTGAAAAATAGAAAGAAAGAAAAATGGTTTATTCAGCACAATTTTACCTTAAATACTATCTATAATTACTTATACTCTAATATAAATTGCGCTGAAATGCGCTGGTTCAGCATAAGCCAGACGGAATGCCTGGCGCTGATTTTCAACCAGACCTATACTGACGAATTACTTATCGATAAATTAAAATTTAATATAGGTAGGTACGTAACACTAATTCGTACAATTGTTTATTTAAAAATGTATATATTATCTATCTCAACATAATGAACTTGTTTTAAAATAAATATGAAAATAGGTACATAGCGTGTGTGTGTGTGTTTATTGTTGTGTGCAAAGCAATTTTTAGTGTGCGTGGCCGTGCGGTGGCTATTGTATTGATTGGATGGGTTCTCGGAAGTTGAGATTATGGCGATGGCGAGGCGCGACGCGACGGAGTAATAAAATAATGCCGTATAGCCCATAGCCAGCCATACCCTGAGAGGCAGCGATCACAGCGCACGCCAACATGTTTTGTAAGTTTTGTTTTAGTAGTAATAAGAAAAAGAAAAAGCAATCATAATAATTGGATTAATAAACATTTTTCGGTTGACGCCAATTTAACTAAGTACCTAGTTTTAAAATGATATTGGTTCACACATTGATGGAGGACATAAACGAGTTTGAGTTTTTTTTTTTTTTGTACTTATATTTTTGTATTCATCTGTCTTAATTTATAATTATACGAAACTTTTTTTTTCTTTTTAGATTTTCATAAAAGGATGAGCGGATATTGTATTGACCTCGGGCTCATAATACTTGGTCTGAAGCGAGCGGCCATCACATCTAGGATAAGTAGGTGAATAAATTCTAATGAAATCATCTGATGGAGATTCTCATTCAATGCAAATAATAGTCATACCCGACTCGAAAGCGCTCGAATTAAAGATTACGATGATACCGAAGTGGTGGACGCTGAAAAATTCATAAATTTTAATGAAATTAGTCTAATGTCCAAAAAAAATTAATATATAAAACACTTTTAATATGATACTAACAAGGTGTAAAGTCCCAAATTTCTATCTCGGCGGGCAAGATGTTTTCAGGTAAAACGGTACTCTGAATTATCTCCGTCGATGGCAATGGCGAGAACTGGATTTTGCGATTCCTGTCAATAAAAATGGTGGATACAATACATTTCGTTTATATTTTTCTGCGAATCGACCTTATAAACTCATTCACCAGTTGGTGGAACAGAATATCCTACTTCTTTCGAGGCGGAGTCCTTGTCCTTGCAGGAGATACGGTCTGTGACTCCGGCGTTGAAGACCCCGGGATTATAATTTCCTCGGTCGTATATGTGATGGTGATATCTGGAACCACTAAAATCACATAAAGTGTTGAGTAAGCCAGAGCAAAAAACTGATTTTTCCGATCCATAGATCCAAAAAGATAGCTAAATCTCAACTTTGTAGGAAAGGCTACTATAGCGTTACTGATTATCTGACTGACCCCGTAGCCTAGGATTAAGCTGCTCGAGCTCATGTTACCACATATATGTATAATAGAAAAATAATCATGTAATTTTACTAGTTTGGATTCCAAGCGGCAAGCTTACTGGAAATGAATATTCGAATTTAACCTCATTTATTCTTGTGCGTCAATCCTGTGAGTTGTCATGCTCACCAAAATACTTTGAACAGTGGTAGTGACATGTGGCGGGTCGAACACTTCCCTTTGATATGGTTGTGGAGATCGATGGCTGCCACATGCTCTATGCTTGTGAACAGGTGCCGTTTGGGGTTGGTCGGGTCACTGGATTCAAGACTTACAATTTCATTTTTATTAGTCTTTTTTGTTATTATAAAATTCATATTATTTCAGTTGAGCGCCTTTCAATACAAAACAAAACTAGTTTGTTTTGTATTGAAAAAGGTCTCTGTAATATGGCGTTTAAAAAAAAAGACAAGACCGCCGAGTTTCTTCCGCCAGGTCTTCTCGGCTGGTGCCGCGTTCCAACCTGGTAGTAGTATTATAAAAGTGATGTATCCGATGACGATTGTGAACGCCATAATTGGTTTATACAATAAAGCATTTTTCTATTCTATTCAATAATGTTACCCTTGACAGATTCCGGAGCGGTCCGTGGAGGCGTGCCCACAGACTGCATCGCTCGGTCTAGCACTCGCTGCGAGATTATGAGGTCGGGAGATGTGCCCTCGATAACATCATCCTTCTCCTTGTTGGTGATATCTGTAATTATAATATTATAGAATTATAACATGGATAAAAAAACATAAGCAGGGAACATGGTGAACGGAGCTTTGCACTCCTTTATGAACAATCAGAAGGTGTCTAACAAGGCTCGTTTGGCTGTGCATGAGAGAGTGTTGGTTCCGACACTCATGTACGGAAGTGAAAGTTGGGTATGGCACAAGAAACATGAAAGCAGAATAAATGCAGTTGAGATGAGAGCGTTAAGAAGTATGATAGGAGTTAAACTGAGTGACGGGATATGAAATAGTGAGTTATGGAAGCGTTGTGGTCTGAAAGAAGATGTAGTGACAAAAATTGAGAAGGGTATGCTGAGATGGTTTGGCCATTGAGAGAGATTGAATGAAGAACGGTTGACGAAAAAAGTGTATAAGGCGAGTGTGAATGAAAGTGTTGGTAGGGGAAGACCTAGGCGGACGCTTCAAGAACAAATCAGGGACGTCTTGAAAAAAGGCCAGGTCAAGAGTACCCTAAACCGAAGAGCATGTATGAAGGGAATAATAAAAGTGGGCGAAGCGAAACAAGTATATATGGATCGTAGCAAATGGAAAGAAGTGGTCTCTGCCTGCCCCTACGGGAAAGAGGCGTGATTATATGTATGTATGTAAAAAAACAATGTTTAAAAAAATATTTAGAGCCACATACCATGCGAACGTTTTAACTCCCACGGCTGAGGCACCCCGTTTAAAATTGGGCATGAGACCGAGACCTGCGAGTCATCTTTCTTGTCTTTAGACATTGTTTTTCTTTTTCTGAAAATAAATAAAGTAATGCTGACCGGATACGGATATAAAACGTTTTTTTATATACAGGGTGGTCAAAAAATCGTGGATCAAACGAAACCAGCGGTTAGATGGGGCCATCGGCAGCAAAAAAATGTTCTACGTGAGGTCCTTAGGGTCAACCCCTGCGGAGTTACAATTGATTTTGTGTTTTTATGAGAAATTTTCTTTTTTTTTACTAAAACTTGATAAAATTCGAAGAAATCTACACCCTGTATCTTTTTATAATTTTCACTAGATTGGTACTGATGAGTCCTTTCGTTAGACATGCTATTTATGGTAGTTTATTGGGTGTGTTGAAGATAGTATTAAGTTTTACGAAAGAAATAATTAAATTAAAACTTGTTATTAACTTCGGACTCCACTATGAAAAAAAAAACTCTACAGAAAAGTGCCCCTGTATTACAATTTTTGGCGCATTTCATAGGGATTCTAAAAAGGTATTACACATGGCTATGCGTGGCTTCGATATCTTTCAAGGACGATCATTCGTAGCGAGGCCAGAGTTAATTCATACATAAAACTCAGTTAGGCCTACTAACCTAACCTTACCTAAGCGTGATCGTTTTCCGGACTACAGGTTCTTTATCGTCGTTTCAACCCATAAATGACCCACTACTGAGTCGGGCCTCCTCTAAGTTCATGTAGGAAAATTAGCCTACTGTGCCACGCCGCCAAGACAGGTTGACACAGGGTTTGTATCAAGTTTTCCTAATCTTGCGGCTAGGTGATCTGCCTAATGCGTTCTTTTAGTTGCCTCTTACGACACCCTCAATATGCTGCTGATGGCCCCATCTAACCGCTGGTTTCGTTTGATCCACGACTTTTTGACCACCCTGTATATATACGGGGTTGTTTTTTTCAACTGCCTAATATAGGTATCATTTCCAGGCTCTGTACCAAAAATCAATTAAATCGGAGCAATAGTTAGCGGCAAATATTTTTTAAAATTTTTGCCTCATTTGAACATGATGTATCTTTCCTAACAGATGTTTATGCCTTTTTTTTTTACGTCGGAGATCCTCATGGAATCCCGGCCGTTGGGAAATGGCCGGGGTATGTGGGACTCCTGGGCGCGTATAGATAGTAAATTGCGCCCCGACCTACCCACTAAACCGACGGCGATCCTTAACTGCCCAAGCCAGGGCCACGGGATTCACTCCCATTGCAGAGAGCATGCTCCGTGACCCTGGGGGCCTCGGCCCGCCTCATAGTGGAGCCCCATGCTCCGAGGCGGGCCCCTCCGATTATGAGGGGGGGGTCTATATTGCCCTCCCCCATTCCACCGCTGGGAGGCGCGCGCGAATCGCGGCACGCTTTCCTCCCGGGGCCTGTTTTGCGCAGGCGACGGACTTTCCCAGGTCAATCGCCCGCAGGCCCACTTACGGCGGGCGGAGGTCAGAACAGATGTTTATGCCTAACGCATCGTTTATTAACCTTAGGGGCTGTCCATAAATCACGTGATGTTTTTTTTAACATTTTTTAACTCTTCCCTCCCCTTGTTGATACCTGGTGAGGTTTAAGACTACCCATCCACCCCCCATGAAAAATCACGTGTATTTTTTTTGTACCGTTTCGAATTCATACTTTACACGAATAGTAGTGTAATTTAATGCCCCTCTGTCATATATCAACTCTGTATATATAATAGGACGACACACGAGCAGGCGGTCCACCTGCTGGAATGTGGTCACCGTCACCCAGGACATCTGCAACCTAACGGGAGAAGATGCGTTGCCGGCCTTTAAGATGCCTGTAAATTAATTATTTATTTTCGTTTAAAAAAAAATTACATACTTTGGCTCTGGAGCATCAGGCATCCTGAAGTTACCTACTTCTTTTCTTTGCCTGAGCTTCGCTAGTCGTTTTCTTTTTACCGGAGATAGCTTTTTAGCCTCCAAAGCCTTCGCCACCTTGAGAGCCTTTAGTTGCTCCATCATGGAAGTTGGACTGAAATAAAAAATCCAATGAATGAATGCTACTTAAACAATTTAATATAAACTAGTGGCCCGCCCCGGCTTCGCCCGTGCAAAGCGGGGGAGGGTTATACTTAAAAACCTTCCCCTTGAATCACTCTATCTATTAAAAAAAACCGCTTCGAAATCCGTTGCGTAGTTTTAAAGATTTATGCATACATAGGGACGGACAGAAGAATGCGACTTTGTTTTATACTATGTAGTGATAAGGGTAATTATGTTTATTTTACAGTGATTGTTCTCTGGACGGGCCTGGCGTAGGCTAAACTAAACATGAAAATGAAAATCATGAAACATATTGAATATTGAATTGAAAGAAGAATTTGAAATTGATTGAATCGAATTAGTTAGCAGGAAAAGTTAAGTATATCTGAAAAGACAAATAGTGTGCACAGCGTGGCTTAGACCCACGAATACTTTAAATAAATAATAATATTACAATAAAATATTATATAAGGCGCCTATTATTTTTTTTGTTATCAGTTACTTGAATGCCTTTGACCCTAACCTTGCGTGATGGAAAGCAACACCAGGATCTAAGATGGAGCAGGCAATTCAAGGAAATGCCCTGTCGGGCATCAGCTCTTGCAACAGTAAAACTACTTGGCGCCGGACTTAGATGCGAGGGTGGTAGCTAGCCGGGCGGATCATTAAATCTTGTCTCCAAGCGTGCTGGGTTTTGTTGTTATAGGGTAATGAAAAGTCCCCCTCGACTGTGCTGCCACCTTGTCGTGGTGAGGGGGCTTGAGTGCCTCAATGATCGGTGGGGCCATACCGACCAGGGCCTCCCATGCCGGGCGGGCCCACGGGGAGAGGTGAGACGAAGAGCGGCACCCAGCGCCGCAGTGGACTGGGGCTCCAGGGACTCCTCTGTCCTCAGAGTTGCCCTGCGAGTCCTGGACCGCTGCGGTGCACCAACGCCCTTGGGTTTTCGCTAACCCGAGGGTTGACGGGCCTCCTTCTGCGAGGCCGTATGTCGCAGAAAGGGGCTGCGGGGCGGGTCGCAAAGGAGGGAGCTCCGGCCAACCCGCGCCGCGGACGGAGGCAGGGGAGAGGGGGGTCGTGACGATGCGAACCCCTTCTGCCCTCGCCTGAGAGGCCGGTGGTGGGTCGGGGGAACCGCCACCGACGAAAGCCTCGATAACTGAGGGCGTCCCAGTGCACCGGGACGCCCTCTCTGACAGTCGCTTGCCCGTTGCGGGCACCACGCCCGGGGCGTCATAGTAGAATGCGTTTACGCGAACTTGTGGCGCCCCAAGCGCGCCGTGTGAGGGTATACCGCTGGGGTTTTAGTGGGTAGACGACTCTTGGGTAGACGACCCTCGTCGGAGTCCCACATAATCACCGACCTCTCCCCCGGGGGGCGGTGGTATGCCTATAGCATTTCCCCAGCGACAACAAAAAAAAGGGTGATGAAAAGTAGGTAGAGTGTATCAGTCATCATCATCATCATCAGCCCACATTAGTCCACTGCTGGACATAGGCCTCCCCTAAAGAGCGCCATAGCGCCCTGTCTTCAGCTTGACGCATCCATCAGAGTGTATCAGTCAGACGCAAATAATATGTTGGCTCGGGCGATTTAAAATCCCTCACTTCGCTCTCGATTCAAAATAGCGCCCTCATGATCATCATCATTTCAGCCAAAACACGTCCAATGCTGGACATAGGCCTCCCCCAAGGATTTACACGAAGGCCGACCTTAATCCATCGCTTTCCGGCGTGTGGGAGGCCTACCAGCACTGCGCTTTCCGGTCACCACTCAAGGACTTTTCTGCCCCATCGGGCTTCAGTCCTGCGAGCTATGTGCCCTGCCCGTTGCCACCTAAGTTTGGCAATCCTGTGGGCTATGTCGGTAACTCTGGTTCTCCTGCGTATCTCCTCATTTCCAAGCATAGCCCTTTTCATTGCCCTTTGGGTGACTTTGAGCCTTCTGATGGAGCCCATAGTGAGCGACCACGCCTCTGTTCCCTATGTCATCACTGGGAACACACATTGATCGAAGACTTTTGTCTTCAAATACTGCGGTACTTTGGACGAAAAGATCTTTCGCAGCATCCCTAACGCTGCCCAGCCGAGTTGGATCTGCAATTGACCTCTTTCTCGAGGTTGGACTTACCTAGGTGGACAGTGTATCCCAAGTAAATGTAATGGTCCACAACTTAGAGGATAGAGCCTCCAAAGGTAACAGGAATGGCTTGAACATGGATATTAGACATTCTTCAACTTCTCCATGTTCATCTTAAGGCCGACTGGAGGCCATCGAGCATCGTAGTGAGACCCTCCATGGTCTCAGCCATTACGACTATGTCATCGGCGAGTCGAAGAGAAATAGCGCCCTCGCCGTATAAATATTACTTTGCTCCCTTGTCATACAATCTACTATTTCCGCAATTTTCAGCATAAATAGTAAAAATTCATAAAAGTACAAAAATTATAGACCACACAATTTAATCAATACTAGTGGCCCGCCCCGGCTTCGCCCGTGCAAAGCGGGTGTGGGTTACACATATAAAGCTTCCTCTTGAATCACACTATCTATTGAAAAAAACCGTATCAAAATTCGTTGCGTAGTTTTAAAGATTTAAGCATACATAGGGACGGACAGAAACAGCGACTTTGTTTTATACTATGTAGTGATAGTGATATGTACATATCGACGTCGGAAAACGTATTTGCTGTAAGCCGCAAAAAATCGAAAATTGGTTTTTTATATCATTTTGAACAGAAAAAAAAACTACGTCGATTGGTCAAACTCTCATAATTTTAACGACGAAAAAAAATCGCTTACGCTGTCAGACTTTTGAAAAATATAGGTGTGGTCTTGGCTGTAAGTCCATCAAAAACCAGTATATTTGATGCATTTGTTGCTTACGCCATTCTTCAAACAGATACTTACGCCATTTTGGCAGGATGAGTTTTTTATACTACCAACACTTACACGTTTTAATGACGTCGTAAATAATAATATAAATTCTTCACTGTGGCTCACATCTATTTAGTTTTACTTAAACCAATATGTATTCCATTTACAGCACTTAAAAGTTCTAAACATAATATAAATGTTTTGTTGCCATAGAAAATTCTTCATGGTTACAGCGTTTTATAGATTTGTAAAAAAAAAACTTGTTTGCTGTAAGCCACAAAAACACTGGTATTAATTGTCTCAGAAGGATATCTTTAAACGTAAAAAAAATAAAATAAAAATACGTTTTTAAAATCATGTTCCTGCGATGTATAGTTTTTGAGTTATGATTTTTTTTGACTCTGCTGACCCGGCGAACTTTGTTCCGCATTATATATATTTAAAACAAAAAGAAAGTTGGACATAGGATACCTGAGATTTTTATCCCGTCCGTATAAAACCTACTTTAACAAAACGCAACTGACAGCGAAACGTTATGTTGTCTATAGTTTAATATGGTCGAAAATTTGACAATTAGAAATGTTGAATTCGATTTGTTTATATTGTTGTAATTCACATAATATCTTTATAGCTTGTAGCCTATGTGTTATTCTGATGTATAAGCTATATTATTGTAAAGTTTCATTTAAATCCATTCAGTAGTTTTTACGTGAAAGAGTAACAAACATCCATCCATCCATCCATCCATACTTACAAACTTTCACGTTTATAATATTAGTAAGATATAAGCAAAAGTAGCTGCTATTAAACTAAACAAAAAATCAACACGAAAGAAAACGTTATTATCTTAACTTAGAATAATACAATCACAGCACAATTTTAGGGCTGGTTATTTAGAAAAAAAATCAACTTAAATCTTGTAAACAAAATAGCTTCTATAAAACACGAAAGAAAACTTTAATATCTTTAACTCAGGTAGAAAGTAAATTATAATTAAATTAAAATCGTAGCACCATTTATGGCATGTTATTTAGAATATATTTAGACAATTTAAAACTCTGCCACCCTTATTAATAAACTATGATTAGCGTCAGAACAACTTTACTCCAAGACTTACGCAAAGATTAGACAACTCTGGTATTAATAAAATTGGAGTAAGGACGGAGTTAACTAATCAAAATTTACTATCGGAGTTAAAATTACTCCGCGGAGCCCCATGGTTTAAAGCTTGAGTAAGCCTAGATTAACACGCAAGAGGCAAATCATTTAGCCGCAAGAGAAGGAAATCTTGATTGAAACCCTGTGCCAACCCGTCTTGCCAGCGTGGCACAGTAGGCTAATTTCCTTCCATGCATTTGGAGGAGGCCCATCTCAGTTAGTGGGTCAGTAATGGGCTGAAACGAGGAACGAAGCATAGATTTGTATTGTATTTCCAACTTCCATTGAGATAATATCTCAACTAAACTTATCCTTTAGAACTGAGCGAAATAATTGCTAAAACAATAATAATTATGCATTATTAAAATTGTAAATTATACTTTATCTAAAATTATGAATATTGCCGCGTGCTTAACTTTTCTTCTTCATCTCAGTAAATGGAACGAAAGCGTTTTTCTTTTAGGCTCATTTTCTATTAATAGATAAATTTAGTACCTTTTTATTCAATCAGGTCATTTTATTCATTATTTTTACTTTTAAAATCAGTGGGTTGCCATAACATACACCTAACTCAGTGTAAGAATTGTGTTGTTACTCCGAACCTACTTCGTATTTATTAATACCGTTATTAACACGTAGCTACTCCGTGACTAATCTAGAATTAACTACGTCCGGTGTAACTTTGGGCTAAGAGAAGCATAAGCAATTTTTGACTGTGCAAGTTTAATTTCTACAAACTGTTATACCCCTTATATGTTCCCTGTCCTGCCGACTCGCGCGCTTCCCTTTTGTTCATTCATCATTAGTTAGAGTATAAGTACACCTCTCCTATCCCGGCACTAGCCAGTCTTCATCCATACTCCATCCCGGTCGTAACGCTGCCATTTTTCATTTGTACTAAATATATTTGTGTGTGTATATTAAAAACCTTTTTTAAAAAGCTTCACGAGTTTTCTATTATAACATTGGTGGCAGCTTAAGGGATTTCCCGCGTTTTGGAAATCCACGGAATACGTCTCCGCGCTCGTGAAAAGTGAAATAAACCTTCATTTGTGAGTGTTAAGTGCAAAAGCCTAAAGTGAAAGCTAAAAAGTGAAAAGTGAAAACTAAAAAGAAAACACAAACCTTACTACATCCAGCACGCGTTAACGACCCGTGAAGACTCCATCCGACCATCGTGTCCACTGCATCTGAAAATACTTACCTGATCACAGTGATCAGCTCTGATACCAGTCTCCGAATCCCGTACATCTTCGTCGCTATATCCTGAAAAAGAAAAACCTACCGGACAAACGCCGCTCTTCATCACCGCTGTTCCTGACGCCGCCTCCTGAAAGCAGCTATATGAAGTCAACAACCACGTGCGCAGTTGTCATTCTATGCATGTAAGTCATTGGTCTCTGCTTTAAAATAAGTCCTTAACCTTAAGACTTGTCTCGAACTGTACCTGTATTATGCCTAAAGTGCCCAAAGTAGAGGACGACAAGGAAAATTCCGAAACCAAGTTGTGTCCACAGGAAATTGACATCCTACTGAGCCCTATCCCTTCGAACTCGAGGAAAACTAGGCAGACAACTACCATCACTACCATCGAAATGGAATTAAATGTGCTTTTTAAGTTTATTAAACCCTTCGACGGGTCAAGGGATAAGCTGAGCTCTTTCCTAAATAACTGTGAAAATGCCATCAGTCTAGCCTCCGAGGCACAGAGACATATTCTTTTTAAATTTATTTTAGCCCAACTAGAAGGCAAAGCCGAAACTGCGTGTTCCATTAAGGAATTTGAGTCATGGGATCAATTACAAACATTTCTAACAACCCAATTCGGTGAAAGGAAGCATTATGCCCACCTTTTGACCGACCTGCAGGAGTGCCGTCAAACCCATAATGAACCCGTGAGTCAATTCGTGTTACGAGTTGAAACGTGCCTTTCAAAATTGTTAACCGAAGTAGGGCTATCTAACAAAAAGAAATCGGAGTTAATTGGTCGCATAGCCGCCATGGAGGACTTGGCATTACACACATTTCTGCTTGGTCTCAACCCACAATTATCAAACCTAGTACGAAGCAAAAACCCGAGCAATCTTAACGAAGCCATAAACGTCGCGGTTTCCGAGGAAAAAATATTAAACTTGTTGCACAAAAGAACCATTCATGCAACAATGCAACGTCAAACTCCCAAACCCCGATACTACAATAATACACTTCAACCTCAACAATCGCTAAACGTTCCTAGAAACGATTACAGACCTCGAGGCCAAAATCAAACATTCTGCCGGTACTGTAAAACACCGGGTCACAGTATCGAGAACTGCCGGAAACGGCAATACAACAACCAACGGTTCTCAAACCAAAATGTAAACTCACCGGGCCAATCTTACAGACCAAATCCGGTCCACTTTATTCAATCCAATAACGAATCGAACTATATCGTAGATGACTCTCGCGATGAGGTGGACGACCCAAAAAACGAATAAAGGTCTCGGTTAGGTGCCGTACGAGACAACGTAATGCGACAATCGGCATCAAACATAAAAACATTTCCGCCGTAAATAGGCCCCCTGTTTCCGCTGAGAGTCAGCCCACTGTATCCACTGTATCCGCCATTAATAGGCCCCCTGTTTCCGCTGAGAGTCAGCCCACTGTATCCACTGTATCCGCCATTAATAGGCCCCCTGTTTCCGCTGAGAGTCAGCCCACTGTATCCACTGTATCCGCCATTAATAGGCCCACTGTTTCCGCTGAAGATCAGCCCACTGTATCCACTACTATATCCGCCATTATTAGGCCCACTGTTTCCGCTGAGGATCAGCCCACTGTATCCACTACTAAACCCGCCATAATTAGGCCCACTGAACCCGCAGTTTCCGCCGCGAATAGGCGCTCCGTATCCAATGTTTCCGCCGATAATAGGCTCTCTGTTTCCACTAAAAGTCAATCGATCATACTCACCGTATCTGCTGAAAATCAGCCCACTGCATCCCCTGTTTCACTTAAAGAACAGTCGTCTCTACCCGCCGAATCACAAACCCCTAATACTCTGCAAGTTTACGAAATATCCAACAATCATTCGAACCTTATGCTGCCTCACATAGTAGTACAATCATCCATTACCGATACTCCACTAAGCCTTCTTATCGATTCCGGATCTTCAGTTAGCCTCATTAAAAAGGGTAGCATAAAATTCAAAAAGGCCTTAATTAAGGAACCTGTGATTATAAAAGGCATTGATCCAACGGAGGAAGCAACCGAAACATGTGGTCACTTCAAGTTGGATTTCGTTTCAATAAATTCAAATTATAAACCTACATACCACAAATTTCACGTCGTAGATAATATCAACCTACCTTATGACGGCATACTAGGTAGCGACTTTCTTAAATCCTGCAAATGTACTGTAGATTACTCCATCGACTCGTTATATATTAAAAATCAAAAACTATCTCTTCATTTTCATGAACCTACTTACATTATACCTCCTCGTACCGAAACTGTTATTGAATGCTCCGTCTCTAACCCTGAAATCAACACAGGCCTCATCCTAGACCAAAGTCCCTCTAAGGATCTCCTGATAGCAAATTGTCTCGTAACCGTAAAAAGCAATAATCGCATCAACCTTACGAAAGCCAATGTCTCCGAAACACCTATCCCTTTAAAATCAAACCTAAATTTAACCTTAACTCCTGTAAACGTTAACTGCCTATCAAAACATCAAAGGAATACTAATGATTCAATCCAACGAACCAATGAAGTCCTAAAACAATTGCGAGCATCGCATCTTAACAATGAAGAAGCTCAATCTCTTTTCGAAATCTGTTCCGACTATTCAGATATCTTCTACTTACCTGGTGAAAAACTATCCTTCACCCAAGCACTCAAACATGAAATTAAAACTACATCCGATGTCCCTGTAAACACGAAAACCTACAGATTTCCTGAAATTCATAAATCAGAAGTACAAAAACAAATCAATCAAATGCTCGATCAAGGCATAATTAAACCATCCGTTTCACCTTGGTCTTCTCCAATCTGGATTGTTCCCAAAAAACGAGACGCATCTGGTGAACAGAAATGGCGGATCGTAATCGATTACAGAAAACTTAACGACATCACTGTAGGAGACACATATCCAATACCTCAAATAACCGAAATTCTTGATCAATTGGGGAAGAGCAAATACTTCTCCACACTTGATTTGACTTCCGGTTTCCATCAGATCCAAATAAAGGAAGAAGACGCACCTAAAACGGCCTTCTCTGTCCCAGAAGGACACTTCCAATTCACTCGCATGCCGTTTGGTTTAAAAAACGCTCCTTCCACTTTCCAAAGGTTAATGAATACAGCATTAACTGGGCTCCAGGGTGTGCGCTGTTTCGTATATCTCGATGACATCGTGATCTACTCCTATGATCTTCAGTCCCACATCACCAACCTAACAACCATCTTTCAGAGATTAAGAGAATTCAATCTCAAACTCCAACCAGAGAAATGTGAGTTTCTCAGGCGGGAAGTGGCTTATCTTGGACATATCATTACTGAAGAAGGAGTCAAACCTAATCCTGATAAAATAAAAGCAGTGACTCAATTCCCTACGCCTAAATCACCAAAGGACATTAAATCTTTTCTAGGATTGGTCTCTTATTATAGACGCTTCATCCCTGACTTCTCTAAAACGTCTAAACCTCTCACGACTCTCCTTAAAAAGGATACGCCATTCGAATGGCAAAATCAGCAGGAACTGGCCTTCCAAATCCTTAAAACGAAACTTACTTCCGCGCCAGTACTCTGCTATCCTGACTTCACCAAACCTTTCACCTTGTCAACCGATGCATCCAATCATGCACTCGGTGCTGTACTATCTCAAGGACCCATCGGTAAAGACAAACCCATCGCATACGCCTCTCGAACTCTAAATAAAAGTGAATGCAATTATAGCACCACGGAAAAGGAACTCCTTGCCATCCTATTCGGCTGCAAAACGTTTCGCCCATACCTATACGGCAGGAAATTCCTAATCGTCACTGACCATCGACCCCTTAAATGGCTTTTCAACCATAAAGATCCATCCAGTAAAATGCAAAGATGGAGACTTAAACTCGAAGAATACGAGTATGAAATCGTCTACAGAAAAGGAAAATTGAATTCTGCTGCAGATGCTCTCTCTAGATTTCCGGTAAATCCTATATACAATTCAGACAATAATGCTTTAGATAAAGATCTCTTAGATTTAGCAATATCACCCGCATCATTTAACCTTGATGAGATCAACCCTGATCCCGACCAAGGAAACCCAACTGCAGATGATCTTCTTCTTATTTCTGACTCTGATCTTTTGCAAATCAATTCTCCAGAGAGTCAAATAATTCCAGATCCAACACCGGACTCTAATAACCGACCTGATTCTCCTTTACCTTCAACAAGCACCAACCCTGACACACCCGTAGACGACTATCCTACCTTCCTAAAAGCAATGTCCAACAAAGACAAACACTTTAATACAGAAATCGTCGAACATAACGAGAACCTACTTAAATGTCCCTACAAAACAGTTCTAGTCCCGACTTCGATTGACTTAGACGAATCCAATCCTTATGTCTCCGAAATCCTAAATGATCCTGTAATTAATACTAAAATCCAAGAAACCGAAAGGGAACTCTTTTCGTTCGTTAAAGTAGAACTAGGTAATAAAAATTATTACCTATTGTTCACCAAAGTACATCACTTTGACGAAGCATCCTATCCTGAAATCTTCCAAACCCTTAAGACAATACGAAACGAACTCGTCGTATTCAACGACTCTAATGAAATCGGTATATCCGATATGAGGAACCCCTTTGAGAAACACTCTTTTACTAAATTATATAATATCCTTTCCTATCTTTTCCATAACTCGGAGATCAAAATTCATATCTACCACAACACAATTATATATCCTTCTCCAACCGAAATCAAACAAATTCTTAAACAAAATCATGACCTTCCTATATCTGGACATCTGGGATCCGTCAAGATGTTTAAACGTATACAAGAAAGATATTATTGGAAAGGCATGCGCACAGACATAGAAGATTATGTACGGCGCTGTCCATCCTGCCAAATCAACAAAACAAGCAAACAAATTTCAGCGCATAGCTCTCGATGTCGTTGGCCCACTTCCAGAATCTGGAACTGCTAGACTAAAGTACATACTTACTGTACAAGATGATCTTACCAAATTCTCAACAGCATACCCTATGCGGAGTGTCACTGCAGAAGAAACCAGTGACTGTCTCATTCACTTTGTGTGCCTATTCGGTATACCTAAAACCATCCTTACGGATCAAGGCACAAATTTTACATCAGAACTTTTTAAGGAAACCTGTAAGTTCCTGAAAATAAAACAGCTCTGGTCGAGCCCATACCATCCGCAAACACAGGGAGCTCTAGAAAGAAGTCATTCAACCCTTAAGGAATACTTAAAATCCTTCGTTGATCCGAACCTTAATAATTGGCCAAGATATGTATATACTGCTATACTTACCTATAATACAAATGTTCATACTACCACAAATTTCACACCGTATGAACTATTATTTGGGCACAAACCCTTTATCCCCGATTCTCTCTTTAACACGGACCCAGAAACGACTTACCATGAATACTTAAAAATGCTACAACATAAACTTCAACATTCTAGGCAAAAAGCCATTCAAAATATCTCTTCATCTAAGGAAAAATCTAAAGAATATTATGACCAACATACCAGACCAGTCGCATACAAAGCAGGCGACTATGTCTTTCTTAAAAATCACGTTCGCCTAGGTAAATCCCTAGCACCAAACTGGAAAGGGCCCTTTAAAGTCATAAAAATAAATGGAAATAACACACTAACTCTCTTAATTAATAGAAGACATGTTACTCACCATTACGACGAAGTTAAAATTGCAAATACAATCTCCTTCCTACTCCCACGTGATGAGCAGTAACCTGAAAAAAAAAAAATATAATATTAATATCACAATAAAATTTCATGTTAAAATTAATGTAATCTAAATATTAAATATACTTATAAAAACAAATATAATCATACATACCACACTTGCGATAAGTATTAATTTAGTATCGTAGTAAAATAATTTACTTACCTCTTTAACTTACCCTTCTAATTCCAGCACCATGATTGATGGCAATCAGTTTGTCCAGCCTCTTACCTCGAGTTCAGGGATCTTCTTCGATTACGAAGGAAGATTGAAGATTCAGAACGGTCATTTAGATATACTAATTCCACATGACATATCTCATTTCCCTGGACATATACAAAATATCGAATCCATATTACAAACTTTAAAGCAATTCTGTTCATTAGATGTCATAATAAATAATGACGATTGCCTTAATACTGTCGAACCATTGTCCATTAGACATCGCGATATAGTTAACTCGTTTAATGCATTCGAACATCTCATCCCAGATAGGAGCCGTAGGTCAGCTTGGATTGGTGCTGGCGGTTCAATCCTCAAAACTATGTTTGGCACTTTAACCGAGGAAGATGCTCTTAAATATGACAATGCAATCTCATTGTTACAAAATGACGAAAAAAGGATAGCTTCATTATTAAAAGACAATATTCTTGTCACTACCTCTTCTCTGGAATCTTATAATAAAACCATACAAACTTTAAAAAATAATGAAGTTATCTTAAATAATGCTATGGACGAGCTCTCGGTATTAGTAAATAATATATCACAAGAAATTACATATAATAAAATAAACACGAATTTAGAATTCATTCTAAATACCTAGGTGAATCAAAAAATTCTTGGAATCAATATTAAAAAATGCAAAGATTTAAATAATAATATTTTATTTTTCTACATAATCTCCCTCCAATGCAATGCATTTAGAATAACGCGTTTCTAACTTCCTTATTCCTTGTGAAAAAAAAATATTTTCTTGACTCTCGAAAAAGTCCTCTACGGCAGCTATAACCGCGTCATTATCGTGAAATTTTGTTCCACGAATTTCCTCTTTTAATTTTGGAAATAAGTGAAAATCACTTGGGGCTAAGTCCGGAGAATATGGTGGGTGGTCAAGGAGATTGAAGCCAGCACAGCGGATTGCGTTGAGCGCAACTTCCGATCGATGGGCAGGAGCGTTATCTTGAAGGAACAACACGCCCAACGACAGTTTTCCACGACGTTTTTCTTTAATCGCTTCACGCACTTTCGGGATTAAATTTGCATAATAGGGTCCAGTTATCGTCTGGCCTTTTGGCATGTAATCAATAAAAAGGATTCCTTCACTATCCCAGAACACAGAGGCCATAACTTTGCCAGCGGAAGGAGCAACTCGAAATTTCTTAATGGATGGAGAGGATGGTCGTTTCCAAGACATGCTTTGTCTTTTAGTTTCAGGATCAAAATGGTGGACCCACGTTTCATCCATGGTGACAAGACGACGGCAAAAATTATCCGAATCACGCTGGAACATTTCGAGATTACGCTTGGAAATTTCCAAACGTCGCTTTTTGTTTTCGTCGGTTAACATTCGTGGCACCCATCTTGCAGACACTTTTTTGAACCCCAGTGAATCAATTAAAATGGATTGAACGCTACCAAAAGATATCTTTAGGATCTCAGCTATATGTTTTATAGTCATTCTTCTGTCTTCCAAAACCAGATTCTCAACCTTTTTGTCATTTTCTTCTGTAACGGAGGTTGAAGGCCGCCCAGAACGCGGGTCATCTTTACAGCTTGATCTACCTCTTTTAAATTCAGCCACCCAGTACGCCACCGTAGAATAGGGTACAGCATCACCCCCTAATGTCTGCTGAATGTCCAAAAAAATTTCCTTCGTAGACATTTTTTTCAAACTGAGATATTTTATCACCGCACGTAACTCACTTTTATCCATAATTTTGACTTTTTAGCAACTCGTTGCACAAAAAAAATTATTACATGCGAACGAACTGACAAAAACAAGTGACAGTCTGCATAAATATAGTGTGATAGACACTCTTTAATTTGAATATCGAACTTGATCCAAAAAGGTTTCATATATATGCACTTCTAAGAACTTTTTGATTCACCCTCGTAGTTTGGAAACCACTGTCTTACTGTTGTCGTTCCAACTCGAAGATTTATCAAACGGCATTTCATTCAGCTGTCAAAACATACTCAGCCCAGCGATATTAACACCCGGGCAATTATACCGAGAACTCGTAAGTCATTATAACGACTTACCCAATAACGTAGACTTACCTCTAAGCTTAAGTTTGAACGATATCCATACATTGTTGAATGTTATCAACATGAAGTGTTTTTACTCTTCGGATAAAATTACTTTTATTGTACAGATTCCACTAGTATCCCCAAAGGAATACACTCTATATCATGCTTTACCTTTACCAATATCTTATAATGAGTCCGAATCATTTGGATTAATTTTACCTAACAATAAGTATATAGCAGTGACCAATGACAAAAATCAATATTGTATTTTAGATTCACTAGACAACTGCCGCGCTTACAGTGATACTTACCACATATGTGACGTCATGAACATATTCTCTGTAGCCGCAGACACAATCTGCGAAAGCGAAATGTTAACCAATGTCCTGTCGGAAATACCTGCAATATGCCATGCAGAGTTCATCAAAGGCTCCACAGATATTTGGCATGAACTCAAATTCAATAGATGGCTTTACGCCCAGTCAAAACCCAGCAAAATCACAATACAATGTGCCGATTTACAGCTGATAGAAGACATCATACAGGGCACAGGTATACTTACTCTGCCAAACCAATGCACGGCATACTGCAAAAATACTATTTTGATACCTAAAAGTTCTGTCTATAATTTAAGTATACCATTAAGTCACTCTAATTTTAATATATTAAATAGCTCATTCTTTGTGAATAAAACATCGTTTAATGTGACCCCTATTCACTTACAAGATACCAATTTAGATACCTTGCACTTAAACCCGAAAATTAAAGATCACTTATCGGAGTTAAATAAAATAATGGAACAGCCCTCAGCTATTCCAAACGGGACACATTATCCGATCTTAAGTATTGTAATCATTGTAATTTTAATTTGTTTTATTTTATATAAAATCGTCTTTTATTGTAAGAATTATGGCAGCAATTTCTCTCGTCCCTTTCATATTGTAAACCATACTAATCCCAATCGTCCTAGTAATGTCAGTCAACCGCCTCAGTCAGAAGACATAGAAATTCTTTCCACTACATCCCTTCCGAGACTCAGGATCTCTTAAACCCTTGTTAACTTCGGAGTTGCAACCCCGAAGTTCACTCTTATCCGGGGGGCTGTTATACCCCTTATATGTTCCCTGTCCTGCCGACTCGCGCGCTTCCCTTTTGTTCATTCATCATTAGTTAGAGTATAAGTACACCTCTCCTATCCCGGCACTAGCCAGTCTTCATCCATACTCCATCCCGGTCGTAACGCTGCCATTTTTCATTTGTACTAAATATATTTGTGTGTGTATATTAAAAACCTTTTTTAAAAAGCTTCACGAGTTTTCTATTATAACAAAACGTACATGATTTCTCGAGTTCTCGACTTTTCTCGAGCTTGATTTCCCGGGAAATCTCGTCAAGTTCTACATTACGTCGAGAAAGTTACGACAGTATCCTGGCAATTTTTTTGATTACTACAGAATTTCAGTAGAATCTTTTGATGAATTACTATGTTTGCTGGGGGTTAAAATCCGAAAGAATTTAATAAGTCATTAGAATTTAATTAATATTAGAAGATAATTAGATATAGAATAAATATAATTCTTATATATAATATAAATAATAATCTGATTCCGGTGTGTGTGTGCTCGCGTGTTCGAATGTATAATAATAAACACGTGCGTTATGAAATCATAATCTTAAATATTCCGATCCAGAATTCAGAATGCTCGTCAGTATCATTCTTACAGATCAATCTGAAAATATCAGAATGTGTGTAGAGCTTATTTGAATTGTATGCAATTCCGGGCTTTCTTATTGAATAAAATTATGAGTTCAGATTATGGATTCAGATAGAAATTCCGGATGTATGAGTCCAGCCTTAGTGGAAATCACCTTAGACAACATCTGTCTCTTGTTCTATTGTGTGCGTGGCTAGGGTCTTATACCTGCGATAATAAATGAAATACTGTTATTCTTGACTCAAGACTGAGAATTGAGCTATGTAGTGAAAACACCACGTGTTTATCATAACATAACCTATATCGTGGTGTTTTCAAAAATATTGTCAGAATAATGTTTTATTTGTGCTACTTCATCTTTTAACTAAAAGTGAAGCTGTTACTGTTGAACGTGTTATGAAGACATAAATTAATGCAAGTATCGAAAGAGCAGATGAATTTTCGGAATTTCTTGAAAATCAGAAATCT
This sequence comes from Clostera curtula, assembly GCA_905475355.2. Lineage (NCBI taxonomy): Eukaryota > Metazoa > Arthropoda > Insecta > Lepidoptera > Notodontidae > Clostera > Clostera curtula. The sequence continues at coordinate 15,387,895 of FR997795.1, forward strand.
GTGACAATAGATGATAAGTAATTTGGAAAAATTAAAAATTTCCGTGATTTGACTATAGTTTCAAATTAAACAGGATCACAACCATCACAACTAACCCGTGGAGTATCACACTACCTCATAGGTAGCGTGTGCATTATTATGACGATAACAACTTTCTGAATGGTTATTTCTCAGTTATGGTGGCACGTGCAAAAAAAAACGTATTACTTAATCCATTAATTGTAGATAATTGAAGGAAAATTTTGCTGAAAATCGCAAAAATATCGTTTTGTGCCTAAAGTCTAAGTTCGTCATCATTCATCATCAGTCAAACTGATGATTTATGATGGGGAACTTAGACGTTACTTTTGATGTTTTGAACAATTTTATTGATTTTCACCTTGTTGGGATTCTATGCACCTTCGAATGTCTAAATTGACCGGACTATTCCATGATTGACTGTTTATCCTACCAAATAAAGTGCAGAAATACACGCGTGTTGAGTGAGGTTATGATTTATTTTGTAAATAAGTCAGTACGTACGGTAATAATACCTACGGTCCTATAGATGTGCAGTTGAAGTTGTAATGTAATTGACAAACAAAGGTGCTCTAACATAAAACCAAATTAAGAAACACAAAAAAAACCGACCGAACACAAAAAGAAATATAAAATACAATGTGTTAAAATGTGTTGGTTTGAAAAAAACCCTAGTACCATAGTACTTAGATTTTTTTTATCATATAACATATGGACCTACTTATGCAAACAGGAACCAATCCACACTATTGCTAAAATCGAGATAAGTACACAGAAGGTTTCAAAAATGAGCTTTCTATCGACCCTGTAAAGATCAAAATGATCTGACAATTTTGACAGAACAAAACATTTCTACGACATTTCTACGACCCACACATCAGCAATTGCCTAATAAACTAACAAGATCCATGCGCCATAGTCACCCAACAATGCTAAAAAAATATTGATACAATTTTTTTCATAAAGACCCATACCACATGGTCCCTTGCATGTCTATTTTTCTCATCAAAATTTGATAAAATAAGTAGAACCATGCGAGTTGGTTCTAGTTTACATATTAAAATAGGCGTAATCGTGTATGACTCGTATTACTTGGTTCCTTTTTGATATAACTTTATTTACAACATCTAACGCCAGAACACAGCCAGAAGGCTCTCGGAAACCCTGAATCTCATGAAAGAACGACGGAAAATGTTCCTGCAGTCTTCAGTCGATGCGACGAAAAGTATCGGAGGCTCAATAGACAGATCTCAAAGTCCCTGAAGCGTGATAAACGGCGATTCAACGAATCGTGTTGAAGAGCCTATTGAATGCAACAGGGGCTCCTAAGCTTTCGCTAGGGATCTGTCTATTGGGCAAAGCCAGCTCGTCAGACTGAAGTCTGATAATGGCAGGATCCTCACGTCGAATTCCGAGATTTTAGGTGAGGTTGAGAGTTTTTATGGACAGCTGTACTCGTCTACACAGGAACCCGTCATTAATCTAGCAAACGACACACGAACTAGATTAACCCGGCACTACACAGAAGACAACCCGGACGTCAACCTGTACGAGATCGGGATGGCTCTCAAGCAATTTATGAACAACAAGGCGGCGGGCGATGACGGAATTACCGCAGAACTTCTGAAGGCGGGTGGAGAACCGATCCTTAGGGCCGTCGAAAGACGAACGCCAAAGGCATGGAACAGAAGTGTGGTGGTGCTGTTCTTCAAGAAGGGAGATGACACCTTATTCAAGATCTATAGACCCATCTCACTTCTAAGCCATGTCTACAAGTTGTTCTCTAGGGTCATCACGAATCATCTCGCTTGCAGGCTCGACGATTCTCAGCCTCCCGAACAAGCCGGTGTCCCTAAAGGCTACGGCAGGTTATACAGAAGACCGAGGAGTATAACCTGCCCCTTTGTCTGGCGTTCGTGGACTACGAGAAAGCCTTCGATTCGATCGACACGTGGGCAGTATTGAAGGCTCTCCAAAGGTGCCAGGTCGACTATCAGTACATCGAAGTGTTGAAGTGCTTGTATGAAAACGCCTTCATGTCAGTCCGACTCCAGGACCAGACCTCGAAACCGATCCAGTTGCAGCGAGGTGTTAGAAAGGGAGATGTTATATCTCCGAAACTGTTCAGCGCTGCACTGGAAGATGTTTCCAAGGTCCTAGACTGGATTAACGCATTAACGAGAACGGCGAGTACATCACGCACCTTTGATTCGTTGACAACATAGTCCTAATGGCTGAGACAATGGAGGGCCTCACTATGATGCTCGATGTCCTCTGGCGGGCCTCCGAACGACTCGCCCTTAAGATGAACATGGAAAAGACGAAGATCATTGTCTAATATCCAATACTGATAACATTTGAGGTTTTATCCTCGAAGTTGTTTGAATTGTTGTTTGATTACCTGGGACACACTGTCCATTTAGGTAAGTCTAACTTCGAGAAAGAGGTCAATCGTCGAATCCATCTCGGCTGGGCAGCGTTCGGGAAGCTGCGTAAGATCTTTTCTTCCAAAAGTGTTTGAAGACAAAAGTCGATAATATATGGAACAGAGACGTGGTCGCTCACTATGGGCTCCATCAGAAGGCTCTAAGTCCCCAAAGGGCAATGGATAGGGCTATGCACGGAGTTTCCCTGCGAGATCGAATCAGATATGAGGAGATACGCAGGAGAACCAGAGTTACCGACATAGCCCACAGGAATGCCAAACTTAAGTGGCAGTGGGCAGGGCACATAGCATGCAGGATTAACGCCTGATGGTGCAGAAACGTCCTCGAGTGGTCATCATGTTCTGGAAACCGCAGTGCTGGTAGACGTCCCACACGTTGGACTGAAGGTTAAGGTCGTCGGAAAGCGATGGATGCGGGAGGCCTATGTCCAGCAGTGGACCTCTTTTGGCTGAAATGACTGATGATGATATCAAAGAATTTAACATTTGTTTATATTTTTCAATAATACATAGATAATTATAAGGTTTTCATATTTTTTCTAAAAAATTATAGCATAGTGATAAATTAACAAAGAACCAACCCACCCACAGATAGTTTTGCAGAAAGGAACCAGCGAGTTTTTCTTTTATTATTATTAAAAATGTTAATGATTTTCATCAATATTATATTTGTAGACAGAACAAATTATTTGGGACAATATGGTAATATAACTTTATTGAAAATAACAATACAATTATTTGTATACACAATTTTGACAAAAATGGCTGTATCTCAAAACTGTCTTAGTGTGGATTGATTCCTTTCTGCATAAGTAGGTCCATATATGAAAGATTATTACATATAACTAATTTATAAAAATATCGATTATTATACCTACCTAACTTTTCGATATTTGGAATATTTTAATGATGCATGCATCGATTTAACAAAGTTTTAACTAACGCTTAAAAATATCGTTATTTTTCAACAAGCCTATCTCATAGCGTGGCGTGCCGTGCCCCAGCCATAGAGCACGGCGGCACCCCACCACCAACAACACTTCACATTTGAAATCCAAGATTCTTGAAACTTATTTGACTTATTTTGCTCATGTTTCTTACTATCTGGCCTGTGATTAATTGATCTAACATATTGATCGCATTTAGTATGTTACAACAACCAAACATTTAAAAGTAAAATTATTGCGGCAGCGAGCAAAGCAAACACCAAAATGTACCACCAAATGTTTAGAAAATGCTAAATTTTGTGTCTCATGCTGAAACCTTTATATCTATGTATTATTAATAGATAACTTACCTTATAAATAACAAAACACAACGTAAATATACTCTAGTATTAATATAATTTAAATTAAGCCAGAACACACCCGCGCACACACGATTCTACACTACAACTACAACTTACAAGTTATAAAACATACACAACTCAAACAACAATGCTTGACTCAGGGTTGCCAACCTCAGCATAGAGCTAAACTGTAGATATTCCAGAAAAAAACTGTAGAAAACTGTAAATATCAAATTATAAAGCAGTAAATCTACAGCTTAATCTTTTTATTATTTTATGATGGTAGGCAATATAATATATTTTAGAGTGCGAATTAAAAACAATAAAAATCATGTGATTATCAAAGTTTTAAATAAAGATATATAGCAAAAGATTCAGAAGTCATAACGATACATTATGCCAATTAAAATTAGTAATATTTAAAAGATAGTAATGTAACACTTCAGAAAATGTGACTAGCGATTTTTGAGGAACTTAAAATCAAACTCAAATCATTTATTTCAATTGAACCTATTTACTGGTGTTTTTGAATAGTCAAAAGTGAAGTTAGGAATCTAGTTGCATGTTCCAAAATGTAGATCCTATGGAGAAGAACAGGCAAGAAACTCCATGGACACATTTTTTTTATCATATTTTCTGTTACAAGCATCTGATTGGGTTACGTTGATTTCGTGTTTATTTATAGTAAGCTAAGATGTGAGGACAATGTAACATATCGCACAACAGAAGTGTCCAGGAGATCAATATAAAGCTATGTAGGTATGACAATAGCAGTTGAGGGATGCATGACGCATGTGTCAGCCATCCTCCAGCTCCGACACAGGACCCGACACACACGACACCACCAGCATGACCTTTCAGCGAGCATGAAATACTCTCAACTGCTTGTTTATATGATAAGTTGTATACGGTGACTACATAGTGCTCACATTTAAAATTCCAAACTTCTAAACAAAATAAAATGATGAAGGTCCTGTATACTCGATATAAAAAAAAAAACAAAGACAAAAATTTTTTATTACAAAAAAAGGAGTAGCAAAATATGAAGACCACATAAGACTATTTCAGTGTGGCTGCGGAGCTGGACCAGCATTTTGCCAAGCATTTTTATCATCTACATATTCATCTAATTTATAATATGCTGCCTACATAGTGTGCGTTTTACACATATTTTAAACTTCTTCTCGTATATTTGAAGGATGTTGGAAGGTATTTTATTGTAAAACTTAATGCAGTTCCACATAAACGAAGTTTGCACTTTTGATAATCTAAATTTTGGTTGAACTAGTTTATTTCCATCTCTAGTAGTATAATGATGTCGTTCGCACCGTTTACTAAATACATGCAAATTTTTCCTAACATACATGATGTTTTCATATATGTACTGACAAGGCACTGTTAGGATGTTAATTTCTTTGAACAGATCCCTAAGGGAATCGCGACTGCGTATATTATAAATAGCTCTAATAGCTCTTTTCTGCAGAATGAATATTGATTCAATGTCTGCAGCACGTCCCCATAGCAAAATACCATAAGACATGATACTGTGGAAGTAACTAAAGTACACCAGTCGTGCAGTGTCTATGTCTGTTAATTGGCGGACTTTCCGAACAGCATACTCTGCGGAACTTAGCCGCTTAGAAAGACATCTTATTTGGGGACCCCATTGTAATCTAGAATCAAGCGTTATACTTAAGAAAACAGTGTCCTCTACTAAATCCAATTTATTATTATTCAATACCACATCACACTCACTATGTTTAACATTAGGTAAAGAAAATCTTATACATTTTTTTTATTCCCATTTAATACTAAATTATTCGCAGTGAACCAACCATGTACTTGATTAATAATTTTGTTTATATCGTCATAGTTTTTAGCACGTCTATCTACTTTAAAAATAAGTGAGGTGTCTTCAGCAAACAAGACTATCTTGGGTTGATTATGCAATGAATGGGGAAGGTCATTAATATAAACTAGAAAGAGAAATGTGCCTAATATAGAACCCTGTGGCACGCCCATTATTACGTTTGAGCTCATTGAATTGACACCGTTTATCTGAACCTGCTGCTGTCTATCACTCAGATATGATTTAACTAAACAAATGGCCTGCTTACAAAAGCCGTAATGTTCAAGTTTGAGGAGCAGCGTGTCATGATTTACACAATCAAATGCTTTCGAGAGGTCGCTCGCAGGCTGTAAAAATATGCTTTAGCAAGGACACACCGGCGTCAGTAGTGCAACGCCCTTTGGTGAAGCAGTATTGCTGATCATGCAGGATATTGTTTATGTTGAAGTGCAATAGCATTTGATTAAGCATGATCTTTTCGAAAATTTTACTGAATACTGGCAAGACCGATACCGGCCTATAATTGTTAGAATCTCTACTGTCCCCAGATTTAAAAAGTGGTATAACTTTACTATGTTTCATAAGATCAGGAAATACTCCTTGATCTACACATAAGTTAAACGTTAAAGCTAAGTAGGGAGCTAAAGTTTCAATAACAGATTGACAGGTTTTGATAGACATTCCCCACGGATCCTCAGTCAGTTTGATCTTAATATCCTTGAAAGCTTTTATAACAGTTACAGTTTCATCATTAATAATTTTCCAAGTTGTTTTAATCTTATTATCCGAAGCTTTAATTTTACTACTTATATATTTATGTCTGTAATATAAGTGTAAAATGTATTTTGTTTCCTAATAAACTATTATTATTATTATTTAGATTTAGCTAACCTACACACGCTTCTAAAAGTTTTTGAATAGACGGCAACATAATTACTAAAAGACTCCGTCCTAACATAAGGCTTGACCTCATATAACTCGTACAGTTTATCTCTACTTTTCCTAATACCTGTGGTTGCCCAGTCACTGAAAACAAATGTAGGGTAAGTATTTTTACTTTTTATCTTAAATATATTGCTAAACTCCGTCTGCACTACAGAAAACACATCCGAGTATAGTTTATTAGCATCGTTTATGTTTAAGTCCTAAACTTGTAATACACTACCTATAACCCTATCAAATTTCTTTAAATTACCAGGCGTTATTGGCCTATACTTTATCTGAATCTTCTGCAATGGTGTATTGGACCTGCAGGTGACAGTGAGTCCGCTATGATCAGAAAGCAGATAATTAACGACGCCTATATCTATGAAATCACAATTACAAAAAACATTATCAATACAGGTAGCACAGGTTTTTGTTATTCGAGTCGGCACTAAAAATATATTGGACAGATTGAATGACTTAAAGAGGCTTAACAATCTGTTAATATTTGAATTATTTAAATATTAATATTAAAATCACCACAGATAATGAAAGATTTGTTACTTTTGATGACTTTTGCCAAAGCATCTTCCATTGTGGTCTCAAAAATAGAATAGTTTTGCATACTTGCGGGTCTGTAAACGCACACTATAACATGCTTGTCTAGCTCAACACATGATAACTCAACATTGTGTTCAACCGATAGACTAACTATATCCTTCCGTTGGTTACATTTAATGCCATTTCTACTTAATATTAGGGTACCTCCATGCAACATGGATTTTCGATTAAAAGAACTGGCCACACTGTAATTTTCTAAATTAATTATCATTTGTTCTTCCCTAAGTTAACAGCTTAAAATGGTTCATCCACAACAATCAAATAGTAGCTGATCCTATGCTGCTGATGATACACGTCAGTTAATATCACTAGCTACTATCTCATTTTCAATTTGTAAATCTTCTTTCTCTTTTCATAATTTACCGTTATATAATTTTGATTGACTTTTTTAATGTTCATTTTGACACGTTAAATTCAAAACAAATGTTTAATTTCTGACTTTTTGTGCAAGGTACCTTTTATTGTGGTCGTATATTTACTCTGAAGTTGACTTAGTGCACGGACTACTACGTATCAAATAAAAAAATATGTTCAGATAGCATCTTAATAAAAAAAACTGTAAATTTCGAGGCCTCAACTAAAAATTGAGAGAATTTCCAAAAAACTGTAGATCTACAGTTAAAACTGTAGAGTTGGCTACACTGGCTTGACTTGACTTTGTTTACTATTGTTACTATTTCAAATTTACAATCAACTGATTTGGCTTGGTTTGGCAGATAATTTTACATAGAAACAAGATAGATATATACAAATAGACCTGAAACAAAGAGAGACAGCGATAGTCACTAAAATAGACGGCTGGGGAGCAGTGTTACCAGAATATTTGTTTCTCGTATCGCTTTGCCGGAGCACATTATTATTGCTTTCATATTTATTAAATTCGTACTATTCATTTTTTACTATTTTTATTATTTGTTTTTTGCGGGTAGGACAGAAAAAAGTGCAGACTTTGTTTTGTTCACTATTATTCAATTTTATTATAAATATTCCAAATTTCTTCCAATATTCCTTATCCCACAGAGAACCAAAGAGATTATCCCACAGAGAACCAAAGTCACCGACATAGCTCAGAGAATTAGCAGACTGAAGTGGCAGTGGGCTGGTCACATATGTAGAAGAACCGACAACCGCTGGGGTAGACGAGTTCTTGAGTGGAAACCGCGAATCGGCAAGCGTAGTGTGGGACGGCCCTCTGCTAGATGGAGTGACGATCTGCGAAAGGTTGCGGGCAGCAGCTGGATGCGTCAAGCTGAAGACAGGGTGCTATGGCGCTATTTAGGGGAGGCCTATATTCAGCAGTGGACTAATGTGGGCTGATGATGATGATGATATGTACTGTAAACTGAATGACGAAAACTTCTAAAATGGCGTGTTAGTAAAACAATAGTCGTTTGTCATTTATCTATCAATTTAAACAACAACTTAGAGCAAAAATATTTATGGATGAACACAGCCTGGTATATTTTTTTAAATATAGACGTTTATTAATTTTTCAATATAGATATATGAGTAAAATTGAAATAAATGCAATATCTAATTTTCTGATTAAAAAATTAATAAAAATGTTTATTCAAGTATTGAAAATTGACTTCAATAATTATCGTAGCATTTCGAGTGTAACAGAATGGGAACTTAACGACTCATGATAAGTTCACAGAATTTTACTTTTTAATTTAATACGATACTTGGTTAGTTAATGTAATTTTGATATAAGTAGATATAATTAGAATTTAATCATTGTTAAAATTAATGGTCCTTCAGGATTTATATTGTTTTCTAAAACGATTAAAAACGCGTTGAAAGTTTAAGCGTTTAGTTGACGCATGCGCAGTACATATAAATTTCATACATTATTCAGCTAATTAAAATAGTTCATTAAACAAAAACTGAGTAATTTCGAAAGAGAACAAACGTATTTTATGTACGGACGATCGACAATAAATATTTACGAGTCATTATTGTCGGAAAAATATTATAAATTGCAACTGGGGGGCTAACTTCAAGGTATATTTTAATTATTTTGTTAAAAATCAATAAATGAGGAACAAACAATTATTAATAACTAACAAATAATAACAAACTATTAACAAACGACTTAATAGAAAAAAAAGTCGAAAATGTAAAAAAAAATTTTTTGGGGGGCTAGCTTTAATGAGCCCCAAAATTAACTCACACATAAAGAGCGGCCGCCATCTTGGCGTCTCACTTTTGTCTTAGCGAGAGTTCCGTCTGCCTTTTTTTATACGTCCATGCATCCACCATAGAAATTGATTTGCTTTTTGCAAGGTGTAATTTTATTTTCCTTACAATTTTTTTTTTATCGGCAAGATTGTTACAGGATAGAATTACTCTGAGCCATCGATGCGATGCTGTTTTGTAGTGGCATTGTTCGGCGCTCATAGGTTTTTTATTAAATGAATAAATAATTAAATTGTAACTTTACTTATATACAGACCAAGAGATATCCTACTAATATTATAAATGTGAAAGTTTGTAAGTATGTATGGATGGATGGATGGATGGATAGATGGATGGATGGATGGATGGATGGATGGATGGATGGATGTTTGTTACTCTTTCACGTAAAAACGACTGAATAGATTTTAATGAAACTTTATAATAATATAGCTTATACATCAGAATAACACATAGGCTACAACTTATAAAGATATTGTGTGTAAATGTATAGCGATATTAAGTTAAATTTTAATTTCTAATTGTCAAATTTTCAGCTATATTTAAATATAGACAACATAAAGTTTCGCTGTCAGTTGAGCTTTGTTATACCACGTAGGTATTATATCACATTCTATGGGAACGGGATAAAAATCTTAGGTATCCTATGTCCGACTTTCTTTTAAATATATGGATGTTGGACAATACACAAAATCATACTTAATATTATAAACCTGAAAGTGTAAATGTGTGTAATCCCGTTCCGTGTTATAAAACACAGTTTATCAAATGCAACTGCTGGAATAACAAAACTTCACCGACAGCTAAACGCTATGTTGTCTATAGTTTGACAAATTTGACAATTAGAAATTTTGAAATTGACCGGTTGATGTATTTCTTTCGAGTAAATATTAGCTTATTGTGCCGAACAATGAAGAAGAACTAAATAATGCACGTGAAGATCACCGCATTAGTATGGCTTGAATCCGTGCTTCTCAATCACAAGAGCAAATGGAGGCAGCCCGTGAAACGGTTCGGTTGGGAATGCAAAATCGTCGAGCAAATTTAAGAGATCAACAACTAGATAATTTTCGAGACACAAGAATAAATTTATAAAGTAGGTACTACATAATTAGGATCGAGCAACGTTTCGATACGGTGGCAGCACTAATTACTGCTTGCATACTTGCGTCCGCATTGGACCTATAGATGCCATGTAATATTACAAAACACTCCTCAGCGGCTAAAGTTTTATCAAAATGGAAAATCGTCATCTGGGACGAATGTACAATAGCGTATACACGTGCATTAGAAGCACTTATCCGATCCGACCGAACACCTACGCAAGGACTCGAGATGTTTTGGAGGCGCAATGATTTTACTGTCTGGCTATTTCTGCCAAACACTGCCTCTAATTCCAAGATCGACTGCTGCCGCCGAAATAAGCGATTGCCTCTAATCATCGAAATATGTGGATTGATTTTATTTTCTCAGAATTTCTGTTCATCGAAGGACGAACTCACAAACACAAAAATAATGAATGGTTGACTAAGCGAGCTGTTTTCGCGGCTAAGAATATATATATGTAGATGACATAAAGTAACTAACATAATTCAGAATGAAATCATTGGTACACTGCATTAATTCAAATATAATGACTGTAAAAAAAGAGAAAAATATATAAACCAAAACCACCAAACATGTGCAACGGAACGCGTTTGGTGGTAAGTGAATTGATGAACAATGGAATATACTCAAAGTAAAGTTGGAAGGTGAGGAAATTCTCATCCGAGGATCCCGACGATATCAACTGATATACCGTTTTAGTTTTAATGATTTCCGATCCGTCGTGCATTCGCCGTGACCATTAATAAATCACAGGGCCAATCCTGGAAAGTTTGTGGCCTAAATCTAGAAAATTCATGTATTTCCCAAGATCAATTATATGTGGCATGTTCCGGGTCAGAAGACCATCTGCGTTATTTGTTCATGCGCCTGATAATAAACCGAAAAATGTCGTCTGTCACAAGGTGATTCACTGAAAAGTGCAGTTACTAAAATAGATGGCCAATAAAGTATAATTAAAATCATAGATGTTTTATTTATATCAGTTACTAAAATAGATGGCCAATAAAGTATAATTAAAATCATAGATGTTTTATTTATATTTATCCTGATAAAAAGTTAATAAAATAAAATATCTGCTCATTTATTGCCTTTAAGGCGAAACAAAGTTCGCCGGGTCAGCTAGTTATCTATATGTGTGTCCGATTAGGTGTAAAATAGGAAATATAAATATCGAGCATGTAATAACCATGTGAAATGCGAAATGTAACATAAGGACAGTGTAAAAAGATTTCTTTAAGGTGGATGTTCCAGGGTAGCCCGTGAAATTCAAATTTTCGTACGTTTTTTGCAATTTGCAGGTCAGTGCTAGGTTGTATGTTGATTAAAATGTTATTTGCGGCTGTAAGACGTATGTAGTTATAGAATTATAGTCATCAAACTCATCAATACAACCCTCCAAGCACAACCTAAAGGTGCAAGAATGACTTTGAGCTTGAAAAAGTTTTTGAAAGAAAAAGAAAATTTGAATTTCGCGGGCTACACTGGAACATTCACCTTAAACTGTATTCATTTACTTTTAGCGTCATCTACACAATTAATACGAAACTATTTCGGGTTGGTAAGATAACTCCATGACCTAGTATACGTTTTTGGGCAAGATGTCGCTGCAGATGACATATTCGATATGACACTCGTGAAGAAAACTGAATATCTGTAATCATTTACAATTTCTCATTGTGTGAAATTATTTACTAACATTATCACGTGGACCTAGTTAACCAGTGTAGTTTATTATATTTATAGCTTTTTTAATACCGTTGCTCAAAAAGTGGCATATTGCAGGGACGTATAGCGTTCGGGAAGTGGGCTAACCACTCCCGCACTAGTGCGTTCTCTTTCCCAACTGTCAATAGTATATTTCATTACAAGTGCGGAAAGGCTGTCATTACAACGAGTTCCGACAAATGTCTACCCAAGCCGAGGCGCAGCCGAAGGCGAGGGTTGACAGTCGGAACAAGTTGCAATGAAGGTTCCGCACGTGTACTGAACGACTATTTTTAATACAGTTGCGAAAAAATGAAGCAATTTAATAAAATAATAAAGACACAATAAACTCAACTAACTAATCATATCTGAAAAATGGCGCCGACGATAGAATATAGAAGCAGAGATTTTTTTTTTTCACCCATTCTGGTAGGCAAAAGGAACAATGCCCATACAGCCAAGTCTTCAGTAGAATTTTTTTATTGATATGAAATGAAATTTAATTAGATGAAATGAAACTCATTCAATCAAATCATTAAAACTGATATTGAAACAAATTAGTACGTAGTTTCTTTTTAGAAATATACGTATTTGCATGAATCATAAAACTTCTACGATTTTTTTTAGTAAAAACTTCGTGGTTGGTTTTTCCTTTTAATAGACATTATTTTGACAGTTGAGAAAGAAAAAGCACTAGTGCGGTAATGGTAAAAAAAAGCACGCGTGTGTAATAGCCCACTTCCCGAACGCTATACGTCCCTGCAATATGCCACTTTTTGAGCAACTGTATTAAAAAATAATGTCTAATATACGGAAAAACCAACCATGAAGTTTTTACTAAAAAAAATCATAGATTTTTTTATGATTCATGCAAATACTTATATTTCTAAAAAGAAACTACGTACTAATTTGTTTCAATATCAGATTTAATTATTTGATTGAATGAGTTAGGTTAGGTTTCATTTCATTTCATCTCATTAAATTTCATATCAATAAAAAAATTCTATTGGCTGTATGGGCATAGTTTTGCCTACCAGAATGGGTGAAGAAAAAAAAATCTCTGCTTAAATTCTACGGTCGGCACCATTTTTCAGAACTGATTTGTTGAGTTTATTGTGTTTTTATTATTTTATTAAATTGCTTCATTTTTTCGCATCTGTATTAAAAATAGTCGTTCAGTGCACGTGCGGAACCGTCATTGCAACTTGTTCCGACTGTCAACCCTCGCCTTCGGCTGCGCCTCGGCTCGGGTAGACATTTGTCGGAACTCTTTGCAATGACAGCCTTTCCGCACTTGTAATGAAATATAGGTACTAATAAAACATTTAAGGATTGCGAAAGCGCCATCTATTGCCAATCTAAGGCGTTCGCAATAACATAGCCCCTTTTGGTTGAAAGACTATCTGGCACTGTATATTTATTGCAGAATTACCAAAGGGAGAAAAATATCCAGGTTACAATAAACTGAAAGTTTAATTTATTCCTAGATGAGAAATCATTAATGGTTTTGAGTCGGCACGCTTTAAACTTTTTTATATGCGTTTCCTGTATCCTTGTACTCGGCGCATAGATGACCCACTGTTGAGTCGGGCCTCCTCCAGTTATATGGACAGTAATGAACCTAATGTACCACGCTGGCCAGACGGGTTGGCACAGGGTGACATATCAAGTTATCCTTCTCTGGCGGCTGGATTGTCAGCCCTTTATCGGCTCTTACCACAGCTTCAGGATGGAAGAAGTGGTGACACTGTGTTATAAATCTGTCACCACATGGATTTCCTGTTTAACCCATCATAAAGAAGAGACTAGCTCTTCACGTTACAATATATTTTCGCAATAAAACATTATGATCTGGCCGGATTTGATTCGGACATTTGCCAATACCTACGCCTTCTAAAATACCTTAACTCACAGACCTGGCTGAATGGAAGGGTGATGAATTATGACTAAAGGCAAAATAAATTAGGGAACTATTTAAAATATTACAGTTAATTTTGCAACGTAACTGACAGTGCCCAGTTAGTTAGACACATTGCTACCAAACTTCGCGCAGGCGTCCATACTTTCAAGAAAGGGGTTCAAATAGTATCTTTATCTCTACATATATGTTTATTGTATTGCAAAACGTCTTTAAAAAAACTTGCAGTTTTGGCGGGATACATTGCCTGAAACCATTTCCATATTGTGGTATTTGGTGGGTTAACATACTGTTATCCATATAATATCATATACTTGTACGTGCAGCAAAAATTTTGGACACCGTTTTATGATAATTGCGCGGCCCCCGTCTGCTTATGACATTTCCGGCACTTATAATTTATATCTATCTATATAAATAAAAATGAATTGCTGTCCGTTATCCGTTAGTCTCGCTAAAACTCAAGAACGGCTGGACCGATTTGGCTAATATTGTCTTGAAATATTCACGGAAGTCCAGGGAAGGTTTAAAGGTGAAATAAACATTCAGATTTCTTAATTATTGATTCTGAGGCGGTAAGAAGTTTGCTGGGTCAGCTAGTTTATAATAGTATAAAACGTATAATAGTAAAAAAACGACATAAAAGACAATTTTTATTGTGAAAGTAGATGAAAATCAAACAAAATCAAAATCGTATGCTTAGTGATATAAATTTATTATTTTATGTTGAAAATTCAAATATTCTTACAGAACCCTACACGCCCTTGGATACAGAATAGCTAGTGCAGCTCTTTACAAGATGTGCGAATTGGATTGGTCAATTCACTGCCTTTCTTCCATAAGTTGTGTCCTTATCCAGGCTGACGACCGGCTCTATTAAAAGGCACATCACGTGCAGGCGAAATTGATTTTTTAACTTCAAGTTACTATCTAAAACTTAATGAAACTGGTCGGGCGTAGAGGGGCGCGTGTGAGGCGGAGGAGGGCTCGTGTCGGTTCGCCCAGCGACGCCTGAGCCTGCAGCCCTGCCAGCTGGAGTGCCACCTTCTCCGATACTGGGAACTCTTCCACCTATGCCCAAAATAAATATATATAGTCGCAGGTTAAGTGCAGTTGTCAATGTTGCTTACAATCAGTCATACCATGAGATATAACAATATTCTAAGTGACTATGTATATTGTCCATAAATGATCGTCTACTGAGTCGGCCTCTTATACCAAGATGACAAGACAAGTTGGCACAGGGTGTGTATCAAGTTTTCCTTCTCTTCTGTTTAGTGGCTTGCCATTTGCGTCCTTTAGTCGGCTCGTCCGGCTGTCCGAGTGGTGACGGATTTAGAATACAAAGAGTTACCACCCCATTCCATCCCGAGGATATCGTAAGAGCCACTAAGGACTAAGGAGAAGAGAACTAAGGAAATGACAAGGCTTATAACGTAGCCAAAAAAACAAGGAAAACTTGATACGAAACCCTGTGCCAACCCGTCTGGCCAGTGTGGCACAGTAGGCTAATTATCCTCCATGTAACAGCAGTAGGTCATTAATGGGTTGAATAGTAGTAGTAGATGTCAGCTCTTACGATACCATACGGATGGTGTTGGTGACATTGTGTATTCTGAATACGTTTGAAATACCTGAAAATAAAAATCAATGGAAATGAAAATTAATTGTAACTGTAGAAGTAGTTGAAAAAATATTTGTAACGGAAATAGAAGTATTGTAATATATTGACTCCTCGCCCTGTCTGTGTGTATCTTCCTCGAAGCTACCCCCAGTTCGGTATTCTACTCTACAGAGAAGAACCAACTACAATGTTTGTAGTTGCTTTTTTCAACTGATCTGTGTAACGCAGATCAAAAACAACATACAGAGATGTCTGGGTAAATTCCAAATACTGTTATACTGAAAAATATGAAAATTGAGTCTCTATTTCTAAATTACGATTATACCTGTTTATAACACACGCATTGGCAATAGATTTATTTGCTCGCTAAATTTTAAAGACTTAGGAGTAGCCGATTTATAATATAGCTAATAATATAAATCGGCTATATTATTAAGATAAGATTAGATTTAAAAAAGTCTTGCCAGCTCTTGGTAGAGCTGCATTGCCAACAACTGGTGGTAAATTATCAATTTTAAATGGTAAATTTTATTTTCTTATTTGGCTTGTCAAAAGAGCTCTAATGAGTCAACCTGAGAGCACACACCTCAACGACGCTGTGTACAGCCTGTACGTACAAAAGCGTAACTTCAACGGGATCTTGAGGAAGCCCGCGAGCGCCACGGAATAGACGTCGTTTGAACGCAAAGCAGTTGTCGGCAAATCCACGACCCGGTCGCGTATATTGAAAAGCTCATTCAGTACGTCCCCTCCGCCTGAGACGAACTCGATTAGCATTTCCAAGCTCTTTTAATGAAAAAACACGCGTAAATGCTGCTCCAATACGTCCCAGAGGGCGACGTACTGCAGTAGGATTTCTAAGTCTAAACGCAATAAAACATATTAGAAACCCTCATCCTATTCGTCACCCTCGCGGGACGTATTGGAGTAGGATTTCTAGTGCTAAAATCACAAAGTTGTCTTAGAAAAGCTAATGCGATACGTCTCTCTGTGCAGATATTGCTATCTCACGCACACATTATGTTTTCGTGTATTATCCATCCCTATCTGCGCGCGCCGATCATCTCTGCCTGCACTTGGCACGTGCAGTGCAATTTCTTATTTGTTTATTCCGTAATTAGCGAGTGCAAAAACCCGATACATGAAAAATATTGTACTTCTCGTACGGTCTATTTTAGATTTTGGATCCCAATGGGTCCGTATTTAAAAAAATTTATTAAACGTATAGTTTTTTACAGTTTCATTTAATTTTCCTTTACAAACTACTTAATAATAAATTTTATTGCTTGCTTGCCTCTATTAATTTTAATACACATAAACCATGACATAAACGTTTTACACATGCTCTTTTAAGGTGGATGTTCCGACCTATCGTCCATACATTCTGGCCTAGACCTTTACACTTAACACAGATACTCGTTCTTTGAAACTAATCATTTTATCACATTACTACAATAAAATGTTTCCGCGTTTGACCATTTTAGGCAATAACTTATAATACTTACTGAGAAAAACAGCAGTGAAATCCCGGGAAAATTGGACAACTTCTGTAATAGTGTGCGTGACTTGTTTGGTTAATTTCGTACCAACCAGTAAAAAATAAACAGTTTTAAAAAACTTAAAACTACTTCATTTTATTTATTTACTTGATTACTTCATTTTCCATATTACGATTCTCGCTATGCGCCGGCGCCCTATGGCGGCGGCGGCGGCCAGCTAGAAATCCAAAGCTGGCCTGTGCAGCTCGACTACCGATTACCGCGCTGATTGGCTGAGTCACTCGAAATCCAATCAATCATCAATAGTCGTATACGCGACGTTGCCGTCCTTCCTAACTTTGAAACAATAGAAATATTGTACCGAAAAATGCGTTGCCAAACTTCTTTCGTTCACATAATCGGCTGCGGTAAAATCCTACTAATATTATAAACGTGAAAGTTTGTAAGTATGTATGGATGGATGGATAGATGGATGGATGGATGGATGGATGTTTGTTACTCTTTCACGTAAAAACGACTGAATGGATTTTAATGAAACTTTATAATAATATAGCTTATACATCAGAATAACACATAGGCTACAATTTATAAAGATATTGTGTGTAAATTTATAGCGATATTAAGTTAAATTTTAATTTCTAATTGTCAAATTTTCAGCCATATTTAAATATAGACAACATAAAGTTTCGCTGTCAGTTGCGCTTTGTTATACCACGTAGGTATTATATCACATTCTACGGGAACGGGATAAAAATCTTAGGTATCCTATGTCCGACTTTCTTTTAAATATATAGATGTTGGACAATTCACAAAATCATACTTAATGTTATAAACCAGAAAGTGTAAATGTGTGTAATCCCGTTCCGTGATATAAAACATAGTTTATCAAAATGCAACTGCTGGAATAACAAAACTTCACCGACAGCTAAACGCTACGTTGTCTATAGTTTGACAAATTTGACAATTAGAAATTTTGAAGTTGACCGGTTGATGTATTTCTTTCGAGTAAATATTAGCTTATTGTGCCGAACAATGAAGAAGAACTAAATAATGCACGTGAAGATCACCGCATTAGTATGGCTTGAATCCGTGCTTCTTAATCACAAGAGCAAATCGAGGCAGCCCGTGAAACGGATCGGTTGGGAATGCAAAATCGTCGAGCAAATTTAAGAGATCAACAACTAGATAATTTTCGAGACACAAGAATAAATTTATAAAGTAGGTACTACATAATTTGGATCGAGCAACGTTTCGATACGGTGGCAGCACTAATTACTGCTTGCATACTTGCGTCCGCATTGGACCTATAGATGCCATGTAATATTACAAAACACTCCTCAGCGGCTAAAGTTTTATCAAAATGGAAAATCGTCATCTGGGACGAATGTACAATAGCGTATACACGTGCATTGGAAGCACTTATCCGATCCGACCGAACACCTACGCAAGGACTCGAGATGTTTTGGAGGCGCAATGATTTTACTGTCTGGCTATTTCTGCCAAACACTGCCTCTAATTCCAAGATCGACTGCTGCCGCCGAAATAAGCGCTTGCCTCAAATCATCGAAATATGTGGATTGATTTTATTTTCTCAGAATTTCTGTTCATCGAAGGACGAACTCACAAACACAAAAATAATGAATGGTTGACTAAGCGAGCTGTTTTGGCGGCTGAGAATAAATATGTAGATGACATAAAGTTTCAAATTACAAATTCAGAATGAAATCATTGGTACACTGCATTAATTCAAATATAATGACTGTGTAAAAAAAGAGAAAAATATATAAACCAAAACCACCAAACCTGTGCAACGGAACGCGTTTGGTGGTAAGTGAATTGATGAACAATGGAATATACTCAAAGTAAAGTTGGAAGGTGAGGAAATTCTCATCCGAGGATCCCGACGATATCAACTGATATACCGTTTTAGTTTTAATGATTTCCGATCCGTCGTGCATTCGCCGTGACCATTAATAAATCACAGGGCCAATCCTGGAAAGTTTGTGGCCTAAATCTAGAAAATTCATGTATTTCCCAAGATCAATTATATGTGGCATGTTCCGGGTCAGAAGACCATCTGCGTTATTTGTTCATGCGCCTGATAATAAACCGAAAAATGTCGTCTGTCACAAGGTGATTCACTGAAAAGTGCAGTTACTAAAATAGATGGCCAATAAAGTATAATTAAAATCATAGATGTTTTATTTATATTTATCCTGATAAAAAATTGAAGTTAATAAAATAAAATATCTGCTCATTTACTGCCTTTAAGGCGAAACAAAGTTCGCCGGGTCAGCTAGTAAACTTATATTTCGGATGTTACTGTGCGCTATGTATTTCGCGCGGAAGTTCTTGCGAAACGTATGACTTGTGAATTTATTTATTTTCATTGATTCAAATTGTAATGTTCCTCTAGTGTATATTTGATTCATACTATTACTTATGTACTCCTCAGCCCATAAATGATCCACTGCTGAGTCAGGCCTCCTCCAACTACATGGAGGGTAATTAGCCTAATATCGTCTGGCCACCCACGCTGGCCAGACGGGTTGGCTTAGGGTTTCGTGTCAATTGTTCCTTCTTTTGCGGCCAGGTGTTCGGCCATTCCTTTTGTCAGTTCTTACGACACCCTCAGAACGAAGTAGGGTACCACGCGGAACAAACATTGTTTATTATATTATACTATACTCGTACTTTATACTAATATATAAAGCTGCAGAGTTTGTTTGTTTGTTTGTTTGAACGCGCTAATCTCAGGAACTACTGGTCCGATTTCAAAAAATCTTTCAGTGTTAGATAGTCCATTTATCGACGAAGGTTATAGGCTATATTTTATTTTCAAAAGAATTAGGGATCCGTATGAAAATTGCGATTTTGTAAACCAAGGTGTAAAATCGAAAACCTATTTATGCGTGCGCTGCAAAAACTATTGACAATAGAACAAAATGATGTACTACGGGTTTGTAGGTCTTATAAAGATCTACAAAAAAGTCCGCGAGAGCACATATCTAACTATCATAGTTTGGTCACAATAACCGATTTTATGTTCATAAAAAATATGCACGGGTTCGAAGCCCACGCGGGCGAAGCCGCGCGCAAAAGCTAGTATTATTATGTAACGTGGGTAAAGAAATTATAATTATATTCTAAAAATGCAATTCTATTGTTGTTGATATATGAAACATTACTATGCGAGAACGGTTCGTGAAGCGGTGGAAATCAGAAAACATCGTAATTTCAACCGAGAAGATGGATTCAAGTTGGCGGCATCGTG
This sequence comes from Clostera curtula, assembly GCA_905475355.2. Lineage (NCBI taxonomy): Eukaryota > Metazoa > Arthropoda > Insecta > Lepidoptera > Notodontidae > Clostera > Clostera curtula. The sequence goes on from FR997795.1 coordinate 15,408,363, forward strand.
GAACCCCGTTATAAGCAAATGTATAGTTCGCGGTATAGGTACTAAGTTTTCAACCGATACAGTCAGTGTGGTGTGCCGTAGTGACAACCCTACGTGTGTGCAAAACCAAGTGAGGGTAGGAGACCAAAGTACCCTCACTTCCCACCGAAAAAACTTGCGGTCTGCAGTCAGCTCGCGACCACGGCCATTGTAACATGGTCGAAACGTCGAGCAAAAACAGGTATTAATTCTGTGCGCGATTACACTTCACCACTGCATCCTCTAGATTTTCACCAGGTAGTCCATTCCTAAATGTACTGGGCATCGAACACATTTTTAGAGACATGAATCTAAAAAGTAACATCGATATTTAATCGAGTCAACGGCTGTGGCGGCGCGGCGCACGCGCCTCCCTAGTCGTGACGTCATGGCAATCATTCGTTTCTAGTGTTCGGGCATCGCAACATCAAAATTCTTATTTCAGAAAGAATTTAAGCGTTTTTATAAGTACAGTGTTAATATGGGTAAAAGAAAACATAGGAAAACGGATCCCGATAAAATACGCAAGAAAATAAGACGTTTGGAACGCCGTTTAATGGAAAGTGATAGCGGTGAATATGGTATGTTTTTACATATTATGTATGTGTTCTTCTCAGCGGTCTTTTTTACTTTAACCTCTCAGTTCCTAGCTAACTACTTACTTCGTTTACGACGTTTTTATAAGTGCGAATTTCAAACTATTACTGTTAAGAACAGTCATAACCTAATTCATTGTTGAGGCAACGTGATGTTTTAATGATGCAAGGTTATTGGTTCGACCAATGATTTTTATAGCAAACTTTTGCTAAGTAAATACGTACGGTAACTTGCCGGTTGATATTCTTTTATTTGCCGGTTGATGTTGTGTTGTGGACTTATACCAGTTGATGAATTTAATAAGTGGGTACTACAACATGATGGTGGTACTTTTATCTATTTGTCTTTCTTGTGCAATAAACCTACCTACCCAGCGTCGTGATGCGATTACGACCTTATAGGTAGAATGATTATCAATGAACCACGATGCGATTGTGGTCTCTCACCTAAGTAGGTATACTTACCTAATATAATAGAGATGTATTCATTGAGTCGTGATGCGATTACGACCGAATACTTATCAGATTAATGTCCTTCCAGATTTTGAATCTGACAACTCCTATGCTTCGGATCCCAGTATGCACTCCATAGCATCCGTTCCGGTATCTGAAGCTGGCAGTGCACCAAAACAGGTCGATGTTGACAGTACACCCCTAGATTGGCCAGCCATACAGATCAATGAACCCCAGGTCACGCCTCTTGAGGCTCCAGCATTACCAATTGAAATATGGGAGGCACTTGGTGAGCCCAAGAATAAGGTGGAAGTTTATGCCCCTAAGATCAGGGATGAGGTATCTGAACGTTGGGGTAAGATTGTGGTCGAGGGGCTGAACAAGGATTTAGTACAGAGGCTAATGGAGGATATACATATTCCTGAGAACTTTAAACTGCTCAAGGCTCCTGAAATGAACCCAGAGATCGCCACAGTTTTGTCAGAGTCAACCAAAAACAGGGATAAGCGCTTGGAAAAATCTCAAAACCACCTTGGAAAGGGCATTGCAGCCGTAACAAATCTGATGTCTAGCCTAATTGAAGGTGACGTTGATAAAACTAGTATTATAAAGAAACTCTCCGAAGTTGGACAGTTGCTCTTGGATTTGCATTGTCAAAATACATTTAGCAGAAGAAAATTGATCATGCATAGCCTGGATAAAAAGTTTTCAGATATGGTGCAAAGGGTTCAAAGGGATTCATTCCTGTTCGGTGAAAATCTTGGAGAAAAGATTAAGGCAAGCAAAACCGTAGAACGATCCGGTTTACAAGTCAAAAGGATATTTGAAACTCAACAACCAGCTACATCATTCCGGTCCCATCAACCAGCCCCACACCAGGGAAACTCCAGGGCCCCTCCCAGAACTCGGGAGCAAAAAGGCAAATGGGCAGGGGCCAGGAACCAGGCTTCCTCTCGGACGCCCAGACGAGCGCCAGCAAAGAACGATCGACACAAGACGAGCAACAGCAAGCCACAATCCAGACGCTAAAGGTAACCGGATATGCGGGTAGATTAAGATATTATCTTGATGCATGGACAACTATTACTGATGATCCAATAGTCCTTGAATATGTAACGGGATACAAAATCCCTTTTATTCAACCCGTTTTCCAAAAATATGAACCAGTTCAGTCCTCATTCTCCTCGGATGAAACCCAATTTTTCAAAAAAGAAATTTCAAAACTATTACAATCTAGGGCAGTTGTAAAATGTAAAGATGTTACAGGTCAATTTATTTCAAATACATTTCTTATTCCAAAGAGCGACGGTAGTTTCAGATTCATACTTAATCTGAAAAAATTAAATAAGTTTGTGGAAATTCATCATTTTAAAATGGAAGATATTAGAACAGTTTCAAATCTTATAAATAACTTAGATTACATGGCCAATATTGACATAATGGATGCTTATTTTTTTGTTCCAATTCATATCTCCTGCAGAAAGTATCTAAGATTCAAATTTGAAAATCAAACATATGAATTTCAATGCCTACCTTTTGGTTTAAGCTCTGCACCTTTTGTATTTACCAAACTTATGAGACCGGTGACGACTTACTTGAGAAAACGAGGTCACCTGCTGGTGACATATTTAGATGATTTGCTTTGTATAAACAACTCTTTTGAAGGCTGTTCTCAGAAAGTTACAGAAGTAATCAGTTTGTTAGAAAGCTTAGGTTTTATTATAAATAAAAGGAAAAGCAGTACTTATCCTAGTCGCGTAATGACTTTTTTAGGATTCCAAATTGATACCGAGGTTATGGCCCTCAAGCTTCCTCTAGATAAGCGACTGAAAACTTTAAAGTTAATTAATGATATTTCTAGAAAACAATCTATTACTATAAGAAAATTCGCTAAATTTTTGGGGGTCTTAACTTCTGTATGCCCGGCTGTAGATTATGGTTGGGTTTACACAAAACAGTTTGAAAGGGAAAAATACTTAGCCCTTCAGAATGCAAATGATGACTATGACGTAAAAATGAAACTAAACCCTAACTTAAAACCTAGCTTTTCATGGTGGCAGAGGAATATTATGAAATCCTTAAAGCCATTTCGCAATAACCTCTATTCTCTTGAGATTTTCTCAGACGCATCTCTTACCGGCTGGGGTATATTTTGTAATGGAGAAAGTTCAAATGGATTCTGGAGTTTGTCAGAATCCCAAGATCACATAAACTTATTAGAATTAAGAGCAGCTTTCATTGGACTTAAATGTTTCGCAAATAATTTAACTAACACAGAAATTCTTCTAAGAATAGATAATATGACTGCTATTTCATACATAAACAGAATGGGAGGTGTACAATATGAAAAGTTTAATGAAATCACGCGTGATATTTGGCTATGGTGCGAGAAGCGTCGACTATTTATTTTTGCATCATACATCAAGTCTAAAGAAAATGTTGATGCAGATCGAGAATCTCGATGCACTAACATTGATACGGAGTGGGAATTGTCTAACTTAGCTTTCAAAACCATTGTAGACACATATGGCCCCCCAGAAATAGACTTGTTTGCCTCTCGCCTAAATGCCAAATGTCCCAAATATGTTTCTTGGAAAAGGGACCCGAATGCATTCAATGTTGATGCATTTACTTTGTATTGGAATGATTATTTCTTCTATTGCTTTCCCCCATTTTCATTAATATTAAAATGCCTACGGAAAATAATCAATGATCAAGCTACGGGAATTATCGTTGTCCCCTATTGGCCAAGCCAGGCTTGGTATCCCTTGCTTTTAGACCTTCAGTGTTCAGAACCATTATTTTTTCCACCCGAAGAATATCTATTGCACTCTCCTTGCAGGACCCATCACCCGCTTTGGCGAAGCCTTACCCTGGTGTCATGCTGCTTATCAGGGAAGCGTTCTCACGGCAGCAGTTAACACTCGAAACAATTGATGTCATGCTCGCATCCTTATCTCGTAGTACTCTTAAACAATATGATTCGGCTTATAAAAAGTTTTGGGAATATTGTCAATCAAATCAAATCAAAGATTGCTTTGCTATTTCAAATCCAATTGCCTTGAATTTTCTGACCCACCAATATAATTTAGGTTCTAATTATTCTACCCTGAATACACTTCGTTCAGCTCTTTCTCTGTTACTAGGGAAACGATTTGGTTCAGATTCTAATGTCAGTATATTTCTTAAGAGCGTATTCAAAAATAGGCCTTGTTTCCCCAGATACCAAAATACGTGGGACACTAATATCGTACTGGATTATATTAGTAGATGGTATCCAAATGAAAGTCTGCCCTTGCCTATAATCACGAAAAAATTGGTAACTCTGCTCGCATTGTCTACAGCACAACGAGTCCAGACGTTATCTTTGATTAGAATATCTAACATAAAAATTCACCAATCAAATGTAGATATAAATATAGATGAGTTAGTTAAGACTTGACGAAATCGCTAAGGAATTCACCTAACACCGAAAGATTATTGTTAACTATTAAGAAACAGTATCACAATGCAACCGCCGCCACGATCAGCCGCTGGATCAAAAACGTTTTACAAGAAAGCGGCATTGATACAACGCTGTATACAGCGCACAGTGTGCGGCACGCAGCAACGTCAGCGGCTAGTCGTGGGGGCGTTTCTATTGAAGCCATTCGAAAGGCCGCAGGCTGGACAGAAAATTCTCTTGTTTTTGGAAAATTTTATAATAGATCAATCAATGATAATCTATCAAATAATAATATTTTTGCAAATTCCATTCTTGGCGCTAATACCCATTAATGAAGTGGGAAAAACAATTATCAGGTTGAAAATCAATATTAATGATGATAAAATCAATATTAAGTATCGGATGGAAATAAATAAAAAAAAAGTAGATTTTTCAAATGAGCGATTGTTTATTTTATTTCTGATCTTTTCTGGAGATTTCACTAAAACTCTAAACATCTACCTGGTGAAAATCTAGAGGATGCAGTGGTGAAGTGTAATTAAGGGTTAAACAAACTTACCTGAAGTGTAGTTTGACCATAATTACACGAACCACTGCATCCGAATAGATTTTCAGTCCCGCCCACCCATTTTTAGTTTACTTAGCGTTAACTAACCCTGAAACTTTAGTGAAATTGTGCTCTAAAACAAATGATTGCCATGACGTCACGACTAGGGAGGCGCGTGCGCCGCGCCGCCACAGCCGTTGACTCGATTAAATATCGATGTTACTTTTTAGATTCATGTCTCTAAAAATGTGTTCGATGCCCAGTACATTTAGGAATGGACTACCTGGTGAAAATCTATTCGGATGCAGTGGTTCGTGTAATTATGGTCAAACTACACTTCAGGTAAGTTTGTTTAACCCTTAATAAGTCCCGATAAGTTTTTAATTATGTGTTTAAATCGCGAAAGTTTAAAAATAACAATAGAAACAGCAAGTTTGGCAATGGGATTGAATATCGCTTTGATCAACAATATATTCAATTATCATAAATCGGTAAAGTATAATCACAATATTAAACTTGCTAACATTTTCAAAATATGGTTGGTTACCGGGTTACATCGAACACTCTTGAGGCATTTTGCAAAAAAATATTCTGACAGACAAACATAATTGTAAAGTAGCTTGTTTTATTTTGTAGTATCTACAAATTGTACTCTGCGTTCAGAAACAAATCTATTTCAATTACTTCTGTTTTTGCGTTTCCGTGCTATAATAAATAAAAAACTTATTTTCATCTGATTCTTTTTCATAAACATCAACCAATTCTACTACGATTCCAGGAATATAAAGTTAAGTCCATCGAAAAAGTTTGGATTTTTAATGAAGAAGATTGATTCTCCCAATTGTGATATGTGTGATAAGGTTGATGATGTCCAACACATTCTTGTGGAATGTATTAAATACCAGAGGGCGAGAGAAACATTGATGCAAAATTTCCACTTAAATAGATATGATCAGGGAGCCTTTTTAAGTATATTAGCGAGACCATCATCTGATGTTGCAAAATTTTTAATAGATAATATGATTTTGCATCAATGATTCCTGATATTCCTAGTACCTAAATAAATTGTATTTAATAGTTAGTAAGGGTAACGCTGGGGCTGACTTATCCAATGGGAGATAAGCCCCTAAACAAATAAAGAGAGAAAAAAAAAATAAGTTAAGTCAAATGTTTTTGTTACATTTCCTTGTTTTAGATTATCGATATTTTTATGATTTGATTTCTCAACGGACCATTAGCATACCATCAGTCCAGTCATGACATGAGTCAGTCTGTCGGCTAGAAGTTCGAAACGAGTTCTAGGTAGGGACTTAGAAGATTTATTATCAGCTTATTACAACTAATTCGTATGTATGTACGTATGTATGTACGTATGTATGTACGTATGTATCCGCCTTTTTGTAAACACGGCAAGTTTGTATGTAGCAATTTCGCGCCATTTCACGATGACACGACCTCATATTTATCTACAATTTCTGTTGACAAAAGTTTAATTATTTTATTGTATTTCAGCCGTTTGAAAGCTTGGCGTCATGAATAGAATGTTTTTCTTGTAACATTACATTTAACAATCTATTTTCAGGTCTATCACTTGCCAATGGACGCAAATTGTATGAAACTGCATTGAAAACAAACCAGAATACAACAGCATACAGTGTAAAGAACAGTTAGCAGAATTTGGATTGAAAATGAATTTGGATGTAGCGATTTCGTGCTATTTCATGATGACATGAAGAATCATGTAATCAAAAACTATACCAGACACCACTGCACTCTACAAGGTAAATGGAAAAATCGAATTTGTAAAGTCATCTCAAAATCAGTGAAGCATATTATTCTGTAGGTACTAGCGACCCGCCCCGCCTTCCCACGGATGAACCTCTAGATTTATCAGTTTTTCGCTAGAATATCATGGATTTATTACATATAAATAAAACTTCCTCTTGAATCACTGTATCTACAAAAAAAAACCGCTTCAAAATCCGTTGATAGTTTTAAAGATGTAAGTTGTTTTATACTATGTACCTTATGATAATGATTTAAATTTTATAGATTTAGATCTTAGCCAATACTAAACTCCCACTATCTACTACTATTCAGCCCATAGATGACCCACTTCTGAGTCGGGCCTCCTCCAGTTACATAGAGGGTAATTAAATTAGCCAACTGTGCCACACAGGGTTTCATATTGAGTTTTCCTTCTCTGGTGGTTAGGTTATTGGCTTTGTCATTTCCTTTTGTCGGCTCTTACGACACCCTCAGGAAGGAATGGGGCACTATGTATTCTAAATCCGTCACCACACAAATAGTAAAAATTGTTAGAACGAGTTAGAATGTCTTTTTCTTGTAATATAACATTTAAAAATCTATTTCCAGGACTATCACTTGCCAACGGACACAAATGGTATGAAAAACAATGGAAAAAGCAAACCACACAGAGTACATGGCCACATTTAAAAAAATACTTATAATGGATATTTTCTTGGAGAAATCCTATTGATATTGATGAAGCACAGTTGGAAATACAGTGTAAAGAATAGTTAGCAGAATTCCAAAAGTCACCAAAATACATTGGTTTGATTGAAATGTCTACTGTAGGACAGCATAAAAATGATCTTTATACTACTCAAAGGTTAGCATTTGAATGCTAGTCAACTTGGAATGGTGAGTTTGATTATAAAAGTAAACCATTTATTTTTCATTATTATTTTACATTATCCGGACTTACTCTTTACAGGTTTGCAAATGCTGTATTACCACCCCATGGCACAATCATGTACAGGATATTCTTTATAAAAAGAATATTTGCACAAAAGACATGTTATATGGGCAGCAATATGAGATTTTGGAAGCAATATAATAAAATTATCAGGACTTTTTATTGATGAAGTATTTGGATATTTAGCTTGCAGTCCAGATGGTAAGCATTTCTTTATCAAACTTCAATTTTTCTTTGTGTTTGGTGAATGTGGCCAAATATAAATACTAGTTATAATTTCGAGAAACAAAAAATAACCAGCACTAAAGACGATTGAATTTCTTATATCAAATCTCATAAAGATATTATATCTTTATCATAGTGTATTATATTTTATGACAATTTGTTACAGGTATATTTGAAAACGAGAGAGCTGTTGTTGAGATCAAGTGCTGTCCATCACTGGCCAGGATAAATCAAAGCCTAGAGGCAGCTGCACTAGAAAAGAAGAACTATTATTATTGTATATTTCTCTTTATTTTTTATCAAAACATGAAATGTTACTCTTTTCAACTAACTACATACTAGTACATAATTACTGTTTTAGATTTGTTATGAATTATAGTTGTGTTATGAAATGTTATGTTATGAAATGTTTAATTATTGTGATAATTGGTAGTGTTAAAAATCATCAGTTTTATCAGTTTTGAGTGAATAGGATGTATCGGCATTTGTTACTTCAAATACTACTTATGTTTTGATAAAAAAATCAATAGTGTAATGAAATAAAACTGGGTTATATTGTATGTTTACATACATATAATCACGCCTTTACATATTTTATTTCCCAAAAAAGAAAACATTGCACCTACTATGTTTTCTCTACTACTACTAATCAGCCCATAAATGACCCACTGCCGAGACGGGCTTCCTCCAATTTACATGGCGGGTAATTAGCCTACCGTGCCCCGCTGGCTACACTGGTTGGCACAGGTTTTGTATCTAGGTTTGCTTCTCTTGTGGCTAGGTTATCGGCCTTATCATTTCCTTTTGTCAGTTTTTACAACACCCTCGGGACGAAATAGGCTGGTGAATACATAGTGATGTATTCTCCATTCGTCACCATACCATGTTTTCTCGGTATCACCCAAAGATTTAAATTTATAACCTTGTTTTTTTTATTCACGCCATCTAGTGTTGAATCTTTGTAAACGTATGTATTGGCTACACGTCTACGTCTGTGTGTGTGAACCATATTCCAATTCGGGACTGTGTCGAATTGGGTGTATTTTGTGGCACTTATATGACCCAGTAAAATAAAGCGTTATGTCCGATACCCGCTTAAGCTACTCCTACGTCTTAATAATTTCACAATTACACACCAGCCCAAATAAACTGTAAATGTTGACTTCAACGCCATCTCTCGGGACAATGGCTGAGAACAGACCGGAACTCTGTACGAATAAGTCTTATTCCCCGCTGCACGAAATTAAATGACAGTACCTTTTTATACAGGGTTACAGGTTAAATCGACCTAAATCCTTTAAGAGGTGGTAATTTCCATCATTCCTGACTGATTTGACTATGGAACCCCATACCCCCAACTTAACTCAAGTTATGGGACTTTGAAGTTTTTTTTATAAAAAACCCATATTTTTTGTCTTTTGTCCCCTTTTTTTGTGTTTTGTACCTCTAATGTTTTTGTTTTTGTATTTTTTGTGTAGCAGATTAGTTGCTTCATTATTTTAAATACAAAAACTGCTAGCAACTGTACCAACTGAGTCATATTAGTCGATTGATTGTTAAAAAAAGAAATAAATTTGTGGAAAGTCTTTTATTCATTGTAAGATATTTAAAAAAAAATCTATGACAGTTATGCTGCAGATGTCCTTAAAAATATCTACGGTTCTTCAGCTTAAGGCTTAAGCTTAAGGTATAATTTGCTACGGTGTTATCAGGATTCTCGGAAAAATCATCGATGAAAGACTCCCAGGTAATAGCAAAAATAACGGTAAAGTTGCTCGCAGCGCCTATTGTCCTGCATTCTGAGGTCCTGCAATGGGTAGCGCGTCGCGTGCGAGCGGGATATTATACAATGTAAACGGGTGCAAGAGAGAAAAGTGATTTCAAACGCCATTTTGTTGTTATTTTGTTTGGTTAGTCTGCTTACGCGATTCGTCCGTGGTAGATGCGATACTTGGTGCTCTTTGTCTTAGCCCAACTACTGATATTAAGGAGGTCATTATTCATGGCAGATATAGCAACTGCAGCTTCATCCTTCGAGAAATGGCGGTACATTTTTAATTCGTCTGCGTAGAGATGAAAATGGGAAGATCACCCTGGTAACAGAGTATATATATATCGAGAAAAGTAGAGGAGATAGTACGCCGCCTTGAGGCACACCCGCGGTTAAGGAAAACCAATCAGAGAGTACCTCATTATGAGTTACGCACTGCGAGCGGCCTCGGAGATAGGAATCAAACCAATTAATACAAGAAGGAGAAACATTAAGAGATTGAAGGGTACCTAGAAGAATATCAAAGTTAACTGAATTGAAAGCGCTAGTAAAGTCAAGCAATATTAAAAGGGTGAGAGATTTATTCTCCATAGCCCATCGGATGTCGTCAGTAATTTTAAGAAGAGCGGTAACTGTACTGTGTCCAGCACGAAATCCCGATTGAAAAGAGCTGAGAAGATTATTGTGATGTAGGTAAGATGAGAGTTGTCGGTTAAAATACTCATTTTATTTAAAATATAGTAATTCACAACATATTAAATGTTTAATTAGATATAATTGAATGATAAAAACTAAAAATAAGCATTATAACTCAGTAATGAAAATAATTTGAAGCAAAAATAGGCAATAAAAATGGCGTCAAGACAAAATTTATGTAACGGAAATAAAGATTTACTAGAAAAACTAATTTAATAGATAAACACTAGAGAATTTTCTCTAGCTCTTAACAAGAATAATTCCACTTACTACATACTAAACTATCTATTGAAAAATAAACAGATTTATGAGGGGTTTAAGATTACCTAGTAACTGTAGTAGTACCTAACATCTTTGTATTCCTTTTTATCTTCTCACAGTATTCTCACATCAAAATGACAGTAAACATGTCATTTTGATGTGTTGTGAACGGTGGACCATTTTATGCAGTAACAGAGCAATTGAAAAGTAGAGAAGTAGTATTTTTATCATCATCATTTCAGCCAAGACGTCCACTGCTGGACATAGCCATGCCACTTAAGTTTGGCAATCCTGATGGGCTATGTCGGTGACCCTGGTTTGCCTGCGTATCTTCTCATTTCTGATTCTATCTCGCAGGGAATCTCCGTAAATAGCCCTCTCCATTGCCCTTTGGGTGACTTTGAGCCTTCTGATGGAGCCCATAGTGAGCGACCACGACTCTGTGCCATATGCTCAGGCAACACACATGGGTGAAGACTTTCCCGCGTTTTGGAGGAAGTTACTAGAAAGTTTCGATTCTGAATCTTAAATATTTTGCAACTCTTCTTCTTTTTCTACCTTTTCAAATACCTACTTGCCGATTTTTCCACGACAGCAAACACATTTTTTTTTTACTGTCCCCATTGCATAAAATCATCCAATATATAAAGCTGCAGAGTTTGTTTGTTTGTTTGAACGCGCTAATCTCAGGAACTACTGGTCCGATTTCAAAAATTTCAATGTTCGATAGTCCATTTATCGAGGAAGGTTATAGGCTGGATATCAAAAGAATTAGGGATCCGTATGAAAATTGCGATTTTGTAACCCAAGGTGTAAAATCGAAAACCTATTTATGCGTGCGCTGCAAAAACGATTGACAATAGAACAAAATGAAGTACTACGAGTTTGTAGGTCTTATTAAAATCTACAAAAAAAGTCCGCGACAGCACATATCTAACTATCATAGTTTAGTCACAATAACCACTTTTATATTCATAAAAAAAAATTCATAGAGATAAGCACGGGTTCGAAGTCCACGCGAGCGAAGCCGCGCCCAAAAGCTAGTTCAACTATATAATACAAATGCACTTAAGGTGAATGTTCCAGGGTAGCCCGCGAAATTCAAAGTTTCATTATTTATAGAGTTATAGTTATAGAAGAGTAGAGTCATAGTTATAGAATTATAATCATTAAAAACTTTTTCAAGCTTAAAGTCATTCTTGCACCTTTATGAGCTTGGAGGGTTGTATTGCTGAGTTTGATGATTAAAATTCTTTAACTACATACGTCTTACACTCGCGAATAACACTTTAATCAACATACAACCTATCACTGACCTGCAAATTGCAAAAAACGTACGAAATTTTGAATTTCGCGGGCTGCTCTGGAACATTCACCTTATGGTGGATGCTCCAGGGTAGCCCGCGAAATTCAAATTTTCTTAAATAGCCCACTTCCCGAACGCTATACGTTCCTGCAAACTTTTTGAGCAACTGTATTAAAAAGAAATATTTGGTTCATGATGCGTGGGTATGGATCAACGGGTCCCGGGTTCGATTCCGGGGTCGGGCCAGTGTCTTTGTCTAAACCAGAGGCACTGGCTCGGAGTCTGGGTGTCATTTATATCTATAATATGTATGTATTTACAAAAAAAAAAAATGTATATAAGTAGTTTATCATCCATCTCGTTACCATAACACAAGCATTAAGTTGCTTAACTTGGGACGAGATGGCGTTGTGTGAAATGTCCAAGGATATTTATTTATTATTTATTAAGAATACAAAATAAGCTCAGTTGGACTAGTACAGTAGAAGAAAAAAGATTCTTTGATGTCGTACTACAGAGCCATTTACTCCATTTTAAATTACGCCTCCCGCACAGAACACCACAACACAATCCGGCACGATGTATCGCGTCAACGCGACACAAATCTTCGCGCGCTAATGTAGACACGAACTTTGCGACTTTTAGCGCGCAGTATGCGGCCAGGCCGCGCGACTGGCCGCGCGGCCTGGCCGCCTAAATGCGCGGGGGCCCTTAGCGCGCCAACGCGACACGAATCGTCGCGCGCTAATGTAGCCCCTGCATTATGAAATGCCCGTTTCTTGAATTAAGTATCGGATGGTAACTTTTCGATCGCTCCATATAATTTTCTCGTCTTTCGCAACATTTTCTTGAGTGACTGACGTCGATAGACGGCCGCATCGAAGTTCGTCTTCCGTGCTCGATCTCCCTACTCGAAATTGAGAAACCTACCTTGCGACACTGGAATAGTGAGCGGCGGAGCGAAATCTTCGAAGGTTGCCTCCAAATGGCAATTCATTTGCGTCGTAAACTTTTTTAAACGAGAGGTATTTAATAACGTCTCTTACTTAGTTTTTCTCCATTTTCGAGAACACATCCCGACACGAAGCAATCAAATGACTACATTCAGAAAATTTCTATATTATGAGATATGTATTACAAATATGTTTATGAGCTATGCCTTTTTTTTTTGCCCGGGGTAAAATCCTTTATGGACTATCCCTGCCAGCCTGGAGATGGCCAACAGGGAGTGTGTGGGAGTCCCCTCCGCCTCTGTCAGGAGACGGAGTCATACCCACTAAACGTCCCCGGGGTGTACCGTCCCGCGCTTGCTGCCCCGTGGGCCCTGACTGTATCTCCACGGTTATGAGCTATGCCTGCCAGTATATTTTTTTCTTACCAAGGAGTTACTTTTTGATCCTCCCTCGTATACTTTAATAGACACGATTTAATCACATTAACAATGAAGAAATATTTACAATACAGCTCGTACTATTACTCTGGAATCAAATGGTGGAGACGAGTATGCGAATGTCATCAACCAATCACATGGCTATCACCTCCCCTTTTCGCCGATCACCGCCACCACCAGAGTTCCAAAAATCGACTTTAACGCAAGACAGAATTTGCTAAAATTATTTTAATTCAAATTTTATAGGATGCATGTAAAATAAAAAATGAAAGATGTTTTTTATATCAATATACTTACACTTTATTTACAAACACAGAAAATATAATTATTGTATTTCAATAAAGTATTTAAAAAATAAATAACATAATTATCGTTTCTATTCATAAAGATTTATTTTTGTACTATCACATCATTTGGCATTAAAAAAATCGAAATATCGAACTTATTCTGTTTTTCGCATTGGTAGATGCTAACCAATATGAAAGAGCGTACAGCAGGCTCTGGATAAAGTTACAGTCTCGGCACTCTAGTCCACTGCTGGACATAGGCCCTATAGAGCGCCATAACGCCCCATCTTCCGCTTGACGCATCAAGCTGCTGCCCGCAACCTTACGCAGATCGTCGCTCCATCTAGCAGAGGGCCGTCCTACATTACGCTTGCATTGCGTAGCGTACTGCGGTATCACGCCTGTCTAGATGAGGCTTTACTTTGTTTGTAGGGTCTTTAACATAGCGGATTCGGGTCTTGATGAATTTTTGTAGATGTATTTGTTAATTACTTATAATAAATTATTATACGTTCCAGAAAATTCATTTAAAGAGTACAGTCAAAACCTTTTATAATGACATCGTTTACAACGACCTATCGGTTATTACAACCAGATTGTATGGTCCCGTCCGAATCCCTAGTGAACTATTCAGTAAACAAACCGCTTCAACATCGGATACAGCCGACAGCGACATATAGCTTACGACGAAATTTTATCGATATTCATCGGCTATAACGACCAACCGCTTCTTGTCACAGCAAAACAAAACAATACAAAATCTTATATAATAGCGTTGAATGAATATTTAGGCATATTATTACCTACGTACTCCCACCTCATCCGAACCTCTTCCCGGCCATTTGACCTTCCTTGCATAGCTTTTTTTTGGTTTCGCTGGGGAAATGCTTTATGCATACCACCGCCCCCCGGGGGGTCGGTGATTATGTGGGACTCCGACAAGGGTCGTCTACCCAAGAGTCGTCTACCCACTAAAACCCCAGGGGTAACCCCACCACGACGCGCTTGGGGCGCCACCAAGTTCGCGTAAACGCAGTCTACTGTGACGCCCCGGCGTGGTGCCCCATCCACTCCTGCCTGAGTCCATGGCGCGAGTTAGCCGGAGCTCCCTTCTTTGCGACCCGCCCCGCAGCCCTCTTCTGCGACATAACGGCCTCGCAGAAGGAGGCCCGTCTTCGTCTCACCTCTCCCCGTGGGCCCGCCCGGCATGGGAGGCCCTGGCCGGTATGGACCCACGGATCATTGAGGCACTCAAGCCCCCTCACCACGGCAAGGTGGCAGCACAGTCAAGGGGGTTGAAACGTCCGCCTTTTTTTTTGTTTTTTTGTTTTCGCTGGGAAAATGCTTTACGCATACCACCGCCCCCCGGGGGAGAGGTCGGTGATTATGTGGGACTCCCGGGACAGAACCCGTATACCCACTAAAACCCCAGCGGCATACCCTCACACGGCACGCTTGGGGCGCCAACGGTTCGCGCGAGTGCAGTCGACGTTGACGCCCCGACGAGGTGCCCGCTACGCGGGCAAGCGACTATCGGAGAGGGCGTCCCGGTACACTGGGACGCCCTCAGTCATCGAGGCTTTCGTCGGTGGCGGGTCCCCCGGCCGACCACCGGCCTCTATGGCGGGGGAAGGAGGTGGGCGTACAGTCGCCTCCTCCTCCGCGGCCTCCTTCTGCGACATGACGTCCTCGCAGAAGGGTTGAAACGTCCGCCTAGGTCTACCCCCTACCAACCTTTTTAACATTCACACTCGCCTTATACACTTTTATCGTTACACACTCGCCTTATACACTTTTATCGTTAATCGTTCATTCATTCTCTCGACATAGCCAAACAATCTCAGCCTACCTTTAAAATTTTTGTCACTACATATTCTTTCGGACCACATCGCTTCCTTATCTCACTATGTCCTATCCTGTCACTCGGTTTAACTCCTATCATACTTCATAACGCTCTCATCTCAACTGCATTTATACTACCTCCGTGTTTCTTCTGCCATACCCACATTTCACTTCCGTACATGAGTGTCGGCTGTGTCGGAACTAACACTCCCTCATGCGCAGTTAAACGAGCCTTGCTAGACACTTGCCAAGCTCCATTGTTATTGTTACAAGTCAGATATAAATTAATTTTTAATTCCTTATTTAATAACCAGGTTGCCACATAGCAATTCTGAATCATATTGGAATTGTTTACAGTGGCATTTGTTCATACTCACGCAAGAGGTTATCTATTATAAATGACGTAAAATGTCATTTTATCATTATAAAGGTTCACCGCCACTATTGTGGTTTGTCCACAGGCTCATTAGAGCCCGATGCTAATTTAGCCAAGTTCTTGGCTGTTAGGTCAATAAAAAATGATAGCGAAACGAAGCTACCTGTCGCTTATCCTACTTAATATTATAAACGTGAAAGTTTGTAAGTATGGATGGATGGATGGTTGTTTGTTACACTTTCACGTAAAAACGACTGAATGGATTTTAATGAAACTTTATAATAATATAGCTTATACATCAGAATAACACATAGGCTACAATTTATAAAGATATTGTGTGTAAATTTATAGAGATAATATGTTAAATTTAAATTTCTAATTGTCAAATTTTCAGCCATATTTAATTATAGACAACATAAGATTTCGCTGTCAGTTACGTTTTGTTATAACACGTAATATATCACATTCTACGGGAACGGGATAAAAATCTCAGGTATCCTATGTCCGACTTTATTTTTTATATAAAGACGTTGGACAACTCATAAAATCATACTTAATATTATAAACGTGAAAGTGTAAATGTGTGTAATCCCGTTCCGTGATATAAAACATCGTATATCAAAATGCAATTGCTGAAATAAGAAAACGTCACTGACAGCTAAACGTTATGTTGTCTATAGTTTGACAAATTTGACAATTAGAAATTTTGAAGTCGACCGGTTGATGTATTTATTTCGAGTAAATACTGAATTTGGATCTAGCAACGTTTCGATACGATGGCAGGCATTGGACCAATAGATGTCATGTAATATTACAAAACACTCCTCAGCGGCAAAAGTTTTATCAAAATGGAAAATCGTCATCTGGGACGAATGTACAATAGCGCATACACGTGCATTGGAAGCACTTATCCGATCCGACCGAACACCTACGCAATGACTCGAGATGTTTTGGAGGCGCAATGATTTTACTGCCTGGCTATTTCTGCCAAACACTGCCACTAATTCCAAGATCGACGGCTGCCGCCTTAATAAGCGCTTGCCTCAAATCATCGAAATATGTGGATTGAATTTATTTTCTCAGAATTTCTGTTCATCGAAGGACGAACTCTGAAACACAAAAATAATGAATGGTTGACTGAGCGAGCAATTTTGGCGGCTAAGAATAAATATGTAGATGACATAAAGTAACTAACATAATTCAGAATAAAGTCATTGGTACACTTGCATTAATTCAAATATATTGACCGTGTAAAAAAAGACTCCTTGGATGTGCCTGGCTTCCCACCGCACAATTTACGACTAAAGGTTGGCTACGTACTAAGTCTGCTTCCAAATATAAACCAAAACCACCAAACCTGTGCAACGGAACGCGTTTGGCGGTAAGTGAATTAATGAACAATGGAATATACTCAAAGTAAAGTTGGAAGGTGAGGAAGTTCTCATCCGAGGATCCCGACGATATCAACTGATATACCGTTTCAGTTTTAATTATTTCCGATCCGTCGTGCATTCGCCGTGACCATTAATAAATCACAGGGCCAATCCTGGAAAGTTTGTGGCCTAAATCCAGAAAATTCATGTATTTTCCAAGATCAATTATATGTGGCATGTTCCGGGTCAGAAGACCATCTGCGTTATTTGTTCATGCGCCTGATAATAAACTGAAAAATGTCGTCTGTCACAAGGTGATTCACTGAAAAGTGCAGTTACTAAAATAGATGGCCAATAAAGTATAATTAAAATTATAGATTTTTTATTTATATTTATCCTGATAAAAAATTGAAGTTAATAAAATAAAAAAATCTGCTCATTTATTGCCTTTAAGGTCAATGTTCCAGGGTAGCCCGCGAAATTCAAATATTCTTACGTTTTTTGCAATTTGCAGGTCAGTGCTAGGTTGTATGTTGATTAAAATATTATTCGCGGCTGTAAGACGTATGAAGTTATAGAATTATAATTATCAAAATCATCAATACAACCCTCCAAGCTCATAAAGGTGCAAGAAAAACTTTTTCAAGCTCAAAGTCATTCTTGCACCTTTATGAGCTTGGAGGGTTGTATTGATGAGTTTGATGATTATAACTCTGTAACTACATACGTCTTACAGCCGCGAATCAAATGTTCATCATCATACAACCTAGCACTGGCCTGCAAATTGCAAAAAACGTAAGAAAATTTGAATTTCGCGGGCTACCCTGGAACATTCACCTTAAGGCGAAACAAAGTTCGCCGGGTCAGCTAGTAATATAATATTCATTATAAATGGCATTCATCAGTTGTCAATAGAAATGGCTTTTTTTAATAATTATTTAATGCGTTGGGGAAAAGTTTCTTCGCATTTTTTAAGAAATTTCAATACATTTTTTAATATAGTTTGTTTACATTTAACTAAAGTATGTAGGTACCATTTTGTTCGATAACTTTTTGCCATCTTGTAGGTAGGGACATGATTCAATTCCGGCCGCTTTCTCTCAACTTCTTGCTTTAATCTCATCAGTTGTTCGCAGTAGAGTTCAGAATTGATGGTCCTGCCTGGTGGTAACAGCTCATAATGAATAATGCCCTTCCAATCCCGCCACACACACAGCATCACCATGTTGAGAGTTAACCCGGGTTTCGCCACAGTCTGTGAAGCCTGACCGGCCTTTGACCACGACCTTTTTCGCACGTTCTTGTCGTACGTGATCCACATTTCATCACCAGATATCAGCTTCTTCAAAAATGGTTCGGTTTCATTACGTCGTAATAAAGAATCACAAATGACTACACGGTTCATTATGTTTCTTTCAGTGAGCTCGTGAGGTACCCAAATATTTTTTTACCCTTTTTTGTGCACATTGAGTTATTATGTACTACTAGAGAAGACGCTACTAGCAAGTATTGTGTTCCAGTTGGAAGCGGGCGGGGGTAAGTCACGTGGGAAGTTGCTTGTGTACAAGACCAAAGATAAATAACAGACGAGACATTTATCAAGATTCATATTTTTGCCTACATTGTATGGCATCCAAGAAGGTTCAATATTAAAGATGAAACAATTCGGACCTTTCCAAATAAGTTTCTTCACGAATATTTAACCATAGTAAACTGTATAATTTTTAGAATTTTACTTCTTATAACGTCCTGTCGTGTCTCAACCCGACCTGATTTTGTATAATGCTTATCCTCATCCTTAAAGTGCAATGAACATATACATATATGTATGAGGAGTCGGAAGCCATGTTTCTTCATTCCGATTATTTTGCACAAATTTTATCCACATTTCTCTTTTCTCAAAACCCGGCCGTGGAAACCTTAAAAATTATTTAGGTTGTTTAGGTATAATATTAGACAACTTTTACTTATTTTACATCTATTCGACACAATAATAAATAACACGTCATATACTATTGACAACCTGAACAACAAAATAGGTACAAATGTATGTTGCCTATGCGTCTTTTGTTTTAATTACGAGAGATCAGGAGCATAGTTGCATCGCGAAAAAAATTCAATTATAAAGAGTTTTACACGTTTTAATGTCTACTTACCGATGAAATGTTACACCATAACTATTCACCATAGATATTCTTGAGTGTTTACGGCAGTCTATAAGAACACAACCAGGTATTTTGATGTCGTTATTTATGCGAGCCAAACAAGACTACTCTCTACGGGCGTTGGATACTCACTGGATAGTTGCGGTACGCTGTATGTACCGCAAAGCGTGGCGCAAAATTATGCAACGCGTTGTCTGTTCTATACGCTAGTAAGATAGTTCAATGTTTGTGCACCCAGTTTTTTTCAAATGCGCCAAAACTGTTTTGTGGTCAATTCCCAGTTCTTCAGCTACGTCTAAACTACTGATCTTGCTCCACTTTTTCAAAAATGGCATCCATTTTATCCGTAATAGGGCGACCAGAGCGACGTGCATCTATAACATCAAAATTTTATAGGTGGATGTTCCAGGGTAGCCCGCGAAATTCAAATTTTCTTACGTTTTTTGCTATTTACAGGTCAGTGCTAGGTTGTATGTTGATTAAAATGTTATTCGCGGCTGTAAGACGTATGTAGTTATATAATTATAATCATCAAAATCATCAATACAGCTCTCCAAGCTCATAAAGGTGCAAGAAAAACTTTTTCAACGTCAAAGTTATACTTAAACCTTTATGAGCTTGGAGGGTTGTATTGATGAGTTTGATGATTATAACTCTGTAACTACATACGTCTTACAGCCGCTTATCAAATGATCATCATCATACAACCTAGCACTGCCCTGCAAATTGCAAAAAACATAAGAAAATTTGAATTTCGCGGGCTACCCTGGAGCATCCACCTTAAAGCAAATTTGTGCTACTCTCACTGACACTGCACGAGGTCCATAGACATCGCATTTTTTTTTTCGCGGCTTGCGTTGCATTTCTTCCTTCTTTGGAGTAAAATTTTAAAATGTATTGAATTTCTTCATTAGATTCACTCATCTTGACAGTACGAAAGACAAATGAAAATCACACATTTTCCTAATTTTAATTTGGAATTATGTTCTTTAAAATTTAAACTTTCAATGATACCAAAACCAGCCAGATACAAATAGTATAGCCATAGAGATTTTATTACAAGTTCATACATACTTTAATGCGAAAAGACTTTTTCCCCAACCTAATATATCAATAAGATGCCATATTTTATTGTCTTATTGGTTAGATATATGAAATTACTATGCAACATAGTACTTTTGAAGCTCTTTCTAAAAAGGTAATCGTTAATCCAATGCCTAATAGTTTATTACTATCCTGTAAACTTCCAGAACCTAAACCAACAGGTTTTATGAGTTTAGTAACGCAACGATATAACTATGCAATTGTACACATATTAACGGACTAGCTGACCTCGCGAACTTTGTTCCGCATTAGATGCAATAATATTAGGTGGGATTATGTGAATTTTCCAACATCTATTAGGTATTTATTTAAAACAAAAAAAAAGTTTGACATAGGTTACCTGAGATTTTTATCCCGTCTGTATAAAACCTACTTTAACAAAATGCAACTGACAGCGAAACGTTATATTGTATATAGTTTAATATGGTCGAAAATTTGACAATTAGAAATTTTGAATTCGACTTGTTTATACTGTTGTAATTCACATAATATCTTTATAAATTGTAGCCTATGTGTTATTCTGATGTATATGCTATATTATTGTAAAGTTTCATTAAAATCCATTCAGTAGTTTTTACGTGAAAGAGTAACAAACATCCATCCATCAATCCATACTTACAAACTTTCACGTTTATAATATTAGTAAGATTACCGTTAACGTTAATTCTTCCGAAATGTAACGTTTCATGAAGATAACTTTTTTTGTAGCGGATGAAAGATTTGTTTTGAAAGAAAGAAGAAGTTAACTATTTGATTTATGGTGCCCAGCTATGATATTATGGTACTCAGTGTAGCAGCTTTCGATGCACAAATTGAGAGCGCAGGTGCTACATCTCCAAACAGTCGTGCGACGAAGTTTGGCTGCGCTGCACAGTTTACAGCGCTGCGGTTTCTTATTTTTTGCAGGCAAATGCATCTGCGCTAGTGCGGCTGGTACGGCTGGTGCCACTGCTTTTACTGGCCGAGGAATTGGCGCAGGTCTGAACTTTTGCAGTAACTCTATAACCAACTGCACCCGAAACTCACGATTTCCAAGGACGTGAGTACGGTTGTGGTTAAACATAACAAACGAATTGTGTATTGACACGTTGACAAGTCGGCGGAAGAGTTTTTTGTACCAGATGGAATTTCTTACCCTCTCTATGGGGAAGGCATGCAGCATTTGATCTTTATGGTCTATGCCACCCATAGAGAGGTTGTAGTCGAGTACTACTTGGGGTTTATATCTGTAGTACCCAAATTTTTCAATTCCGCCGATTTTTATTTGGTGGAATGTGGAGATCATTCCAACCACTTTTCTGTCAAACCACACAACCACACTCACGTCCTTGGTCGAGCTGAAAGCCACCTCTCCCGGTTTCATGTTGGTTTTCGCCTTAATTTTTAAACCCTCCGGAACAAACTCCCTGTTGAGTCGGAGAGTGCCCATCGAATCTGTTTTGTGCTTTACTTTGAGAATGCGAGACAAGAGTGGCGCGTTATAAAAATTGTCCATAACGATCGTATGGCCTCTATTAAATAATGGTCTCATCAAACTCAGCACAATCTGAGAAGTAGCACTCTCTGGCTCATCGGCTCCCTCATGCTCTTCAGCCGGTTCCTGCTCCCCCACCTGCGCAACATGATGGTGCCCCTTGCCCGAGTAAACCTCCATTCTCCACAAATAGCCGGTCCTCGACTCGCACAACTCATAACTTTTTATACCTACTCTCGCCTTTTTTGTGGCAATTTTTTGCGAAAATGACAGTCGCCCCTTCCATAAAAGGAGCGACTCATCAATTGCAACATTTTGCTCGAGTACATAGAGGGAACTGAATTTTTTGTTAAGGTGCTGGATGATCGGCATAATTTTGCCGAGTCTGTTGGGTTGCCCCTGCGACAAGGAGGCGTTGTCTACAAAATGTAGACAACGTTTGATAGCTAAGAACCGGTTGTAGGACATGATGGCCCCGAAATCACCAATTCGGAGTCCATCAAATTTGGGATACCAATACTCGTGCTCCACATTGTTTATTACCAGCGACTGCAACATGATAACGGCGAAAAAAATTTTTATGTCGTCATCGGTGACGTCCTTCCACCGGTTCAACCTGGAGTAGGGCGTATTATTAAGCTTTAATTGATTACCATATCGATTAGTCTCACGGACAATGTGGGCGATAATGTCTTCATCCCAAATTTTCAGAAATACTGCCAAAGGAGTAATGCCCGCGTTTTCAAAAGTCGGGCCAGTAGACGGAACAGTAAAAACTTCCCTGACTCCCTCAAAATACTCCGGCTCGCATCGCCAATCGAAACTGAGCAAGTCTTGATTGGACCCAGGGCCTAAGGCGGTCCGAAGAGCTAAGTCGGCTTCAGCGTCAATACTTTTTATCGCCATAGCTAGCGCCGGGTCTGTCGTTAAAATGTCACTGTTCGCCGGATAGTCGTCGACTTTCCTTGGTATCAAGGTAATATCGAAAGGATTTTCTCCCTGTTCGACGTCGCTGCCTTCGCCACACTCGATATCGACGTCGACATCTGAAAAATAGAAAGAAAGAAAAATGGTTTATTCAGCATAATTTTACCTTAAATACTATCTATAATTACTTATACTCTAATATAAATTGCGATGAAACGGCGCTGGTTCAGCATAAGCCAGACGGAATGCCTGGCGCTGGTTTTCAACCAGACCTATACTGACGAATTACTTATCGATAAATTAAAATTTAATATAGGTACGTAACACTAATTACTAATACGTAAACTACTTGTATTGGGTGGGTTCTCGGAAGTTGTGATTATGGCGATGGCGAGGCGCGACGCGACGGAGTAATAAAATAATGCCGTATGCCCATAGCCAGCCATACGCTGAGAGGCAGCGATCGCAGCGCACACGCCAACATGTATTGTATTTTGGTGTAGTGTAGACTTAATTATTTTGTGGTATCGTTTAGTAGTAATAAGAAAAAGCAATCATAATAATTGGATTAATAAACATTTTTCGGTTGACGCCAATTTAACTAAGTACCTAGTTATATGTATAATGATATTGGTTCACACATTAAGTGCGATTGATGGAGGACATAAATGGGTATGTAACGAGTTTGAGTTTTTTTTTTTGTACTTATATTTTTGTATTAATCTGTCTTCATTTATAATTATACGTATTTTTTTTCTTTTTAGATTTTCATAAAAAGGTACACTGATGAGCGGATATTGTATTGACCTCGGGCTCATAATACTTGGTCTGAAGCATCACATCTAGGATAAGTAGGTGAATAAATTCTAATGAAATCATCGTAAAGAGATTCTCATTCAATGCAAATAATAGTCTAACTAACTTACCCGACTCGAAAGCGCTCGAATTAAAGGCAGGCGGCGATACCGAAGTGGTGGACGCTGAAAAATTCATAAATTTTAGTGATTAAGTAGAATTAGTCTAATGTCAAAAAAAAAAATATAATTGTATTGTAATATGATACTAACAAGGTGTAAAGTCCCAAATTTCTATCTCGGCGGGCAAGATGTTTTCAGGTAAAACGGTACTCTGAATTATCTCCGTCGATGGCAATGGCGAGAACTGGATTTTGCGATTCCTGTCAATAAAAATGGTGGATACAATTAATTTCATTTATATTTTTCTGCGAATCGACCATAAAACGCATTCACCAGTCTGTGGAACAGAATATCCTACTTCTTTCGAGGCGGAGTCCTTGCAGGAAATACGGTCTGTGACTCCGGCGTTGAAGACCCCGGGATTATAATGAGGGGAGGGCACATTTCCTCTGAGGTATATGCGATGGTGATATCTGGAACAACTAAAATAAGAACTTAAAGTGTTGAGTAAGCCAGAGCAAAAAACTGATTTCTGCTATAATAGGAACTATAATCTTACCCTTGACAGATTCCGGAGCGGTCCGTGGAGGCGTGCCCGCAGACTGCATCGCTGGGTTTAGCACTCGCTGCGGGATTATGAGGTCGGAAGATGTGCCCTCGATAACATTATCCTTCTCCTTGTTGGTGATATCTGTAATTATAATATTATAGAATTATAACATGGATAAAAAAACAATGTTTAAAAAAATATTTAGAGCCACATACCATGCGAACGTTTTAACTCCCACGGCTGAGGCACATATAGGGGAGGGACAGTCGGTACCCCCGGTAAAAGTTGGCATGAGACCCAGACCTGCGTGTCATCTTTCTTGTCTTTAGACTTTCTTTTTCCTTTTCTGTAAATAAATAAAGTAATGCTGACCGGATACCATAAACACGTTCGACACTAACAAGCCAGCGACAGTACGAGCAGGTAAAACATTTTCGTTTAAAAAAATTACTTACTTTATCTCTGGAGCATCAGGCATCCTAAAGTTACCAACTTCTTTTCTTTGCCTGAGCTTCGCTAGTTGTTTTCTTTTTACCGGAGATAGCTTTTTAGCCTCCAAAGCCTTCGCCACCTTGAGAGCCTTTAGTTGCTCCATCATGGAAGTTGGACTGAAATCAAAAATCCAATGAATGAATGCTACTTAAACACTTTTATATAAATAAGGGTAATTATGTTTATTTTACAGTGATTGTTCTCTGGACGGGCCTGGAGAAGGCTCCACAACGTCCGCGTTTCCACTCGCAGTAGACATCTCGCAGTCAACGCTCGAACTAAACATGAAAATGAAAATCATAAAACAAATTGAGTTTTAAATTGAATTAAGAAT
The DNA here is from genome assembly GCA_905475355.2 of Clostera curtula. Classification (NCBI taxonomy): domain Eukaryota; kingdom Metazoa; phylum Arthropoda; class Insecta; order Lepidoptera; family Notodontidae; genus Clostera; species Clostera curtula. The sequence continues at coordinate 15,433,631 of FR997795.1, forward strand.
TTGAAATTGATTGAATCGAATTGGTAAGCTGGAAAGCTTATATCTTACAATTCAAAATTGGTTAGCAGGAAAGGTTATATCGGAAAAGACAAAGAGCGTGCACAGCGCGTGTGGTGCGTGGGTCTAAGCCACCCACGAACATCTCTCCCACCAGCTTACCAAGTTTTTAGTTTTATTATTAGATACTATTTAATTTCGATTTAGTTGTTACTATTTATGTTTAATTAAATAATAATATTACAATAAAATATAAGGCGTCTTTTATTTTTTTGTTATTAGTTACTTGAATGCCTTTGTCTTGCGTGATGGAAAGCAATGCCAGGATCTAAGATGGAGCAGGCAATTCAAGGAAATGCCCTGTCGGGCATCAGCTCTTGCATACACACGACGGAACACAGTGAAACTACTTGGCGCCGGACTTAGATGCGAGGGTGGTAGCTAACCGGGCAGACCATTAAATCCTATCTCCAAGCGTGCTGGGTTTTGTTGACTCATGAAAAGTAGAGTGTATCAGTCGGACGCAAAATATATTTTGGCTCGGGCGATTTAAAATCCCTCACTTCGCTCTCGAATCAAAATAGCGCCCTCATGATCATCATCATTTCAGCCAAAAGACGTCCACTGCTGGACATAGGCCTCCCCCAAGGATTTACACGAAGGCCGGTCCTAAGCCACCCGCATCCATCGCTCAGAGCCCATAGTGAGCGACCACGTGTCTGTTCCATATGTCATCACTGGCAACACACATTGATCGAAGACTTTTGTCTTCAAATACTGCGGTATTTTGGACGAAAAGATCTTTCGCAGCTTCCCGAACGCTGCCCAGCCGAGTTCGATCCGACGATTGACCTCTTTTTCGAAGTTGGACTTACCTAGCTGGACAGTGTGTCCCAGGTAAATGTAATGGGCCACAACTTCGAGGATAGAACCTCCGATGATAACAGTAATGGCTTGAACATGGATATTAGACATGATCTTCTCCATGTTCATCTTAGTGCCGACTCGTTCGGAGGCTTACTTCGATTAGGGTCTCACTACGATTAGTGAGACCCCATCCATGGTCTCAGCCATTACGACTATGTCGTCCGCGAATCGAAGAGAAATAGCGCCCTCGCCGTATAAACATTATTTTGCTCCCTTTTCATACAATCTACTATTTCCGCAATTTTCAGCAAAAACTGTAAGTTTTATCATAAAAGTACAAACATTTTAGACCTCACAATTTAAATACAATACATACAATTTAATCAATATATGTACATATATGTTTTATTTTTCCTACGAGCCACCGTTTCTGAGATAACGATTCAAAAATTTAAAAAAGTTGTTAACGTCCATGGACGTTTACGTCCATGACGTCCATGTTATCGTCATAATATGCTATCGTCATAATATGAGCGATTACGCCACGTTTTACACATATCTAAGAGTTGTTATTTACGTTGAAATTTGTTTCCATCGGTCATTGTAACTTATACTTAAAATAAACGTAATTTAAAGCTATAAATATATGTTTTATTTTTCCTACGAGCCACCGTTTCTGAGATAACGATCCAAAAATTTAAAAAAGTTGTTAACGTCCATGGACGTTTACGTCCATGACGTCCATGTTATCGTCATAATATGCTATCGTCATAATATGAGCGATTACGCCACGTTTTACACATATCTAAGAGTTGTTATTTACGTTGAAATTTGTTTCCATCGGTCATTGTAACTTATACTTAAAATAAACGTAATTTAAAGCTATAAAAATATCAGGTAAAATTAAATTCAGCCGCTTAATTTATACGCTACTGTAACTACTAGGGGTGCGTTCCGTTCCATTATGGCGCCTGACCAAGCGCTTCACCGCGCCCCCCGCACAAAAAGATCGTAGCGATCGTTTGGCGCGGCCGCGCTGGGTCGTCCGGCGGCGCTTGCCGCGTCTATGTTGGAGTGTCACAGAGTAGCAAGATTACAGTAGTACAATATTATAGTCAATGATATTTTTATGAGTATTTATATAGCTATATCCTTTGTGGAGATCCTTGGGGGAGGCCTATGTCCAGCAGTGGACGACTTTTGGCTGAAATGATGATGATGATGATTTATATAGCTGTTTATTGTTCAAGTCAACTTCAGTAATTGGCAAGATAAATTTATATTTTGTAATATTACTAGTATTTTGTTTGATAATACTACGCGCAATATAATTTGTTTATGGGTAAACAAATAATACCTACCTGGTGTGACCGAGCTTTGCTCGGTTTAAAAGCCTAGCTAGATCGATTTATCGACCCTAAACCGACTGTAGACCAGGGCAGACGCTTGAGACAATGGTAAAAAGTAAAAGAAACTAATAGTAGGATGAAACCCGTTTTAAAAGAAAGAGAATATAACAAAAAATATTGGAAACATAATATTACGAGTGACCTGAGGTCGGGAAGTGGGGGAGGGGCGGTTTTTAAGGGTAAAAAGGTTTACCTCGATTTCCGGCAAAACTACAAGTTCTATGGAAAAAAATTAACAACAACGACCAAGTTGTAGGTGTTAAAAAGATCTACAACTTTTGTATTAGAATTTTTTTCACGTAAATTTTGAGGGTATGTGAATTTCTAATTTCAAATACAAAAAATGTAGATCTTTTTATTACCTTACCTTTATTAGGACTTGTGGTTTTGCCGGAAATCAAGATAAACCGTTTTTTACCCTCCCCCACTTTCAGACCTCAGATCGCCCCTAGTTTATATTTCCAATAATTTTTGTTATATTCTCTTTCTTTAAAACGGGTTTCATCCTACTATACATTTTTTTTGTTTCATAAGTTATCGACACTCGTCTACTGTATGAGATTCTAATAATATGTATATATACAAGAATTGATTGTTAAAGGCTAAAGGTATAAGATAAAACACTATTTTGATGCAGCTCTATTCAGGATTAACTATTTATTGGTTAACATGATTTATTATGAAAAAAAATATATTTCTTACGTTTTCGCGATTATTACATATTGAAATTAAACACTTTTTAACGGATTAATCGCGTACATTATTTAATTCCCAACGTTTCCAATGCTTTGCAGCAGTCGCGCGGGAGACTATATGACAGCTGTCATCTATTCTCGGAATTTTAATTCGATTCCAGATTTGACAATTTCAGTGTTGCAACGTGACAAGTACTAAATAGTGACGTTGCGAAATTATTCGATATGGAAATGGAATATTTCCGGATCGATTCTTCTCGTTTATAATTTTACTCTCGTAAACTAGGGTCGGTAGTATATCAGGAAATTAAATATTTCTGAACCGATAATTTAGTTTTGACGATTAATTAACGATCTGAGACTTTTCTTTTATAATTGTGTGTGAAATAAATAAAAAATGTGATCATGAAGGAACATGACAAATAAAACATATAGATGTATTATGGTAATAATTTATTTTATAAATTGTCGCCGTCATCGCTATCGCTATCTCTGTCACTTTCTGTAACATTTAATATAAATGTGTCTGTGATATGGTCAATTAACATATCTAGCCTACTCATTTTTTCCTCTTCTTTGACAACATGGGATACGCATTTAGACCATTCGGTAGCCGTAATTTTTTGAATGCCTTCCTGAAATAAATTTCTCACGTCAGTCAATTTGAAGGTTTTATTATTTTGAGCTACATGCCCCTTTACCTGCGCCCATATCAATTCGATAGGGTGTAGCTCGCAATGGTAAGGGGGCAGTCTTAAAACCGTGATCCCATGTTGTGCTGCCATTTCGTCCACAGCGTACTTATTAAAAGACTCGTTATGTGGAATCAGTTCTAAAAGCGTAGCTTTAACCGTATCTGGTTTGTAATGAATATTTTTATTTAAGCCAATCTTGAATGGCAGCTTTTTTCCAGCTCATTTTTGGTGCCGTTTCCAATTTTCGGGAGTGGTAAGGTGCATTATCCATCACCACAATTGAGTTTGGTCTTAATTTTGGTAAGACTCCAGCGAACCACTCCTCAAAACAAACTGCATTCATCTCATCATGGTAATCTTCACAATTTTTATTTGCTTCAAAAACCTTGAGCCCCTCTTCCAGGAAGCCTTCTTCACTACCTATATGGCTAATTATGAGACGTTTGCCTCTTCCAGATGGATTTTTTAATCCAGTGGTCAGTCCCTCCAAAAACGCTTGTCGAGATGATGTGACTTTCTTGTCCACCCAAGTTTTTTTTACAGTATGACCTTAAAATAAGTATAGTACATGAACATTCAATATTACTATTAAATTTAATGTAAAATGTATATAAATTCATTTTGTGTATAAATGTTAGCCTTACCTGCTTTAACCCAAGTTTCATCTTGATAATATATATATGTCTCCCTTCTCGTCGAAACTGACACATAGATCGCAAGTAACGCTGGCGCCATGTTATTATATCATTTCGATCAATAAGTGTGCTCTTGCGTGACCGTGCAACAAATTTAAAATTAAAATCAATCAAAATTTTTCTGAGGGTGTCTTTGGAAATCTTGGGTATTTCTGAATCACCGTTCATCACTTGTAAAATCTAAAATAGTAAATTTTATAATAGCTTGGAATCATTACTTATTTATAAAAGATGCAGGTATAAAATAATACTGTCTGACTGATTGACTAACCTTTGCAATGGTTGGAGGTTCATTTCGGTAAAAGAACTGATGAACAATTCTTCGTATTGCAGAGAATGTAAATTCATCAATTTTATCTTTGAAACTTCGCTTTGGTCCAGTTTTTTTAGGAGGAGTTGGCGGCGCACCTTTATTTACTTCCTTCAAAACGTTACAAACAGAGCGTGAGGTTATTCCCAATATGTCAGCAACTTTGCTCATACATTCATTTTCTTCCACAACTTCAAAGGCCTCCAATTGTGCAGAAATTTCATTTTTCACGTATTTGTAGGCGTTGCGGATCATTACTTTTTCAGTAACAGTGAAAGCTTTTCGTGGACGTTTTTTTCTTGGGGACAAGAAAACATCCACGTCTTTTTGTGATGTACTTAGCTGAGGATCCATTTTGATGGAAAACCAAAACAAATAGGTAACCCAAAGTTCACAAAAAACTATAAACGTAACAACACTTTAACAAAAACCCAACAAAATATCGATTCTCAATGAAATAAGATATTCGTGCAGTCAGACTGGGAGAATAAAGCCGAATGACACGATAAACAAAATGGCGATAGCTGCACGAGCGCGCACGGTTTGCCAATACTGAAAACTATCTAGGCTCTTTTATTATAAGTTTTGTTTTTAATATAAATAATTAACTTTTTATAAAATAGAGCAGCGATTACTAATTAATAAATAATTATTATGAATAATGAATGAATGAATGAAAAATCAATAATTTAGTCTTTAATTGGCACACTGATGGCACACACACTGATTGTTTATCGATTTTTGTGTTCATCACTACACTATTATATGTGGTATAATTATTTCACAAAATGACAGTAGCTAATGTCAAATCTGGAATTGAATTAAAATTATGACTTTAGTTTCTCTGTTGTCTTCAAAAGTACAAAGAATCAGTTGTTTTATTGATAACTAGCTGACCCGGCGAACTTTGTTCCGCCTTAGGAGCATAATGCGCGGATTGGTCGCGGCGGCCAACAGGCCGCGTATGTGAAGCGATGTTTTTCGTTGGCCGCGCGACCAAAACTTGCCTGGCCTGGCCTGGCCTCGTAATGCGCGCAGCTATATACATCGTAGAAGAATTAGTTGGCCGCAGCGACTTGGCCGCGCGGCCTGGCCGCATACTGAGCGGAGGCCCTTAGGGCAATAAATGAGCAGATTTTGGATTTTATTAAGTTTTTATTAGGATAAATATAAATAAAAATCAATGATTTTAATTATACTTTATTGGCCATCTAATTTAGGCAGACGATTTAATTTAGACAGACGACATTTTTCGGTTTCTTATCAGGCGCATGAACAAATAACGCATATGGTCTTCTGACCCGGAACATGCTGATCTTGGGACATACATACATTTTCTAAATTTAGGCCACAAACTTTCCAGGATTGGCCTGTTATTTATTAATGGTCACGGTCGCGAATGCACGACGGATCGGAAATCATTAAAACTAAAACGGTATATCAGTTGATATCATCGGGATCCTCGGATGAGAACTTCCTCATCTTCCAACTTTCCTTTGAGTATATTCCATTGTTCATCAATTCACATAACACCAACCGCATTTCGTTACACATGTTTGGTTGTTTTGGTTTATGTTTGGAAGCAAAGTTACTACGAAGCCAACCTTTAGTCGTAAATTTTGCGGTGGTAAGCCAGGCACATCCAAGGAGTATTTTTTTACACAGTCAATTGTAAAAAAATACTCCTTGGATGTGCCTGGCAATTTGAAATATTGCAGTGTACCAATGTCATCTACATATTTATTCTTAGCCTCCAAAATTGCTCGTTCAGTCAACCATTCATTATTTTTGTGTTTGTGAGTTCGTCCTTCGATGACACAGAAATTTCGATGATTTGAGGCAAGCGTTTATTTCGGCGGCAGCAGTTGATCTTGGAATTAGTGGCAGTGTTTGGCAGAAATCGCCAGACAGTAAAATCATTGCGCCTACAAAACAACTCAAGTCATTGCGTAGGTCTTCGGGTTTATATTTATTCTTGTGTCTCGAAAATTATCTAGTAGTTGATCTCTTAAATTTGGTCGACGATTTTGCATTCCCAACCGATCCATTTCACGGGCTGCCTCGATTTGCTCTTGTGATTGAGAAGCACGAATTCGAGCCATACTAATCACGTGCGTTTTTTTTAGTTTTTCTTCAGGCATTTCTTTCGCAATGTGTCGAATCTGGTAAGTTTCGATCGTCTTGGTCACATCATTGTTAATGATAATATCGGCACATTATGCTAATATTTACTCGAAACAAATACATCAACCGGTCAACTTCAAAATTTCTAATTGTCAAATTTGTCAAACTATAGACAACATAACGTTTCGCTATCAGTGACGTTTTGTTATTCCAGGTCAGTTGCATTTTGTTATACGATGTTTTATATCACGGAACGGGATAACACCCACTTACACTTTCACGTTTATAATATTAAGTATGATTTTGTGAATTGTCCAACATCTATAAATATAAAAGAAAGTCGGACATAGGATACCTGAGATTTTATCCCGTTCCCGTGGAATGTGATATAAAACGTGGTATAACAAAACGCCATTGACAGCGAAACCTTATGTTTTTTTTTTTTTTCTTCCTTGTGGCTCTCACGGTTTGTGTTCAGCCAATGTCAAGTTACTTTGTATCATTTCTTCATTAAGTTATTAGGTATTTGATAAACATAAAACGGGGAAACTTACTAAACGAAAAAATAACAACGTAAAATTTGGAATGGACGGAAATTTGGAAAGGTAAGGACTAGGAGAGAGAAGGAGAAAATATAAGATATAAAAATAAGTAACTATTTACAACTTTATATTATTTACACATATAAAAGATTCTATGGATTTATAAATATCTAAATGTTTGGATTCTAAAAGAGAGGATATACATGTGGGAAAGGGAACATCTAGAGAAGTTAAAGATTTATAAAAGTTAGAGCGATCAAATCGTGGGCACGACAACAGCGTGTGATTCAGATCACCCATTTCATAACTACATTCACACCTAGGACTGTTTATGATGTTCATTCGAAAGAGGTGAGAAGGACACGCAGTATGCCCTAACCTCATCCGAATGATCATTTTGGTAGCTAAGTTTCCCAAACGTAAATGGTAAAACCACGGTTTCTTAAGGGTTACACTTTCTAATGAAAAATAGGACTTGGCACACGTTTTTGTGGTTACATACCAAAGGGAATTCCAAGAATTCTGCAAGTTATTGTTGGGCAGTGTTAAAAGATCGTGAGGATAAATTTTATAAGGAAACTAGTCTCCTGATAGACAAGCGTCTTTCGCTAGCTGGTCTACCTTCTCATTAAGTTGAATTCCAGTATGACTGGGAATCCAAACTAAGGTGACAGAGAAATCCTTAAGATAGCATTTAAACAGTAAATTACGAATTTCATAAACTAGGGGATAATGGGTTTTCGCGTGAAATGGGAATCTCTCTATGGCTTGCAAAGCAGACATGGAATCCGTGAAAATTAAAGATTTACGCAGTTTAAACATGAGTATGTACTCTAAACCCTTTAAAATGGCAAAGCATTCACCAGAAAACACTGATGTTTCTGGAGGCATTCTAATTTTCTGAACAATATCATATTGTTTGTGGTAAATACCTTTTTTTTTTTTGTTTTCGCTGGGGAAATGCTTCATGCATACCACCGCACCCCGGGGGAAAGGTCGGTGATTATGTGGGACTCCGACAAGGGTCGTCTACCCAAGCGTCGTTTACCCACTAAAACCCCAGCGGCATACCCTCACACGACGCGCTTGGGGCGCCACAAGTTCGCGTAAACGCATTCTACTGTGACGCCCCGGCGTGGTGCCCGCAACGCGGGCAAGCGACTATCAGAGAGGGCGTCCCGGTATACTGGGACGCCCTCAGTCATCGAGGCTTTTGTCGGTGGTGGCTCCCCCGAACCACCACCGGCCTCCTAGCCGAGGGCAGAAGGGGCCCGCATCGTCACGAACCCCCCTCCACCCCCGCCTCCGTCCGCGGCGCGGGTCACCCGGAGCTCCCTCCCTGGCGACCCGCCCCGCTGCCCCCTTCTGCGACATCGGCCCCGCAGAAGGAGGCCCGTCAGCCCTCGGGCCGGCGCCAACCAGAGGACACCGGCGCACCGCAGCCGTCCAGGGCCCGCAGGGAAACCCTTAGGACAGGGTCCACCGTCTACCCAGGTCCCCGGAGCCCACCAGGGCTCGCAGCGAGACACTGGGGACAGGGTCCCCATCCACCCAAGTCCCCGCAGCCCCAATCTACCGCAGCGCACGTCCCGCAGCCCCCTTCTGCGACATACGGCCTCGCAGAGGAGGCGCGTCAGCCCTCGGCCGGCGCCAACCCGAGGACGTTGAGTGAGGACTCGGTTTGACGGCCAACTAAGTTGAGCGCCAACCCGAGGACCTCATGGTGCGCCGCAGCGGTTTACGACTCCCAAGGCAGCTCTGAGGACAGAGGAGTCCCCGGAGCCGCAACCCGCCACGACGCTGGGTGCCGCTCTTCGTCTCACCTCTCCCCGTGGGCCCGCCCGGCATGGGAGGCCCTGGCCGGTATGGCCCCACGGATCATTGAGGCACTCAAGCCCCCTCACCACAGCAAGGTGGCAGCACAGTCGAGGGGGTTGTGGTAAATACCTACACCAACACATGTTATATTACTGCTGGAGTTAGGTTTTGATGAATCAGTAAATAGTTGATGGCAATTTACTCAATCATGGTCTTCAAGGGACAATTGAAAGTCCCTATCACTTTTGATGGGCCTGCCGAAATTAAAATTAATAACAGGGGGCAAAATTAGTGAACGGAAATCGAATTTATATAAAGAAAAGGAAGTATTAATGGGAGAAGATAGAGATAAGAAATGTTTCAAACTGTTTATGAGAAAAGGGGAAGATTTATGTGACCAGTAAGGCGAAGAGCACATTTCATTAAATAATTTGATTAACTGTGGAAAAATGGGGTGATCGGGAAATTGCGAGCAACGGAATAAATACCTGTCAGCCAGATATTGTCGACGAAGTTGAAAAGGAGGATCACAACATTCAACCTGTAATGCATTAATAGGACTGGATTTCATGGCACCTGCAATGATTCTAAGGCACTTGGACTGAACGAGATCAAGTTTTTTGAAACCTGATTTATTACCAGGTTCCAAATTAAAGCAGGAGTAATCAATAACACTTCTTATCATGGCGTTATATACTAATTTCAATGAGTATGGGTGAGCACCCCACCACACACCAGAAAGACATCTCAGCATGTTGATTCGGCGCTCACACTTCGCAACCAAATATTCGCAATGCGAAAGACCAGATAACTTTGAATCTAATATGATCCCAAGAAATTTAACTTCATTCTTTATCGGAATATAAGAGGAATCATATGTAAGAGAGACATGTGGAGGCTTGCGTTTTCTAGAAAATAAAACAGTGGTGCTTTTAGAAACAGATAATTCCAGACCATGAAAATCTAACCATTTTTTAAGTAAAACCAGAGAGTCAGACACTCGAGAATTTAATACATTAATAGAAGGATCAAATGAATAAAGTAACAAATCATCAGCATATTGAAGTACTTTGATGTAGTCACCACAAGAACTGTCAAGATCGTAAGTGTAAATATTATACAACAATAGACTCAAGACAGAGCCTTGAGGTAAACCTTTGTATACATTTCTTGAAAGAACCGACCCATCCTCAAGTGTCAATTGTATAACACGCTCAGAAAGCATATTAACTATAAAATTAACTAATATGAGTGGAACGCGAAGATGAAGTAATTTGTCTTTTAAAATAGAAATAACAACATTATCATATGCAGATTTTATGTCTAAAAATGCTCCCAATAAATAACTATTGTGGGTAAAAGCAAGGTGTATATCGGTCGTCAAAAGTGCTATATTATCTGTGGCACTTTTACCTTTACGAAATCCATATTGCGTCTGTGCCATGGACGTATAAAAAAAGTCGGACAGAGTCCCGCTAACTAAAAACTGTGACATCATAGTCGGCCAGATCAGCTATATGTACAGGCCAGCACGCACACTTTCACACATTAGTCGGCCATTACGCGCGTGAACATCGACGCTTAAAGACGCAATATGCGGCGAAAAAATAAAAACTATAAATCATGTCTTGCGTGGTAAAATGGTGTAAAAACCGTAGTGACCGAAAGAAAAGTAATCCAGGAATCACGTTTCATACGTAAATGAATAATTCAATCACTTATTTCCAGATTATATACATTAAAATCAATTTGTATTTGCTAGAACAAAACAATTAATTTTAAGTTCAGTGTTGCCAATATTCACGTGTGCAAATTAACCGAAATGTGGGCAATTTTTCGTTTATTATAAAAATCAATATATTATTATGGTTAATTATTTAATAGTTACTACTGGGTATTTTATTTTATATTCCTTTTGCTAGATTTTCTAAGGAACATTAAGTATGGAGAAATGATTGAATTAAAATTACTTAGTAGAAATTGTAATGGTGAAAACGATTGGATTCCAAACAAATACAGTGTCATTTGCAGTATACATTTTGATGCGGATGACTTATAAACAACTAAAGGAGGACTCCGGCGTGTTGATACTTATGCAGTACCTTAAAAGGTAAATTAGCAATCTACCAAGACATGGATAATACAAAAAAACAATGAAACTATGCCGATAATTTTTTCAAAATTTAAATGTACATTGTAGCTATTGTGTCTGTATATAATAATAATAAATATCCTTGGACATTTCACACAACGCCATCTCGTCCCAAGCTAACCAACTTAATGCTTGTTTTATGGTAACGAGATGGATGATAAACTACTTAAATACTTTTTTTTTTTGTAAATATATACATATTATAGATAGAAAAACACCCAGACCCGGGACAAATACTTGTAGGTCGTACAAATATTTCGTCCGTGCGGGGATCGAACCCGCGACATGCTGCGCAGCAGTCGATCGCTCAACCACTGCGCCAACCGTGTCGTCGAATCGTAAAAATATTCATACATTATTTTAATCCCCAGTGCTTTACTTTGTTTTAATATTTGTTTGAGTCAAGACACGTGGCAGAGGAATAAACTGTTACTGTACCATTTAATACCAGTGCTTCTCAAGAGGTGCGCAATAAATTATAACTAGTTAGGCAACATAAAAATATTATCACAAAAAAAATTTTGGTAATGAAAGCATTTCTTTTAATTTATAATCGTTTCAACACATCTCGAAATTAGAGGAAATTTCAAAAACCTAGCAAACTAAAAAACATTATTATAAAAAAAAATACTCAGCATTTAGGATGTTAAAGTTAAACATAACAATTTCGAAATTTTTTTTTTTATATTTTAACCATGTTTTTAGTGCAAAATTTTGTGTATCTTGGCAACCCCAAAATTAACTCACACATACAGAGCTGTCGCCATTTTGGCGTCTCACTTTTGTCTTAGCCAGAGTTCCGTCCGCCTTTTTTTATACGTCCATGGTCTGTGCAAGTATGTTGTTATTTTCAATGAACCACTCGAGTCTATTTTTAACTAAATGTTCAGCAACTTTTATTAGAACTGATGATAAGGCTATTGGACGATAAGAAGAAGCTAAAGATGAGGGTTTCCCGGGTTTGAGTATAGGAATAATTTCTTGTTTTCGCCATGCATTCGGAATATTTCCAGTCAACATTATGGAATTGACGAGATGTAAATAGTATTCCAGAGCGTTACCATCAAGATTACATAGAAACGAATAAGGAATACCGTCTACACCTGCTGCTGAATCTTTTAACTTTGAAATAACCCCTTTAAGCTCTAATATAGAGAATAACGAATTAAGATCAGGTAGAAAGTCCATTGAACTTGGGAGATTTGATAATGTTGATAACTGGAATTGATCAACTTCTTTCATACCATATGGAGCAATACTGTCGAGAAAAGAATAAGACAGTTCTGGAGGAAGAGAAATGGTGGGTGGTTGAATAACAGCACATTTAAAACGTTTGATGTTTTGCCACACAATTGAAGATGAGGAATCAGGTGATATAGATGAGCAAAATGCTCTCCAACCATCAAACTTTTTTTGTTTAATCAACTTCTTGGTTGAAGCAATTATTGCTGACAGTGATTAGTGATATCTGGTTTTTGTTCTTCACCTGAAGATTCATTTGAAGAAACATTGAGGGCACAACCATTTTGAGAAGGTGAATAATTATAATCCTTAATAAGGTTCTTATATGTAACATCATTTTCTTTAACAGGATGCAACCTTGGATTGGATTTCAAAAATACAGTCTTTTTGTAGGACATGGAATTATTAGTTACAGGAATTTTGGGATTCTTGGGTTCACCAACAGAATTATTAGCAATCTGGTTCTTGATTTGGGAAGGGTTTTGCCGAACCAACACTTCTGAGAATAATCTTTGAGATGGAGGGTGCAATCTTGAGGCTTCAACATAGGAAATACAACTCTTAGCCATGGTGGTTTTAATGTCTTTTTGGCGGATAAATTCAGGGCAAGATTTATTTGTGGCGAAATGGAACCCAGTGCACATGCAACAAGATGCCATGTCTTCCTCTGTATTACAGGTTGAACCAGAGTGATCCTGGCCACATTTGTAGCACCTAGGCTTTGACCTGCACTGTAGTTTCGTGTGTCCGAAGCGGCAACAATTAAAACACTGAATAGTCGGATATGAGTATAGTTCTACAGGTAAAGAATTGTAACACATGTATATGTTACGTGGTAAAACCTGGCCATCAAAAGTGATAACGACAGTTTGTGTGGGCTTCCATACAGGGTTACCATCAACTACTACTTTGAAATTTAAACGTCTTATCTTAAGAATTTCCCCACATCCTAATGGAACATTAATGTTAGATAAAGTTTCTTCAACAGTCCACTCAGAAGGCACACCACGAACTAAGCCCATTCTGGTAACATTATATGAAGGAATAAAAGCTTTAAAATTTTTTGCCAGTAAGCTGTCACTATTTAAGAAATTGTTGGCGGAATCAAATTTAGAAAAGGAAAGAGAAATTCTATTTCTACCAATTTTTTTAACACTGCCATTTACAATATCAGAAAAACCACCTCTTTTTAGGAAATTACCGAACATTACTGGAAGAATAGATGTTCCATCATTTTCAGTAGTTTGGATTTTTTGGACATGTACCAGAAACGGGCCATTATCAGAGGATGTATAAACTTTCCTAGGTATAAATTTAGGGTGATCCAAAACCACCTGTTCTGAGGCCTTGGGAGGAGCAGGAGTGGTTCTCTCCAAAGTCTCAGTGGGGACATCGGAAGACACTTGCAATTCTAAATCTGCACATTTGCAAGATTCTTTATGACCCACAGCCATTTTGTTTGCTCGCTTTTTTTTGTTGCAATGTTTGCAAATTTTCTGTGCATGACGCCGTTTTCGCTGATTGCTATGGGCAACCAAGTTATCGGTGTCCATGCCAGATTCAGCTGAAATAACGCTAACGAATTCCGCTGGAAAAGGGACTGAACCCCCCGGGTCAGGGGGTTCCTCCATACTGCTGCTCACTCTACTAATAAAAATAAAAACTTACCTATATACAGCTAATTCACATACACTAATTAAAAATATACAAACTACTAGATATATTTACCAAACTTTTCTCCCCTGATCGCTTATTTTACAGAAATATTAAATAAATAATTTTCACCAAAAAAATACCGATCTGCCAAATTCAAGGTTTCCCGCGCTTTTTTCAACCTTATGTTGTCTATATTTAAATATGGCTGAAAATTTGATTTGACAATAAGATATTTGAATTTAACTTAATATCTCTTTAAATTTACACACAATAATCTTTATAAATTGTAGCCTATGTGTTATTCTGATGTATAAGCTATATTATTGTAAAGTTTCATTAAAATCCATTCAGTAGTTTTTACGTGAAAGAGTAACAAACATCCATCCATCCATACTTACAAACTTTCACGTTTATAATATTAGTAGGATAGGATGGATAGGATAAGATACACCCGATAAACCCGGTAAAAAGTGTTTTTCAATATATAATTTAATTTTAGAGGAGTATTTAACTAATTTATGTTTGTTTGATGACCATAACCTATATCGTGGTGTTTTGAGTTTTAGTAATAAAAAATATTGTCAGAATAATGTTTTATTTGTGCTAAACTTTTAACTAAAAGTGAAGCTGTAAGGTACTGTTGAACGTGTTATGAAGACATAAATTAATGCAAGTATCGAAAGAGCAGATGAATTTTCGGAATATGTCGAAAATCAGAAATCGGTGACAATGGATGAATGTCATGAATATATAATTTAAACCTATTCTACACGGTTGGGTCCAACCACCAACAGAGGTCACCTTGGTTGAGTTGGAGCAAAAAGCAACCGTGTAGAAGTTGGTTGATGTCAATATTTGGTTGACCAACCGAGTGGACTTCCAACCACCTTGATCGTGAGCGCATCCCTCACTACCAAGGACCAATAGAGGACATTGGGTTGAAGAGCGACCGTGTGGATGCTTGTTGGCCTGCGACCGTGCGTAGTTGCGGCCAGTGTTGCCATATAAACAGATTTATCTGTATCTTTATAAATATAATTCAACTGATCATGAACGTAGAAAGAACAGCGGACGGAATCCCGTAGGTATACCATTATTAAAAGCATAATTGTAAATTAATATTATAATACTCCTGAAAATAAAATGAAGTAAAATTATATATTTAAGTGGCTTAGGAGTCGAATGATCGAATTTTTAGTAATTATTATTTATTTTATTTTATTGGACAACAAAACAGGTAACAGTTAATAACTAAACTTAATATCTAATAAACGAATCTATCCTAGGTTGGAACCCCTAATAATGTTGACACATCATGTCGTAAAGTTACATATTAAACATAGTACAAAGGAACTATTATTATACTTTATCATAGAATCTGAAAATGTCTAAAATTTATCTTCAAGGTCTAAATCTGTCCGAAAAGCATCTTTTGAACCGTATTATGGAAATGTGAATGTAGGTATGACGACTGATAGGTGTGTGTGGAGACTACCACCTAGTGTGGGACAGGGGCCGTAAGATGATAATGGTGTTTATAAATATGACGATTTATAAGAGTTTTGTGATGAAAGCTACGTAAATAAAGTTCCTTTTGAGTTTGAGTTTGAGCATTTTAGTATGGCGAGAAGATTTCTAGATTTGGGTGAGTTTAACATAGATAATTATCATTCATTATAATTGAAACTGAATCTACTAAACCGCTAGAAAAATCCACCAGCCACTAAAAGCAATATTTCGCCACTAAAAGGGGAGTCGAAACCACGAGTTTTAGTGGAAAATACCACTAAGTTGTCAACACTGCTGACGAGTTGTCTCAACTACACATCGTGTAGATTGAAAACCAATTTTGGTTGGAACAACCAAGGTGACCTCTGTTGGTGGTTGGACCCAACCGTGTAGAATAGGTTTTAGAACATCCAACGGGACTTATTGCGCACATACTTAATTAATTTAGGTTACTTAATTCTGTGCGCGTAAGTCCCGTTGGATGTTTTAAATTATGTGTTCAAATCGCGAAAGTTTAAAAATAACAAATAGGGACCATAGTGACATAAATATTTTGAAAAAATAAAAAAAATGTTGAAAATCGCAAAAAAAATAAACATGTTTTTGAGCTTTGACTGATGAATGATGGGATCATAGAAATGTTAATTTTGATATTTAGAACAATTTTATTGATTTTCACCTTGTTGGGATTTTAAGCACCTTCAAATGTCTAAATTGACCGGAATATTCCATGATTGATGTTTATCCTAATACCTACTAAAGTGCAGAAATACACGCGTGTTGAGGTTATAATTTATTGGTCAGTTACGGTAATATAATAATACCTACGGTCCTACGGATGTACGGTTGAAGTTGAAATTGACAAACAAAGGTAAAACCATGGTAAAACAAACAACTTAAAAACCAAATTAAAAAAAACAGCAAATCGAGTCAACCGAACACGAAAAAAAATTTATAATTTAAATAATGTGATAATAATGTGTGAGTTTAATTACTTTGTAGAATGTTTTAATCTTAAAACCTATCAGATTATTAAAACTTATTTAAAAAATATCGATTATTATACCGTTTCGATATTTGGAATTTTATATGTATTGATGCATGCATCGATATAACAAAGTTTTAACCAACGCTCAAAAATATCGTTATTTTTTCAACAAGCCTATCTCATAACTTGGCGTGGCGCGATGGCGACATGGCGTGCCCCAGCCATAGAGCAGTGAGTGAGCACGGCACCCCACCAACAAGTCTAACAACGACACGACACTTCACATTTGGAATCCAAGATTCTTGAAACTTATTTGACATATTTTGCTCATGTTCTTAATATCTGGCTTGTGATTAATTGATCCAACATATTAATCGCATTTAGTATGTTACAACAACCGAAAATTTAAAAGTAAAATTAGTAAAACAAACACCAAAATGTACTACCAAATGTTTAGAAAATGCGAATTTTGTGTCTTATGCTGAAACCTTTATTTCTATGTATTTAAAGATAACTTACCTTAAAAATAACAAAGCACCACGTAAATAAACTCAAGTATTAATATAATTTAAATTAAGCCATAACACACCCGCGCACTCACGATGCTACAAAACAACACAACAAAATTACAAAACAAAACTTTATCAATAATGCTGTTTGTTTACCGTTTCAAATTTTCAATCAACTGTTTTGGCTTGATTTGGTAGAATGGTAGATAATTTTACATAGAAGCAAGATAGATATATATATAAATAGACCTGAAACAAAGAGAGACAGCGATAGTCAAAAAAATGTTTTTTTACTATTTTCGACTTTTTTCCTATTAAGTCGTTAGTTAATTTTTGTTATTATTTGTTAGCTGTTAATAATTGTTTGTTCTCCATTAATTAATTTAAAAAATAATAATCAAAAATATACTTTCATGTTAGCCCCCCACTTGCAATTTATAATATTTTTCCATCAATAATGACTCGTAAATAATTATTTTGGATTGTTCGTACTTAAAATACGTTTGTTCTCATTCGAAATTACTCAGTTTTTCTTTAATTAACTATTTTAATTAGCTGAATCCTGATGATTTTTTTTCTTCTGTGGCAAATATTGTATTGCCAGTATCAAGTTGTAATGTAGCGATTTTTAATTTTTTTAAAGTTAAGGAAACCAAACTTCGACAATAGTCGTTTGTCATTTGCCTTTATGTTTAAACAACGAGTTACAGCAACAATATTTATTTGTTTTGCCATAACATTTAAAAGAAGAAGAAGAATATTTATGGACGAACACAGCCTTGTATATTTTTTAAAATATATACGTTTATTTATATAAATAAATAGATATATGAGTAAATTTGAAAATAAATGCTCTATCTAATTTTCTGATTGATAAATTAATAAAAATGTATAGCGCAGTACATTATATTTTGCATACATAAAATAGGTGGGGGAAAAAGGTTCTTCGCATTTTTTAAGAAATTTCAAAACATTTTTTATTATAGATTATTTACATTTAACTAAAGTATGTAGGTACCATTTTGTTCGATATCTTTTTGCCATCTTGTAGGTAGGGACAAGATCCCATTGCTATAGAAATTTTGGGACTTCTGATCAAAATACCGCGACAAGTGGTTTTGGCAATCCTCTCGTGATGTTAACCTGACACTGCCTAAAGAATTCTGAAGAGACCGAAACAGGAGGAAGTCTGAAGGTGCAAGGTCAGGACTACACGGCGGATGCATTAACACCTCCCAGCCAAACTCTCTTAATTTTTGCTGAGTGGCAAAATATGTGTGAGGTCTAGAGTTATCATGATGAAAAACCACACCCCTTATGTTGATTAATGTGAAAAGAATTCTTCCCCAACCTAATATTCAGCTAATTAAAATAGTTAATTAAACAAAAACTGAGTAATTTCGAACAAACGTATTTTAGGTACGAACAATCGAAAATAAATATTTACGAGTCATTATTGACGGAAAAATATTATAAATTGCAAGTGATTGATTTACAAAAAAACATAATTAAAAATATTTTTAATTATGTTTTTTAAATGAAGAAATGGAGAACAAACAAGTATTAACAGCTAACAAATAATCACAAACGATTAACAAACGACTGAATAGAAAAAAGTCGAAAATAGAAAAAAAACATTTTTTTGGGGGGCTAACTTTAATGAGCCCCTTGTACGATAATCAGTCCGCTTCAGGTTGGTTTAGTTGGGAACACTGGTGTCAGGTGTAAAACCTGTTCTACACGGTTGGGTCCAACCACCAACAGAGGTCACCTTGGTTGTTCCAACCAACGTTGGTTTTCAATCTACACGATGTGTAGTTGAGACAACTCGTCAGCAGTGTTGCCAACTTAGTGGTATTTTCCACTAAAACTCGTGGTTTCGACTCCCCTTTTAGTGGCGAAATATAGCTTTTAGTGGCTGGTGGATTTTTCTAGCGGTTTAGTAGATTCAGTTTCAATTATAATGAACTAGCAACCCGCCCCGGCTTCGCACGGGTGCAATTATATTATACCTATAAACCTTCCTCTTGAATTACTATATCTATTAAAAAAAACCGCTTCAAAATCCGTTGCGTAGTTTTAAAGATTTATGCATACATAGGGACGGACAGAAAAATGCGACTTTGTTTTATACTATGTAGTGATAGTGATGATAATTATCTATGTTAAACTCACCCAAATCTAGAAATCTTCTCGCCATACTAAAATGCTCAAACTCAAACTCAAAAGGAACTTTATTTACGTAGGTTTTATCACAAAACTCTTATAAATCGTCATATTTATAAACACCATTATCATCTTACGGCCCCTGTCCCACACTAGGTGGTAGTCTCCACACACACTTATCAGTCGTCATACCTACATTCACATTTCCATAATACGGTTCAAAAGATGCTTTTCGGACAGATTTAGAACTTGAAGATAAATTTTAGACATTTTCAGATTCTATGATAAAGTATAATAATAGTTGCTTCGTACTATGTTTAATATGTAACTTTACGACATGATGTGTCAACATTATTAGGGGTTCCAACCTAGGATAGATTCGTTTATTAGATATTAAGTTTAGTTATTAACTGTTACCTGTTTTGTTGTCCAATAAAATAAAATAAATAATAATTACTAAAAATTCGATCATTCGACTCCTAAGCCACTTAAATATATAATTTTACTTCATTTTATTTTCAGGAGTATTATAATATTAATTTACAATTATGCTTCTTAATAATGGTATACCTACGGGATTCCGTCCGCTGTTCTTTCTACGTTCATGATCAGTTGAATTATATTTATAATAATTATAATTATAAAGATACAGATAAATCTGTTTATATGGCAACACTGGCCGCAACTACGCACGGTCGCAGGCCAACAAGCATCCACACGGTCGCTCTTCAACCCAATGTCCTCTATTGGTCCTTGGTAGTGAGTGAGGGATGCGCTCACGATCAAGGTGGTTGGAAGTCCACTCGGTTGGTCAACCAAATATTGACATCAACCAACTTCTACACGGTTGCTTTTTGCTCCAACTCAACCAAGGTGACCTCTGTTGGTGGTTGGACCCAACCGTGTAGAATAGGTTTAAAGTTTCATGAAAGTTGCCTCAACAATCTCAACATTCGCGACCGCGAGCTATTTACTTACACCGTATTAACTCTTTTTTCTGTGTTTAATCTTCGTATTAGTGTAATCTGCCGTAGTGTGATACGAATGTAATCTAATCATAAAGACAGCTTATCATTGTATTTGATTGTTTAACATTGTACCTTGGTATGGTCTCAAAAGTTGATTTACCTATATTGACTATCATCTGCTAACATGGTGACCCGGAGGAGAGTTTTTGACTTGCTAAGAACTATTAATGTCGCAGCGTGAGTATTTTTTTAATAGATACTAATTGCTTTACTACTAGGCCTGGCAGTACTATAAGTTTTACCATTTCACCACTTGGTATAATGTTGAAGCTGTCTGACAATCATAAAGTCGAGAGATGAAATCAGATAAAAGAAGATCTGGTTCATTGTTACCTAATTTTCAGTCCATTGATTTAATTACATAATTTTCAGTCAATCAGTAGGTACCATTTGGTGTTAGAAACGTGATATGTCCATGACCCTGAAGTTAGCAGACAAAATTAAATTTCAGATAGGGATATCTACAAGCAAATTTAAGTTTTCCAAGTTTACCAAATTGGTAATTGTTTGTCATTGATTTACCTACAGGTGATAATAAACAAAATTATTTTTAAACTTGTTCATATTTTTTAAAATTAAAAATTAACTTTTGGGAAGCTATCACCTTGTTTCCTATCGTTTCACAAATCTGAAATTTTCAAATTTAGTTTATTTTTGGATTCCAAAAAGGTGATTTTATTTGGATTTTTTAATTTTGGCCTAGGGCATTCTGGGATGTATATCTACGAGGAAAATGGATATTATTAAAAAAAAATATATGTAACCTTTCGTCTTTAAAATATCTAAGCGTGATATTTTTTATTTTTTTTATTTGTTAGACGGGTCGTTAGATATCCCTATTTTTCGATATTTTTGAAATATTGATGCCAGATATCAAAGTGGAATATATTCAAAATCAAAGTCAAAAAAATGTCCAGTCTTCATTTTTCAAAAATCTAAAGATGACTTATCGTAGATTTTTTATTTTTTTATTTATTTAATTAAAAGAAAAAAATAAGAAAATAAAAAATCTACGATAAGTCATCTTTAGATTTTTGAAAAATGAAGTCATGACATTTTTTTGATTTTGATTTTGAATATATTCCACTTTGATATCCGGCATTAAAATTTCAAAAATATCGAAAAATAGGGATATCTAATGACCCGTCTAACAAATAAAAAAAATAAAAAATATCACCCTTAGATATTTTAAAGACGAAAAGGTGACATTTTTTTTTTTAATAATATCCATTTTCCTCGTAGATATACATCCCAGAATGCCCTAGGCCAAAATTAAAAAATCCAAATAAAATCACCTTTTTGGAATCCAAAAATAAACTAAATTTGAAAATTTCAGATTTGTGAAACGATAGGAAACAAGGTGAGAGCTTTCCAAAAGTTAATTTTTAATTTAAAAAAATATACATACATACATACATATAATCACGCCTCTTTCCCGTAGGGGTAGGCAGAGACCACTTCTTTCCACTTGCTACGATCCATACATACTTGTTTCGCTTCGTCCACTTTCATTATTCCCTTCATACATGCTCTTCGGTTTAGGGTACTCTTGACCTGGCCTTTTTTCAAGACGTCCCTGATTTGGTCTTGAAACGTCCGCCTAGGTCTTCCCCTTCCAACACTTTCATTCACACTCGCCTTATACACTTTTTTCGTCAATCGTTCTTCATTCATTCTCTCGACATGGCCAAACCATCTCAGCATACCTTTCTCAATTTTTGTCACTACATCTTCTTTCAGACCACAACGCTTCCTTATCTCACTATTTCTTATCCTGTCACTCAGTTTAACTCCTATCATACTTCTTAACGCTCTCATCTCAACTGCATTTATTCTGCTTTCATGTTTCTTCTGCCATACCCAACTTTCACTTCCATACATGAGTGTCGGAACCAACACTCCCTCATGCACAGCCAAACGAGCCTTGTTAGACACCTTCCGACTGCTCATAAAGGAGTGCAAAGCTCCGTTCACCATGTTCCCTGCATTCACTCTTCTTTCGATATCACTCTCACACTTTCCATCTCTTGTAAACTTTGAACCCAGATACACAAACTCATTCACCTGTTCAACTTGTTCATCTCCAATCACGATATTGCAGACTGTCACTGCCTCATCTCTTTCAAACACCATCACTTTCGTCTTCTTAACATTAATCTTCATTCCCTTTCTAGCAAAAGCTCCACTCATAGCAGTTACCATCTCCTGCAACTCCTCGGCCGAAGACGCAAGTAATACTTGGTCATCAGCATAGAGAAAACATTTGACGAGTAACTCATTCATTCTCAACCCACTTTCATTCTCTTTTAAATCTGTCAAGCAATTGTTCATGAACAGATTAAACAGCCACGGTGACGCTACACATCCCTGTCTAACACCCTTTTCGATATTAAACAATTCAGTGTATGCCCCGTTTATCCTTACACAAGCACTGGAGTCCCTATAAAGAGATTGCAATGCTCGTATAAGGATACTGCTCACACCGTTCACGGACAATGCTGACCACAATTCATTCCGCACCACTCTATCATAGGCCTTTTCTAGATCCACGAACGCGCAATAGACCTTCTTGGTTTTAGCCAAACACTTTTCGGCTATGCACCGCAAGGAAAAGACCTGATCCGTACATCCCATTCCCTTTCTAAATCCCGCTTGTGCATCCCACACTTTTTCATCTGTTTCATTCACAACCCTTTCAATTAACACTTTCGCGTACAATTTACCGACGACGCTGAGAAGGCTTATACCGCGGTAATTTATGCACTCTTGCCGTGACCCTTTTCCCTTATATAATGGCACTATTACGGCTTTGCACCAGTCTCCCGGTACTTGCCCATTTCGCCAGCACAAATTGAAAAGGCGGTACAGCTGGCTAGCCACTATGCCCTGTCCAGCCCTCAGCATCTCGACGGTAATCCTGTCATACCCTGCAGCCTTGCCTAATCTCATACTTTTCAACGCTTTCACTATTTCATCCATGCTTATCTCTCTTTCATCACCATTTATACTAGTTTCCATGGAAGGTGCCGGATGTTGTACCTGCACTTCCTCTCTTTCAAACAAACTTTCAAAATACTCTTTCCATCTCTTTAGCACACATTCTTCTCCTTTTATAATGCTCCCATCTAGACTCCTGATTGTACTCAGCTCCGAGGTAGATGTTTTTCCTCTTACTGCTTTGATGGATTTCCAGAAAAACTTGATATTTGACTGGAAATCTTCAGTGAGCCTCCTATCAAAATCATCCTTTCGTTCTTCTTTCTTTCTAGACACAACTTCTTTCGCTGCTAATTTCAATCTTTTATACTTCGTTCTTGCTTCCTTGACCTCGTCATCCGTCGCCTTTTGAGCTTTTTGGTTAGCTTTTGTAGCTAACCAATCTAACCACGCTTTCTTCTTTTCTTGCACCGCCCTTTGTGCATCATTATCCATCCACACATCATAGTTCTTTCTTCCTTTCCTTCTTTTAGCTACCCCGCATACGTCAATAGCAACATTCACGACCCCTTTCTTAAATTTCTTCCAAAAATCTTCAATCACACCTATCTCTTCTATGCCTTTAACACTTTCTTTCAGTTTCTCTACATACTCGTCTTTCTTTTCTTGCAGATTTTCCACTTTTACTCTGTCCAAAACACTCGTAGGCTCGGCCCCTCGGTGTCGCCACCGTTTAAAGAGGCCACGCATTCGGGCTATCACCAGGAAGTGGTCTGTGTCGAGGCCTACACCGCGGTATGCCCGAGTGTCTAGCACTTTCTTCCTCAGTCTTTCATCCACAATTACAAAATCAATCATACTTCTCGACTCACCTTCATCTCTTGTATACAAATGGATCTTTTTGTGGTCAAACATTGTGTTGGCCACGCAAAGATTCCATTCCAAGCATACTTCAAGCAGGCTTCTCCCATTTTCATTCACTCTCTCGTCCCCAAACGTACCCAGAACTCCTTCATACCCATCACGCTTCACTCCAACCCACCCATTAAAGTCCCCTAACATCACGATCCGTTCATTTTCTCCGCATTTATTCAAGACCTCTCTCATGCTATCCCAAAATTCCTCTCTCTCTTGTCGGGCTTTTAAGGACCCACCTCCGCGCAGATCCGTCGGTGCATAGACCCCAAGGATAAACAAGCGAGTGAGTCCGACTTTTAACCTAATCCAGAGGAGTCTTGGGCTTACACATTCATGCTCCATCACACATTCAACTATTCGAGAGGAAAGAATCACACCAACTCCCTGACAGCCTCGGCTGGTTTGGGGGACTCCCGACCAGTATGCCGTGTAGGAACCATGAACCGTGGTGTCACATCCTTTCCTCTTGGTTTCGTTCACGCACAAAATATCTATGCATCGCTCATCCATCATCTGACATACTTCATCTACCTTACCATCCATTCCTCCTCTCACATTCAACGTAGCGAAGCGGCTCTCCATGGGCCGCTTTTCGCCCCCGCGAGAAACGAGACGTGATGGGTGGCGAACCACATCGCCGCCATTTTGGTTAATTAAATTAAATATATTATTAGCCATAGCGTTCCCACGAATAGCAAGGGAAAGGTTTGTCCACCCCAGCAGAGCCCCGCATGCCAGGGTAAGGCTAGCCTAATTCTGGGTCGCCCGGTCCCAGGGCAGTGTGGCACGCTAACGACTAAGCTTGCCCCTAGCCATGCATCCATCCGCGCGGCAGACGTTGGATTGGCGGAGATGGTAGGGATAGGGAAAGAGAAGGATAGGTGGTGTGAAAGGGAAGACTGGTAAGTTAGAGTGGGGAATAGGAAATGTAGGATATTACCGCCCAGGAGGGCAAGGGATAGGACAGTAATAGCTAAGGTAGCCGGGGCCGCATACCCGTATACTATACCACAACTACCGGACAGGTAAGTTGGGATGAGTATAAAAATATGAACAATTATAAAAATAATTTTGTTTATTATCACCTGTAGGTAAATCAATGACAAACAATTACCAATTTGGTAAACTTGGAAAACTTAAATTCGCTTGTAGATATCCCTATCTGAAATTTAATTTTGTCTGCTAACTTCAGGGTCATGATATGTCCTTGAAAATAGTGAGTAAAACATTGATTTGTTTGTACAGATGCCAGTGTCCTGCTCATGGATACAGAGGGAATATTCATGTCTCTACTTCCACCCCACAAAAAGATTATGCCTTTGAGGTGAGTAGGTAATTTAAGTTTTAATTTTATTTGTTTCAGAAGTGACTATTAACATAGATGAAAAACATGTTGCTTTCGTGTTAGTTTTAAGGAATAAAATGTCTTTGTTTTTTAATAATTTTATAAAATACCGCTATCTACAATATTTGTATGAAAATATGTACATTCAACAATCTGTATGGTGATGGATTTAGAAAACATAGTGATGCCACCCCATTACTTTCTGAGGGTCTAGTAAGAGCCAACAAAAGAAAATGATAAGACTAAAAACCTGGTTGCAAGAGAAGGAAAACTCGATATGAAACCCTATCCCAACCCAGACGGGTTGAACTTAAACGGCAGGGCAGGCTGTCAGTGTAGCACAGTAATTACCCTCCATGTGGTTGGAGGAGGCCCTACTCAGCAGTAGGTAATTTATGTACTAAGTAGAAGTAGAAGAATGTACCTACAAAATAGTTTACCTGGATTTTGAAGACGGTTGTTTAAAAGTTCTTTTAAATTTAAAATAACATATATTGTGAAGTAAAATTAATAACTAGAAGTTCTTTTGGACTACCCATGAAAGGTTAAGTTAACTTGTGAACATTTTTACTCTTCAGATAAAGTCTTCCACAATCAGATATGGCCTTGGTGTAACTCAGGAAGTTGGCCAAGATCTGGTTAATATGAATGCAAAGAATGTGTGTGTAGTCACAGACCCCAACTTAGTCTCCCTGAAGCCAGTCAGAGTAGTCCTTGACTCCTTAACTGGAAATGGGTTAAGTTACAAAGTATATGACAAGGTCAGGGTGGAGCCTACAGATACCAGGTAGGTTTGGGAAATGAATATGAATTAATGATGGAGTAGAAAGATTTTCTACCGTGTGTATCATTTCATCCTGAGAGTATTGTAAGAGCTGACGAAAGAAAATTATTGCAAGAAGGAAAACTTGATACAAAACCCTTTTTTTCCGTTGGAAATCCTCATGGATACCTGACCGCTATACGTCCGCCGGGTTATGTGGGACTCCGGGGCGCGGGAAGTGATGCGCCCCAACCTCACTAATCCCCAACCCAACACCCACTAAAGCCAACGGTGTCCCTCGACTGACCGAAACAGGGCCACGGGTTTCACTCCCTAGTGGGGAGCATTCTCCGTGACCCTGATGGGTCCTTGATCCGCTTTTACAAGCGGGCCCCACGCTTTGATGTGGAGCTCAGGACGCTCCCCAACCCACCGAAAGGCACGTGCAGGACATTGCAGGTGCCCCCTTAAGGCGCCGGATGAACTGGCACCGGCCCACGCGGCGGCGACAGCCGGGGCTCGCCTGCCTGGCCGCCCCTCCGCTGCTAGTGGTGGCAGCCCTGGCCTTTACGCCTGGCCGCCCTCCATTGCATCACCACGCCGTTTTGCGGATCAAACTCTCAGGACAGTGGAGTCCCAAAACCCACTACAACTCCGTGTGCCGCTCTTCGTCTGGCCTCTCCCTATGGGCCCGCCCGGCATGTGTGACCCTGAGCCGATATGGCCCCAACGGATCATAGAGGCAGCACGGTCGAGGGGTGATACAAAACCCTAAGCCAACCCGTCTGGCCAGCGTGGCACAGTACGTTCCAACTCAGTTATGGGTAATTTATAGGCTGACAAGTAGTAGTAGTGTAGATGTGAGGTGTTGTAGAGATATGAATAATGCTATAATACATTCGGCGAGGAATAAAATAATAGTTCACTCATTGTTACAGCCGGTACACCACACACGTATCTAACGCAGAAAAGTCAGAAAGATGCACAGTAGAATTTAAAAGAATATAAACACTAAGTAACGTTAACATAAGCTAGAATACTTACTACTAAAGAAAGAAAACACATATAATCAGAAAAACACACAGAACAAACAAAATTTGGTTACAATATTGAGACTTGGGTGTTTAAGGACTCTAAGGCACATAACGCGTATAAGCTCACTATAATGTTTGCTGCTTTTGGAAAGTGATCTATCCGTACATAGGTAGATAATCCCAATTGTAAAGTTGCATTAAAATCCAGTCACTAGTTTTTACGTGAAAGAGTAATCCATCCATCCATTCTTACATATTTTAAATGTTTTGCATCGCCCGCGAACACACAAATGACAACCGATTAAAATCTACTTCTGTTATTATAATATGTATAGTCATTAAAAAATGTTGGAGCAACTTGAACTTGCATGTTATACAATATTTTACAATAGTTGCAATATTTGCTGAAGATGTTAAGGCACTATGGCGCACATTAGGGGAGGTTTATAACTCCAACAGTGGAATAAACGTGATAACCTTTACACCGAAGCCAAGACCCAGCGGATAAGACCCTATGGTTGTTGTCACGCGAAGTTTCATTCGACCAAATCGGATTCGAATGTTAGTTGCTCTAACGAATTTTAGAATACACAATGCCAAATCAAATTTCAAATTCAAGACGCATTTAATCAAGTTCATTCATTAGAGCTCTTTTGACAAGTCAAACATCAAAATAAAATTTAAAATGTTCCATCTACCACCGGTTAGGAATGCAGCTCTACAGAGAAGAGCCGGCAAGAAACTTTGTAGTTGCTCTTTTTAGATGACCATTTTTAGGTACCTACAAGGCCGTGATAAGACAGATTTGTGAGAGCAAACTCGCGCAATAGTCGCAAAGGGTCAAACCAACCCATACCATTTAATTTCCCTCCATGAATTTGGAGGAGGCCCGACTCAGTAGTGGGCCATTTATGGGTTGAAACGACGAATAGTTCTTCATTGAAATCTGCAGAAATCAGAGAAATGACTACAATGTCTGCGTGACATGTTGTTGAAATGTTATTTTCTTTTAAAATACTCATACTATCCCACAGTTTCAAGGCGGCCATTCAGTTTGCTAAGGAGAACAACTTCGATAGCTTCGTAGCCGTCGGAGGAGGATCTGTCATGGACACGTGCAAAGCAGCAAATCTGTATAGCAGCGACCCAGAGGCCGACTTCCTCGATTACGTCAATGCGCCTGTGGGCAAGGGGAAGGCAATTTCGCTGAACCTGAAACCTATGATTGCCAGTGAGTTCTTCTTGACACTTCTGTATCGTTTTGGACCTCGTTGTACTGAGATACTGCAGCGGGCAAAAATATCCCTCTTTTACAAGTTGTTTTTATTATTATTATTAGGAGTAAGGTGCTTGTTGGACATATTTTATCAATATTGGTTTAACCGTTTCTAGTGTCCTTATAATATGAGGGTGTAAGGGTCCCCCACAACATCTTTGGGGCTCAAGTCAACCTCACCTGCAAGTCGGCGCACCCTGCTGAATAACGGACGAGGCTCTGACGACGCCCCCGTAAAATCCAAATTTTCCAAATCAAAATGGAAGGAGTAAAAGTACGAGATCGGCTAAGGGCTAGGGCCCCGCCGCTTAACGGCGCGCAAGAGCTTCGCCCGGCTCTTGTGAGAAGTGGACAAGGGCTACCGTATCATGGGCGGACACGGCTAATGACGTTAGCCCCATCTCACGCAGCCCAAACATGTCAAAAGATCCGCTTCGCAACATGGAACATAGGTATGCTAACCGGACGTGCGAGGGAGTTAGCCGGTGTGCTCTCCAGGCGGAGGGTGGCCGTGGCGTTCCTGCAGGAGACTCGGTGGAAGGCCAGCAGATCCCGGTTCATTGGGAATGGCTACAAGCTGATCTACACGGGTGCACCTGGTGGGGAGAATGGGGTTGCCATAGTGCTCTCGGAGGAATTCCAGAACGACATTTTGGAGGTGAAACGTCATAGCGACCGGCTTATGGTCGTTAGGGTGCTTATCGATGGGGTAGTTACCCACTTGATAAGTGCCTATGCGCCACAGGCTGGTTTTGACGACGCCGTTTTGGAATCTGCTCGGAGAAGTGCTCCGCGGAATCCCATTATCACAGGGGATCGTTTTGGGGGGTGATCTGAACGGTCATGTGGGTGATGAATGTGGGGAATTTGAGCGTGTTCACGGTGGATTTGGTTACGGTAGCCACAACGCGCAAGGGGAGGACATCCTCAATACGTGTGCTGCTGCCGACCTTGCCATCGTGAACACGTATTTCAAAAAGAGACCCGAGTATCTTATCTCCTACAAGAGTGGGAAGAATGCTACCCAAATCGGCTTCCTACTCACTAGGAGACACCACATCAGCAAGGTGGCCAACTGCAAGGTCATACCCGGTGAGAGTCTCACTGCACAACATCGTCTTCTTGTCATGGACCTCTGCGTTAAACCTAAAGACACGCATACCGAGCGCGTTCAGCGCCGAACCAGGTGGTGGCTGCTTGATGAAGTCACGTCCCAGAAGGTCGACTTAACAGTCGGTGACAAGTGCGCCGGTGTAAAAAGAGCGCCGTTTTTCCATTTAATAACGCCATGATTACTCCTGTCTTCAAAGGCAAGGAGTCGGTGCAGGAGAGCACCCGTGGCTGCTCATGTATGCTGATGATATCGCCCTAGCAGATTCGGACAGGGGTAGGCTGGTGCAACGCGTGAAGGCGTGGAAAGAGTCGCTTGAGAACGGTGGTCTGAAGATCAATGTGGCGAAGACCGAGTACTTGGCCTGTAACTCCACAGATCCCACACCCGTACGCATAGGCGGTAACACGGCCGAGCGTACGGACCAAGTCAAATACCTGGGATCTGTATTTCATGCGCCTGGTGACATCGATTGCGACGTCAAGGCACGCATTGCTGCCGCGTGGGCCAAATGGCGTCAGGTAACTGGTGTCATTTGTTACCCCAAGATGGTTGAAGTTGTAAAGTTGAAGGGACAGGTTTATAAGACCATCATTAGGCCGGTCCTCTTATACGGCTGTGAAGCGTGGCCGGTGTTAGAGCGACACAAGCAAGAGCTGCGTGTCACGGAGATGAATATGCTGCGGTGGATGTGTGGAGTGACGCGGAACGATCGCGTTAGGAACTCCCGCATTCGCGGCCGTCTTCATGTCCGTGACATTGCGAATAAATTGCAGGAGTGTCGGCTCCGGTGGTACACGGCCACGTTTTGCGGCAACCGGCTGCTTACGTGGGAAACAAATGTCTGGCCATGCCGCCTCCGCCGGGCCCCGGCAGGAGGGGTAGACCCAAAAAGTGCTGGCTTGACGTCGTAAAGGGTGATATGCGTGCCAATGGGCTCACTACCAGGGATGCTGAAGACCATACGAAGTGGAGAAGAAAATGCCGGAAAGCTGATTCCGGGCGCCGAAGCGAGTAAGTAGTAAACGGTAGTCATAATGTTTTTAGATTTTAATCCTCTATTAGTTTTTAACCCCCGACGCAAAAAGAGGGGTGTTATAAGTTTCACGTGTCTGTCTGTGGCACCGTAGCTCGCGAACGGATGAAGCGATTTCAATAAAGTTTTTTGTATGAAAGGTGAGTTACGGGCGAGTGTTCTTAGACATGTTTGATGAAAATCGGGTGAGCCGTTTAAAAGTTATGAGGGGTGAAAGTGGGGAAGAATAACCGAATGTCTGCAAATATAATCGGGGTCTCAAATGAAAGCGCATCACGTGCAATTTAACAAAATCTACATTATAATAAGTATGTACCTATAAAAAGTATAAAATAAAAATTAAATTAAAAATTTAAATAAACCCCCGACACAATAAGTAACCTTTAAAAAGTAAAAAATAAATACTTCGCGTTGGGGGACCAGGGGTCAGGTAATAAATAAGTGGGAGTGGTCCCCCAACGAGAAGTATTTATTTTTATTTTTTACTTTTTAAAGGTTATTGTGTCGGGGGTTTATTTAAATTTTTAATTTAATTTTTATACCTAGTACTCTATTACTATTGCGTAACCTTGGCTGTACGATCTGACAGTAGGTACTTACAGGCCACATTGAAAATCAGGTACCAACCATCTAATTCCCAACGCACTCTAACTAGCAAACATGATTTATTTTGCAATGACTAAACCGAATCACATACATGTTCAATTCTGTATATTTTTGCTTTGTTTACTCATTCGTCCCATGTGTATGGCTTACTCAAACTGTTCGTTGCAGAACATGCTTCCTACATTATGGAATTAAGTCACGTGTTGGATAAAAATCACCCAACGATTACGACACATCCATAGTTCAGAGTTAGACTAATATAGTTGTTTTATCTCACGAAAGCGGGTGACCCCTACTTGTGTGTGTAAGTGTACATGCACACTGTCTTTATGTGCGTAAGCCTGGGAGCGCGCAACAGGGTTGCCAACCCCAGCATATAGCTAAACTGTAGATATGCCAGAAAAAAACTGTAGAAAACGTGTTTTTTTTATACCTACAGGGTTGTAGGAAGCTCCAAGTTTGGATAAATATGTTTCATTCATTTCATAGCACATTTTTATTTCAGTTCCCACGACAAGCGGTACCGGCAGCGAAATAACAGGCGTCGCTATCTTCGACTACGAAAAGATCCACGCTAAGACCGGTATATCCCACGAATGTTTACGGCCTACCCTTGCTATGATTGACCCACTCCACACCTTGAGTATGCCAGAGAAGGTGTCTAACTACTCTGGTTTCGATATCTTCTGTCACGCGTTGGAGAGCTTCACGGCGATCCCGTATACTGAGAGAGGGCCTGCACCTCCAAACCCGAAGTTGAGACCAACTTATCAAGGCAGCAATCCTATCTCGGATGTGTGGTCAAGATTCTGCTTGCAGGTAGTTATTTTTATCTTGCCCTTTTGGTGACGGATTTAGAATACCTGGTGTCACCACCCCATTCCGCCCTGAGGGTGTCGTAAGAGCCGAGAAAACGGAATGACAAACCGATAACCTAGCCACAAGAGCAGGAAAATTAGATGCAATTTGCCAGCCCGTCGGGCCAGCGTGACACAGTACGATAATTACCCTTCATGTAATTGGAGGAGGGCCGCTTCGGCATTGGGTCCTGTATGGGCTGAGTAGTTGTAATAGTAGTAGGTATTTTATATGGAGCGAGCAACATAACTTTCACAGGCCCTCTCCAAGTATTTCCGCCGCTCGGTGTTCAATCCCGATGACCTGGAAGCACGCTCCGCCATGCACTTGGCCGCAACTATGGCAGGCGCCGGTATCGGCAACGCTGGCGTTCACCTGTGCCACGGCCTCGCCTATCCAATCGCCGGGAGCGTCAAATCTTTCGCGCCTTCCCAAGACTATGGGTGAGCTGGTAAATTTACTTGAAACACTGTAATGTAGTGTCGCGTATTCGAATATCATTTCGTGTCATAGGACACCATCAGGATGGAATGGGGCGGTGCCACTATGTATTCTAAATCCGTCACTACTCGGACGAGTGTATTAAAGTTAGTGCAAAACCATAGACGGAGAGTTTAATTCTGTTTAAATATATTTTTGTCAATATACTGTAGTGTAACCAATATACCCTTTGTGGAAATCCTTGGGGGAGGCCTATGTCCAGCAGTGGACGTATTTTGGCTGAAATGATGATGATGATGATATTTTTGTCATAGAACCTCCCCCATAATACCGCATGGCTTATCAGTAGTGATGACCGCGCCCGCAGTGTTCAGGTTCACGGCGCCAAGCGACCCGGACAAACACTTGGAGGCGGCCAGCATTCTGGGTGCTGACGTCACTGGCAAGAACAAAGCTGATGCTGGTAAAGTAAGTATACTTCTCAGCTCGTAAAAATAATGACACCCAGGCTCAGAGCTAATGCATCTGGTTTACACAAAGACGCTTGCCCGGCCCCGAAATCGAACCCGGGACCCCTACAAGTTTTGAGTCTGGCTTGACAGGTTGCTTATAGGCTTGTAGCAAGTTTTCCTTCTCTGCATATAGGCAAGCTAGATAGCAGACAGCCTGCTGTCAGTCTCCTCAGTGCCTTTAGCTCTTATGGCACCCCCAGGATGGAATGGGATGGTGACACTTTAGTATAATACACAACAACGTTGAAAACTCTGAAACTATGGGCTCCTGAAAAGCCCCCCCCCCCCTTTTAAAGTGGTGTATAAAAGTAGCCTAACTTACTCCTTGTTACATCAGCCATCTATAGATTAGATTAGTTTTGTTATGTGTACCGTGTATACATCAAAATGCACCTAGTAAAATAACCAATTTCATTTATTTGTAAAGATGATTAAGATATCTAACGGTTCATTAACTTATACATACCCATTTTTTAGATTCTGTCCGATACTATACTGATGTATATGGATAAGATGAACATTGAGAATGGTCTTCAAGCACTGGGTTACACGAACAACGATATACCAGCGTTGGTTGAGGGAGCGTTGCCACAGGTAAACTAAGCTATTGTATTATTGCCAGTTTCTTTTTAAAAAAACGAAACCCCTGTGCTTGTAATACTTGTGTCGCGGGGCCACTTTACAAACATGAAATTCACGAACACAAACGACAACCAGACTCGAGCAAGTGCCTCTGGTTCAGACCAAGTCACTTGCCCGACCCCGAATCGAAGCCGGGACCCGTCGACCAAAAGGCGGTACGGTACACCCAGCCCTAAGACTAATGAGGCGAGTTTCATCACTATCATCACTACATAGTATAAAACAAAGTCGCTGTCGTCTGTCCGTCCCTATGTATGCTTAAATCATTATAACTACGCAACGGATTTTGAAGCGGTTTTTGTAATAGATAGAGTGATTCAAGAGGAAGGTTTATGTGTATAATACCTACATGCATAGTATTGTAGAGAAACACTCATAAATTTAAAAATATTAATCATTACACCCGGGCGAAGCCGGGGCGAGCCGCTAGTATTAGCTGAGGTCTGTTCGGCTTCGGTCGAACGGCGATAAGTGTTTTGTTAAAATGAAACCGTTATTTCACAGAAACGTTTGTTAAGCTTGACGCCCGTACAGCAATCTGAAGAGGACTTGTCGACAATTTTACAAGAATCAATGACAGTATTCTGAGCTCACAAAAGACGATATTATTTAGTTTTAAGGTAATGGTGCTATGTACTATATACATTTGAATATATTTTGGTGAATGTACTCTGATTTTTTTGGGTCCCGTTTGTAATACCAATTTTATGCTTTTACGTTTTGCAGGATCAGTGATACATAACACCTCTGTTGTTGCAAATATGTACGTCCATAGGCGCTTAATCTGGATTGCTATTCGGACCGATCGATCGGGATCGGAATTCTGACGTTTCTATTGCGAAGATTGCTGTATTGTCTCGCCATCAAAATGATGGACCCATGTTTCTTCCATTGTTGAGAAACGAGACAAAAAGTTTCTTGAAACTTGTCCAACAATATCTTTGTACCACACATTACAAAGATATTGTTGGACAAATAAATCTATCTGACTCCAAATAAATTCAACTCCGTTAAGTATTTACAATATTATATATTTACATCAGAAGGATACATCAGTAGGGACCGAACGCGGAAAATAAAAGCAATATAAGAATTTTCAAGACCACAGTAAAAGAAAATACCAAAAGTGACAGTCAATAAAATTTGGTTGCCATAGAACCCGCGCACGGAATTTGCATAGGACTCGCGTGCGCGAACTTTACGGCGGTATTCAGATTTTAATGAGGATACAGATGTGCGTATGCGCTGGTAGTTATCAACATTCGCCCCTCCACTCCACTGCCAACTCGTCCTAATCAATACATCTCCTCTATTTCCGTTACAATATATTTTACTTTACGCAAATGTCCACAGCTTAGTTAAAATGGGTAAACTAGTACTTAGTTAGTACGTGAATTAAAATGTACTGAAATCTTTTACTCGTCAAATACATGTTGTATTACTAACGGAAACGTGGATTAAAACAAAAAAAGAAGCAGAATTTTTTGAAATACCGAACTACTCGCATATTTACAGTATACGAACAAATGGTTTAGGAGGCGGAGTGTCCATTTATATACACAAAAATATAAAATATAGCATAAAGGAAGAACGATATGTACATGGTAATCATTTCCTACTTATTGAATTGATAAATCAATCCTTATGTATTGGTGTAATTTATAAACCTCCTTTGAAGACAAAAGTCTTCAACCAATGTGTGTTGCCAGTGATGACATATGGAACTGAGACGTGGTCGCTCACTATGGGCTCCATCAGAAGGCTCAAAGTCACCCAAAGTGCAATGGAGAGGGCTATGCTCGGAGTTTCCCTGCGAGATCGAATCAGAAATGAGGATACGATGAAGGAGATACGCAGGAAAACCAGGGTCACCGACATAGCCCACCGGATTGTCAAACTTAAGTGCCAGTGGGCTGGGCACATAGCTCGCAGGACCGACGTCCGATGGGGCAGAAAAGTCCTCGAGTGGCGACCGCGTTCCGGAAGGCGCAGTGCTGGTAGGCCTCCCACACGGTGGACCGACGACCTGGTTAAGATCGCCGGAAAGCAGTGGATGCGGGCGGCCCAGGACCGGCCTTTGTGGAAATCCTTGGGGAAGGCCTATGTCCAGCAGTGGACGTCTTTTGGCTGAAATGATGATGATGATGATAAACCTCGTAACTACTCATTGCTTATGGAAAAAAAATTTACGAAAATGTATTATAGTTGGAGACTTTAATATAGATTTATTACGGAAAGAATGCAGCACTAGAAATTATACCGACATGATACAGGAATCAGGATATAAAATAATAAATAATACACATGAAAGTTACACTACCCGGCAAACTCTACATACGAAGAGTATAATAGATCATGTATGCACAAATATAGAAGAAGCAAAGATACACCTTTTTTTTTTTTTGTTTTCGCTGGGTAAATGCTTTATGCATACCACCGCACCCCGGGGGAAAGGTCGGTGATTATGTGGGACTCCGACAAGGGTCGTTTACCCAAGCGTCGTTTACCCACTAAAACCCCAACGGCATACCCTCACACGACGCGCTTGGGGCGCCACATGTTCGCGTAAACGCATTCTACTGTGACGCCCCGGCGTGGTGCCCGCAACGCGGGCAAGCGACTATCAGAGAGGGCGTCCGGTATACTGGGACGCCCTCAGTCATCGAGGATTTCGTCGGTGGTGGCTCCCCCGAACCACCACCGGCCTCCTAGGCGAGGGCAGAAGGGGCCCGCACCGTCACGAACCCCCCTCCACCCCCGCCTCCGTCCGCGGCGCGGGTCACCCGGAGCTCCCTCCCTTGCGACCCGCCCCGCTACCCCCTTCTGCGACATCGGCCCCGCAGAAGGAAGCCCGTCAGCCCTCGGGCCGGCGGCAACCAGAGGACACCGGCGCACCGCAGCCGTCCAGGGCCCGCAGGGAAACCCTGGGGACAGGGTCCACCGTCTACCCAGGTCCCCGGAGCCCCCGTCCAGGGCTCGCAGCGAGACACTGGGGACAGGGTCCCCATCTACCTAAGTCCCCGCAGCCCCAATCTACCGCAGCGCACCAGCGATCCGCCCCGCAGCCCCCCTCCGCGACATACGGCCTCGCAGAGGAGACCCGTCAGCCCTCGGCCGGCGCCAACCCGAGGACGTTGAGTGAGGACTCGGTTTGACGGCCAACTAAGTTGAGCGCCAACCCGAGGGCCTCATGGTGCGCCGCAGCGGTTTACGACTCCCAAGGCAGCTCTGAGGACAGAGGAGTCCCCGGAGCCGCAACCCGCCACGACGCTGGGTGCCGCTCTTCGTCTCACCTCTCCCCGTGGGCCCGCCCGGCATGGGAGGCCCTGGCCGGTATGGCCCCACGGATCATTGAGGCACTCAAGCCCCCTCACCACAGCAAGGTGGCAGCACAGTCGAGGGGGAAGCAAAGATACACCTGGCTTTAATTGACTCAACATTATCTGACCATAGACAAATATATGTAGAAATTAAAAGATACAAGCAATCATTAAGGCAAAAAGTTCAATACAAAGCAATACAATATGAAACACTTTACAGCAATGTGCGGAAAGGAATTTTGTCAGATGATTTTAATAACTACACAAAACTGGAAATGTTTATAAAACAAAATATCACTGCCTCTCAAATATTATAGAGCAAAATACTCAATTTACCCTAAAAGGACTGCATCAACAAAACAATAATTTCCTTTAAAAATGAGAGGAATCAACTATGGCATAGTTATCTATTAGAACCCAATAATGAACAATTAAAAACGAAACTTGCAGATGCTAAAGTAAAAGTTGGTAAGGCCATAGACTCAGATAAAAATTAAATTAAAAATTTAAATAAGTACCATAATTCTATCATCATAAATTACTTGAAATGCAAACAAAATTTTTTTTAATGCTTATTTTATTTTGTCGTACTTTATTTAATTGCTTTGTATACTATTTTAAATTTAGTCAACTGCATGCAATTGATCGCGGTATCACGCCAGTGTACAATTATTTATGTTAAATATCTCAGTTCACCAAGACACAGGCTTGCCTAGTTTGGGACCTATAGTGCAAGTATTAACTCTGTACATCCTATTTTATTAATTAATTAAATAAATAAATAAACCCCCGACACAATGACCTAAGTTCCCTTTAAAAAGTAGAAAATTAAATACATCGCGTTGGGGGACCGCTCCTACTTATTTATTACCTGACACCTGGACTTAATTTTTATTGTCTGCTTTTTATAGGTACACGCTTATTATGATGTAGATGAAGACGCTTTCTAATTTTCTCCCCACCACATATATTTGCAGATATTGGGTATCCCCCCCCCCCGTTTACCCCTAGAGCTTTTTCAGGGCTCGACTGATTTGCATGGAACATATTATTTTGTAATGTACACGTGATGCGCTTTCATTTGAGACCCCACTCGATTATATTAGCAGACTTTCGGTTATTCTTCCCCACTTTCACCCCTCATAACTTTTAAACGACTTAACCGATTTTCATCAAACATGTCTAAGAACACTCGCCCGTAACTCACCTGTCATACAAAAAAACTGTATTGAAATCGCTTCATCCGTTCGCGTGCTACGGTGCCACAGACAGACAGACACGTGAAACTTATAACACCCCTCTTTTTTCGTCGGGGGTTAAAAAGAAGAAATATTACTATGAACCGTTTACAAAATGTCACAACAAACCGAAGCAAATGTGGAAATTGATTAACAGCCTAGCAAAAAGCAAGATTGATCATGGAGGTGCTCCCCCAAAACTTATTATCTATATATATAAAACTCAAAGGTGACTGACTGACTGACATAGTGATCTATCAACGCACAGCCCAAACCACTAGACGGATCGGGCTGAAATTTGGCATGCAGGTAGATGTTATGACGTAGGCATCCGCTAAGAAAGGATTTTGATAAATTCTACCCCCAAGGGGATAAAGAAATGCCTATGAAAGAAAAATGGAAAGTATTTAATATATGTATACTGCCATGTTTATTATACGGTTGTCAAACTTGGGAATTGACCGAAAAACTAGCAAATAAAATTAAAATATGTCAACATGGGATGGAAAGAAGTACGCTAGGAGTAACAAGAAAGGACAGGAAAAATATGATAGACATAAAAAGCAAAACAAAATTCAAGAATGCACACAGTACATACAAACAGCTCAAGTGGAGATGGACAGGACATATGATAAGAGAGAATATAGAAAAATGGATTAGAAAAGTAACGGAATGGTACCCATTAGACAGCAAAAGGAGAAGAGGTAGACAGATTAAGAGATGGGAGGATGACATTAGAAAAGTAGCGGGTCCGATTTGGACACGTACAGCAAAGAAAAGGACAGAATGGAGATCTTTAGAGGAGGCCTTTGTCGGAAGACAGGTTGTACCAAAATAACTACCGTTTGCCGATATTAAATATTATAATAGCTACAATATTAATAGTTAATTAGTTTATATAATAATAGTTAGTTAGTTTATATAATAAGTATACCAAGTATAGATAGTTAAGTAAATCACAGGCACCACAAATAATTTCATGTTTAAAAATAAGTACAACAATGAAGGCTATTTTCAAGTGAAACACATTTTACAT
The DNA here is from genome assembly GCA_905475355.2 of Clostera curtula. Classification (NCBI taxonomy): domain Eukaryota; kingdom Metazoa; phylum Arthropoda; class Insecta; order Lepidoptera; family Notodontidae; genus Clostera; species Clostera curtula. The sequence goes on from FR997795.1 coordinate 15,473,106, forward strand.
TTCTTTAAAGTGTATCATTTGAGCTTATCGTTAAGTGATTTTAATTTAATTTTAGTGTTTATATTAATACCTCTATTAGGCGCTAAACATGCCTATGTTTAGGTGACGCGCGCCAAAGGATCTTATTGATGCCCTTGCAACTTAAGAACTATAACAAAATCAAGAAAAGTATTCAGATAACATCTATTGCCACATTGTCTAGAATAATCTTATCTGGCCATTTTTTATAGAAATGATTCTATGTCTTTTCTTATTTGACGGGTCTATGAAGTTGTAATTTCATGAATTTTACCACTGAACATAATTTTTTTTTTCTATTATAAGTAAAAGTGTAACAAGGTCGTACCACAAGTAAATGAACAATACTTGAGTAAAAAAAAAATATTTTTACGTACTTTTAACCTTTTGTAACTTATATGCCCATTTATAAACAAAAGGACGCCTGTAATTCCTTCAGTTTCGCTGAGGCTTCTCAGCGCTCGGACGTGTGCTCTGCAGCTCAACGTTATTTGACCTCTCGCTCGCACAGTCACTCTCTTTCCCTCGCGCAGCTCTTATGGACTGAGCGTAGTTTGTGTTGAACGTTGCTCTACTTGAATTTATTTTCATTTACTTGTATTTATTGATTCTAGTTTTAGTGTATTAGATTAATTGACTTTTATATTTGCCGAATTAAATTTTGTTTACGTTTTCCTTGTAGTTTGTATTAAAATAAGTGTATAATATGAATTTGATTTTTACATTTGGTAAATTTATTACTAAAAGAAATAAATAGAAAAAGATGGACAGTAAAAAGAAGAAATATCCTTGTGTCAAATATGACAGGTTGCAACCCCACTTTAATCATGACCACTCAGTTGAGAGAAATTCAAAAGTTATGCCAAGGGATTCCCCTAAATTCTTTCTTTAGGTTGGCAGTGTTGTCAATTTGACGGATAGTGATATGTGCGTTTTATTATTCATCGACGTGCGTTTTATTGTGAATTCGAGATAAGATATTTTTTTCGAGAACGGTTGAAAAATATCAGCAGTGCCGGATTAACCACGTAGCAAGAGTAGCAATTGCTTCGGGCCCCGCGCAAAAGGGGGCCCCGCATATTTAAACCCACTCATCTCTGCCTGATCGTAATTTTTTAGTAAAACTTATTATTATGTGGTATATATTAATTACCCGCAAAATAGTAACTTATTTATAGCAAATAAACGTATTGAGTATTGAATTGCGTTTTTACCATTAAATAACCCATAGCAGATCAAGGGCTCTTTGAAAGAATTTCCTACGGGCCTGCGTTTGTTAAATCCTGCACTGTGTATCAGGAATAGAGTGTACATAAGTGCATAAGTAAGCTAATGTCAATAAACTTTTTTGTACTGGTCAATATAATGGGTCAATTTTATTCGATTTTATCACTCATATTGATGTCCAATAAGTCAATAAATCGTGTGAAATCTATAGATTTTAGCTACAGCTCATTGTCTAACGAAATATCGTGAAAAAATGCCCTGCAGTATACCTATACGTTATTTCAGGTCCGCGGGCAGGAGATCGGTCATGGTCTCCACCGTTAAATGTGGTAACACTAACGGAGATAATTTTTTTCCGGGGACTCCCCAACGACACTTGTTCCGTTGTTTTGTGTTACTTTTACCTTTTATTTTACTTTTAACGTCGTCAATGAACAGTGAGTACCTGCATACTCGAGCACAATCTAATATTGTATTTTTTAAATAAATTAGTAAATTAAAATTATGGTTACAAAGAAGAACCCCAGTGGTGCATTTAAACGCAAACAACGCCAAGAAAAAGAACATAGTAAATAAAAATTGCCCAAAATTGACCAGTTCTTAGTCAGCTTTCGGCAAGTACACATGGCCAAAATATTTCTATTGATAGTGACTCAAATAATGTGGTAACTGCAGTGTTGGTTGAAAAATCCAAAACTTTACAAAAATGCGACTACAATTTCTACGAGGCAAGTAAAGTTTTAGCAGAGACCAAAGCAAAGGTGCATATTTATTGAAATGATTTCGTATTAATCAAGTGCAAAGCCAGTGAAACTGCAAGAAAATATGGTATTGATACACATTTTCAAGAAAAAAGGCAAAGACAAGTTAAAAACAATTTTAATGAATTAAAATATTTAAGATTTTGAATAATGTACTAGAGACAGTAATATCTCAATTAGATACACATTTGATTGGTATGACTGCAGTCTGTCATATATTCGTTTTTCTAACACCATAATTTTTATTACATGTTGATGAAGCAACTTTATTACAAAAGTGTGACGAATTACAAAGAAAACCCTAGTTTTTCACTTCAATTTATTAATATTTGCCACCTAGTTTTACCTCAACTAACTCAAGCATGGACGGTTCACCAATTATGTAAGGAAATAATGAGCAAAGTATTTACAGCAATGCTATTATTATTTACAATTCCTGTCACTTCTGCAGCAGCTGAAACATCATTTAGCAAATTAAATATAATAAAAAAATATTTAAGAAATAATATGGGCCAAACTCGACTCCGACATTTGTCGCTATTGAAAACAAAACCGCATCAAGCCTGGATTTAAACGAAGTCATTGATACTTTTGCGAAAACTAAAGCTAGGAAAAAAAGGTAAATATAATTGTTATTTAGTCAGTTGGTAGGCCCAACCTTTATATAAAAAACCTTTGAACCTACACCAAGCATTAATTGTAATTTATGTTGTTACTGTTTGATATTTTATTACCTGCCCTGCAGTGCACAAAAAAGAGCTTAAGTAGCTTACTAGCATTTTTAAAGTATTTGTATATTTCATAATTTTATTTGATAAGAGCTAATCAGTTTACATAGCAGTGGGGCCCCATTTTTTAATTTGCCCCAGGGCCCTTCGTTACCTAGCTACGCCACTGCTCGCTTTCAGACGAGAACTTCCACATGAAGGGGAATATGGTGCATATTCCCCTTCATGAATGATGCCCGACGATTAAATTACACTTTTGAATTATCCCAGTATTTTGTTTTGTTCCTAACCTGTGAACTTCCAGAACCTAAACCAACAGGTTTTAGAAGTTCACGAACGCAACCATATCGTATTGATTGTTTTCATACAATAATGCACAAGAGAGCTACTACCATTGCAGACAGAATACGGGAGAGCAGCAACAGCCTCCTTGGTGTCGTTGCCGACAGTCTGGATACGCACCTGTATATAAAGCATGGAGTATGTAGATGAGGTACATTTTAATTAAAATAGTTTTGTTTAGTTTAATCAGCTTTTGTGCGATATGGATTGTTAAGTGGTCTGAAATAAATTATTATTATTATTTTTATATAAAGATGCAATTTTACACATATTAACGGTTTAACGTTAACTTGCTTTAAATTTTCCGAAATGTAACGTTTCAACGTTTAACGAAGCTAACTTTTTTTGTAGCGGATGATCGATTTACGAAGTTACCTATTTGATTAACGCTGCCCAGCTAAGATAATATGGTACTCAGTGTAGCAGCCCGCCATGCACAAATTCACAGCGCAGGTGCTACATCTCCACATCGTAGAGCGACGCCGTTTGGCTGCGATGCACAGTTTACAGCGCTGCGGTTTCTTATTTTTTGCAGGCAAATGCATCTGCGCTAGTGCAGCTGGTACGGCTGGTGCGGCTGGTGCCACTGCTTTTACTGGCCGAGGAATTGGCGCAGGTCTGAACTTTTGCAGTAACTCTTTAACCAACTGCACCCGAAACTCACGATTTCCAAGGACGTGAGTACGGTTGTGGTTAAACATAACAAACGAATTGTGTATTGACACGTTGACAAGTCGGCGGAAGAGTTTTTTGTACCAGATGGAATTTCTTAACCTCTCTATGGGGAAGGCATGCAGCATTTGATCTTTATGGTCTATGCCACCCATAGAGAGGTTGTAGTCGAGTACTACTTGGGGTTTATATCTGTAGTACCCAAATTTTTCAATTCCGCCGACTTTTATTTGGTGGAATGTGGAGATCATTCCAACCACTCTTCTGTCAAACCACACAACCACACTCACGTCCTTGGTCGAGCTGAAAGCCACCTCTCCCGGTTTCATGTTGGTTTTCGCCTTAATTTTTAAACCCTCCGGAACAAACTCCCTGTTGAGTCGGAGAGTGCCCATCGAATCTGTTTTGTGCTTTACTTTGAGAATGCGAGACAAGAGTGGTGCGTTATAAACATTGTCCATAACGATCGTATGGCCTCTATTAAATAATGGTCTCATCAATCTCAGCACAATCTGAGAAGTAGCACTCTCTGGCTCATCGGCTCCCTCATGCTCTTCAGCCGGTTCCTGCTCCCCCACCTGCGCAACATGATGGTGCCCCTTGCCCGAGTAAACCTCCATTCTCCACAAATAGCCGGTCCTCGACTCGCACAACTCATAACTTTTTATACCTACTCTCGCCTTTTTTGTGGCAATTTTTTGCGAAAATGACAGTCGCCCCTTCCATAAAAGGAGCGACTCATCAATTGCAACATTTTGCTCGAGTACATAGAGGGAACTGAATTTTTTGTTAAGGTGCTGGATGATCGGCATAATTTTGTCGAGTCTGTTGGGCTGCCCCTGCGACAAGGAGGCGTTGTCTACAAAATGTAGACAACGTTTGATAGCTAAGAACCGGTTGTAGGACATGATGGCCCCGAAATCACCAATTCGGAGTCCATCAAATTTGGGATACCAATACTCGTGCTCCACATTGTTTATTACCAGCGACTGCAACATGATAACGGCGAAAAAAATTTTTATGTCGTCATCGGTGACGTCCTTCCACCGGTTCAGCCTGGAGTTGGGCGTATTATTAAGCTTTAATTGATCACTATATCGATTAGTCTCACGGACAATGTGGGCGATAATGTCGTCATCCCAAATTTTCAGAAATACTGCCAAAGGAGTTATGTCCGCGTTTTCAAAAGTCGGGCCAGTAGACGGAACAGTAAAAACTTCCCTGACTCCCTCAAAATACTCCGGCTCGCATCGCCAATCGAAACTGAGCAGGTCTTGATCGGACCCAGGGCCTAAGGCGGTCCGAAGAGCTAAGTCGGCTTCAGCGTCAATACTTTTTATCGCCTCAGCTAGCGCCGGGTCTGTCGTTAAACTGTCAGTGTTCGCCGGATATTCGTCGACATTCCTTGGTATCAAGGTAATATCGACTGGATTTTCTTCCTGTTCGACGTCGCTGCCTTCGCCACGCTCGATATCGACGTCGACATCTGGGATAAGTAGGTGAAGAAATTTTAATGAAATCATTTTATGGAGGCGACACATTCAATGCAAATAATAGTCTAACTTACTCGACTCGTAAGCGCTCCTTCCGGAGCCAGGCGACGATGTCCTAGTAGAAGAAGCTGAAAAATTCATAAATTTTAGTGAAATTAGTCAAATGTCCAAAGAACTATAAAACAATTTTAATATGAAACTAACAAGGTTCAAAGCCCAAAAATTCTCTATCGGCCGGGAAGATGTTTCGAGGTAAAACGGTATTCTGAATGATCCCCTTCGATGGCGATGGTGATGGCGAGAACTGGAGTTTGCGATTACTGTCAATAAAAAATGGTGCATATACATTTCTTTATATTTTTTGCCAATCGAGCTCATGAACATTCACTAGACGGTGAAACAGAATATCTTACTTCTTTCGAGGCGGGGTCCTTGCAGGAGATATGGTCTGTGACTCCGGCGTTGAAAACCCCGGGATTATAATGAGGAGAGGGCACATTTCCTCGGACGTATAGGGGATGGTGATATCTGCAACAATTAAAAAAGAACATAAATTATTGAGTAAGCCAGAGCAAAAAACTGATTTCTGCTATAGTACAAACTGTTAATCTTACCCATGACGGATTCCGGAGCGATCTGTAAAGACGTGCCCGCAGACGGCATCGCTCGGGCATCCATTTGCAGCGGGATTACGATATCGGGAGGTGTGCCCTCAATAACATTATCCTCCACTTCTTTGATGATATCTGGAATTATAATATTATTCGACGTATATCCGTCAGTGGCTGATAGATGGGCAAAATGCAACAAATTGAACCCCCATTTCCAGTAGGGCTGAAATTCAATAGTTTTCAAGATGTTTTGAATTTTAAGGGTTTTTCAATATTTACCCAAAATTTTAAGCCAGCAATATACGTTGGCCCAGTATTGCCAAGTGAACGCCAATACCAACGTATAGACGGTATATTTGCATTGTCTGGCCATCACTCGGTGTCGCTCGCCTAGTTGGCAGAGTAAAGGCAAGCGCCAACGTGTATAGAACTCATTTGGCGTTGCTGGTCACCACTCGCGCTCGCTCGCGATCACTTGCCGCACTTCGGAGCGCTGTCGGTTTTTCTGCACAAATCAAAGGCGCTCGCACGCACTCGGCCAATAGTGTCCACACGTTTGCCAGCGCGCCATTACGCGGTTGGCGTCGGACAAGTTCGGTCGTGTGTACGCGTACAAAATGTCTAAACAGATCAAACAAAAATGTTTTCAAATTTTTGGAATTTTACGAGAATGAAGAGGTTGTCAGGAACTATATACTAAGCTCAGATAGTTGATTTTTCATACTATTCCTGTAAAAAGAAAACTCAATAAAAGAAATTGCAAGCTACATCCACCTACTTCTTTTTTGTCTTTACATTTTCACAACTTTCGTGCGGTATACACTGACATAATAATTATAAGCGCTCATTAAATAAATAGCAGCAGCTGCAATAACTTCTACGTCGTCATCCATCTAGTTTCAAGTCACAATACAAACTGACTGAGCCCAGCGTGTGGGCATCTCTTCAAAATTCGTCTACATTGGCCAATTGCATTTAGTCCATTGAAATGTTACATTTTTTAGGCCTTACCTTGCGTTTCTTAGAGGACGCAATTTTATTTTTTTGATGTGTAGGGGGGGTAAGTATAAAGCTAAAATCAAGTTTGTGGGGTCGCCACCCTTGTCCCACGGCCGCCATCTTGAAAATAGGGGTTGAAACGGTTTTTACGATATATCTCTTAAACTATTTATCTGATAAAAAAAATTTTTAACCTTTTTTGTTGCAAATTAAATTCTCTATAACTTTGGTCCAGTAACTTTTTGTCGTAAAACTATAAATAAAAAAGTTATAAGTGAAAATGTTCAGAAATTCGAGAAAAAACATTATATTTTTCGATATAACTTTTTTTTTATCATTTTACGAAAAAACGATATCAGACCATTTTTGTAGATCGTTTTTTAAGGAACAACTTTTATATGCAACATTTTTTAATTAAGTCAATAGCTAAGGTTTTACAGCGCTCCGAAGTGAGTACTATTTTTCAGTACTCTTAACTATACATATTTTATACGTGGGTACTAATAATGTGTCATCAGTTTTTTTATTTTTTTTTTATTTTGTTATTATAATTCTTTTAATTAGTAATTTTGCAATGTTATTAATAATTAATTATTGACTCTTTTCCTCACCACCCACGAGGTAGAGTCTGGAGGCGCGTTTTTTTTTTACGTGGTATCCCCAATAGGCCTAATCCACGGTGATTTTATAAATTTGAACTACTCCGTCCTCGGTCTTTTCGATGGACCAGGCTGCGGCTCAGCATCTGATCGGTTTTCTGAATCAAATATCAGTGGGAGAACTGGAGAAGGAAGGGGTGTCAATGTCGGCGGTTCATCATCAAAGTCATTTTCATTTATTAATTCTGCGAGTTCCATTACGTTGCTGCAAGTCTCTCCAGAACAATGGAAGCACACTGCGGAACATTTTAGCCCTGCTTTTCGACATCCACACATCGCTTCACAGTTTCCTATGCATTTGCAAAAGATCAATTTTAGAAGCTCAGGGGGTGCTGGAGGTTTATAGCTCTGCACTGGCATCAATAATTTTCCACATTTTTTCCAGCCCCAGTCTTCAGGATCATTATTATTACCAAGCCACGACTGGACCTGATGGTAGACTAGGAAAGTATGAAAGCGAGCTGTGTCTTGTGTTGGAGGAAGTGCAGATAAGTTAAATGTACTTTTTGTCACTGCCTTGGCGAATTGGTTCTTTTGTTTCCTAATGGTCGCTTGGGTATTTTCTACCTGGACAGCATTCTCGGTAACGGCCGTCACATTTAAAATTATTTTAAAAATCAATAATTGTAAAATTCTGTAATGGAGTGGAAAAGAGTCAATAATTAATTATTAATAACATTGCAAAATTACTAATTAAAAGAATTATAATAACAAAATAAAAAAATAAATAAATAACTGATGACACATTATTAGTACACCCACGTATAAAATATGTATAGTTAAGAGTACTGAAAAATAGTACTCACTTCGGAGCGCTGTAAAATCTTAGCTATGGACTTAATGAAAAAATGTTGCATATAAAAGTTGTTCCTTAAAAAACGATCTACAAAAATGGTCTGATATCGTTTTTTCGTAAAATGATAAAAAAAAGTTATATCGAAAAATATAATTTTTTTTCTCGAATTTCTGAACATTTTCACTTATAACTTTTTTATTTATAGTTTTACGACAAAAAGTTACTGGACCAAAATTATAGAGAATTTAATTTGCAACAAAAAACGTTAAAAAAATTTTTTTATCAGATAAATAGTTCAAGAGATATATCGTAAAAACCGTTTCAACCCCTATTTTCAAGATGGCGGCCGTGGGACAAGGGTGGCGACCCCACAAACTTGATTTTAGCTTTACACTTACCCCCCCTACACATCAAAAAAATAAAATTGCGTCCTCTAAGAAACGCAACACCAAATGTAACTTTTCAATGGACTAATTGGTTTTCGATACACTTGCTGAACGTGTAGGCAGTAGCACTTGCCTTGTATTAAATTGCCTACGCTCGCGTTGGCCTAAGCTCGGCCAACGTGTATTGCTGGCATTACATATACTTCCAAATAAAAAACATTTGAATGATTACCATTAGAAATTATGTTGTAGATGGCACTTCTATTAAGCTATGAACATAAATAAAACTACTTATTTAATTATTTTTTTTATAAAATATCGATTTAGACCTATACATAAAAAAGCATATTCCAACTATAGGCCAATAACCATACTTCCAATCATAGACAAAATTGCTGAAAAGTATTAGGTTGTCGTGCTGGCTCTTAAACAACTTAGAAATGGAAAGGCCCCCGGTGAAGACGGAGTTACTTCAGAACTTCTGAAGACAGGAGGGATTCCTGTCATACAGGAACTGCAAAGACTCTTTAACTCCGTCATTCACTGCGGGAGAACTCCTAAGGCGTGGAGCAGGAGTTTGGTGGTACTGTTTTTTAAGAAAGGTGATACCACACTTCTTAAAAATTACAGGCCCATCTCACTCCTGAGCCACGTCTATAAGTTGTTTTCAAGAGTCATTGCGAACCGTCTCGCCATAAGACTCGATGAATTTCAGCCTCCGGAACAGGCCGGGTTTCGTAGGGGTTATAGCACCATAGACCACATCCACACAGTGAGGCAAATTATACAGAAGTCCGAAGAGTATAATCGGCCCCTGTGTCTAGCTTTTGTGGACTATGAGAAAGCTTTTGACTCCGTCGAAGCCTGGGCTGTTCTTGAATCCCTTCAGCGATGCCAAGTGGACTATCGTTACATCCAAGTGTTGAGATGTCTGTACGATGAGGCCTCTATGTGTGTCCAAGTACAGGACCAGCGTACTAAACCCATCCAACTTTGCCGCGGAGTGAGACAGGGGGATGTAATATCCCCGAAACTGTTCGCAAGCGCTTTGGAGGATGTGTTTAAGACGCTGGACTGGAAAGATAAGGGCATTAACATAAATGGCCAGTACATCTCACACTTGAGATTTGCAGATGACATAGTCCTAATGGCGGAGTCGCTGGAGGAGCTACAACAGATGCTGACCAGCTTAGCATCAGCCTCGCGACGGGTGGGTCTCGGCATGAATTTGGATAAAACCAAAATCATGATGAATGACCACATTCATCCGAGACCTATCGTCGTAAATGGTCATCTTGTTGAAGCTGCTCCAGAATATACAGCCTGATTCGGAAAACCCTATCCAAGCCGAAAGGGGGGTGTAGGATGGGTCTTGAGTAATAGATCTACGGTGACAGATTTTCTTTATCTTGACCCATCAACGAGAAAAATGGCTTTTTCTATTTTCATTTTTAATGTCATTATCGACACCTGTACATCACTAATATGTACATTACATAATCAGCCGGCGCAGCGGTGAAGGGTCGTTTACCTCATTAGGTCAACTACCTACTCTACTACTACTCATGAGCTCCTGGTACTAAAGTTATTTGTATTAAAAATATTAAAATGTGTTCCCATTGGGTTCCGCACGTAATTATTTTATAAAATGATTTAATTTAAATATTTTTCAAGGGTTTTGCGTAAATAAATTATCAAAACTTAGAAGACATTGCTTTACGAGTAATATTATTAACCTTTGGGTCATTTGGAAATACTTCATAGTTAATAAGATGTATGGAACAAACATTATTCCGTATGGTGATGGATTTTGAATGCATAGGGTCACCACCCCATTCCATCCTGCGGGTGTCATAAGCGCCGACAAAAGGAAATGACAACTGAAAATCTAGCCGTAGGAGAAGGAAAACTTGATACGAAACCTTGTGCCAACCAGTCTAGCCAGCGTGGCGCAGTAGGCTAACCTGTAATGAAAAGAGGCCCGACACACCAGTAGTAGTAGGCTGAATAGTAGTAGTAGTAGTATGGAACAAGTCATTTTCAGTCTTCATAAGTTTCAAAATAAATTAGGAATCATGGAGAATGTATTTGAAACCTCCATTAGCAAGTTAAAATAAAACTAAGATCTTGAAACTACCCACAATACGAAGTGAGAACTGTGGTAAGGTCAACCAATTAGGTAGGTACATATTTAGCTTTTGAACTTAAAGTCGTTTTAACGTACTTAGATGGTTTTATTAGGAACTGCTGCTGGGAATGTACTGAAAATAAAACTTAGGGATAACTATGCGATAAATTTCGGGTTTTACGATTTTGGCCAATATGTAAAGTAAATGCCATTTCTAAGCATAAAGAAATGTACGTAAACCGTCTGCTACTCTTGAATTTTGTCAGCAACCCACTTTATCACCAAAATCGCGGCACAAAAAAAGCTAATTAAGGAGAAATACTAACGTATTACCTTCTAAAATGCGTTACCCGGACATCTTGGCCAATTAGCTAACTTTTCTGCATTTATTAGAGGCGCCCCAATTTATTAGTGCCTATTTTATGAGCTAAGAGTATAAAATTGTTTAACACGCCGTGTAGTAATGGATGCGAGTACACAAAAACCCATTCCATCCTTAGGGTGTCGTAAAAAGCCTCAATAGGAACGCAAGAGTTAGTCAATCTAGGTTCAGGAGAGGAAAACTTGAAGCAAATCCCGTGAAAAGGCCTCCGGGCATATTAAAAAAACTAGCATTTTACTACAAATAAGAGTGCCTAAGTCTAAACGCAGTGCTGGTAGGCCTCCCACAAGTTGGACCCAGGAACTGGTAATGGTCGCCGGGAAACGATCCTTGAAGGAGGCCTATGTCCAACAGTGGAAGTCTTTTGGCTGAAATGATGATGATGAAAAGTACCGTTTTCGGACAAGCCACTATTTGTTCATCTTACGCAAAATGAACCCTAATCACGCACACATGGTGATGCAATGCTGTGTATTGTAATATTAGTTAAAAGTACCGCCTACTTTAAACATTGTAGATAAAGTTTATAAAATGTTGCTATCCCTTTCTCAATAGTAATATTTTCATGCCATCGACAAGGACAACATACTTCATTACTTTCGTACAAACGTGACAAAACGCGCGCACACCACACATGCGTTCAATATGATGTCAATAAAATCGTCCTTATTAATTAACGTTAAAATAGTTTATTGAATAATCTTACAATTATAACTCACACAAATAAAAATTAAAAGTACTGTTATAATTATTTTCTTTGCCTTTCTAGTACTGCCTCTGTCACTTTTTAGCACAATAATTCATTCGTATAATACCAGGACATCAGAGATCGGGCGAAGGTACGCGCCTTACGTATTGTTTCTAAAACGGTCTTAAGTATACACTGATTATTTCGTGAAATCATAACAAGGCCACGACAGCGCTGTTTGAAACCGCTCGGAAACTGAGAATCCGTTTAGTAGTTACTGGGTTCGAATCCCATCAGGGAAAATGCTTTTTGCTACTATTTTTTAAACAAATATTTAAAATATTTCGTGATAGCAGGTACATTTTTGATGGTGTTCCGAGACTAGGAATGCTTACCACAATAAAGCTAGACTAGTTATAATAAACTAAATATTATGAAATATCAATGCAAAGGAGCAGAACTCACTGGATGGTTCTCTAAGCGGTATTGTTCTTTTCGTCGTCTCAGTCCATAAATGACCCACTACTGAGTCGGGCCTCCTCCAAATTCATGGAGGGAAATTATGCCACGCTGGCAAGACGGGTTGGCACAGGGTTTGTATCAAGTTTTCCTTCTCATACGGCTATGTGATCTGTCTCTTACGATCCTTTAGTCGCCTCTTACGACACCCTCAGGAGAGTGTGGGTTGGTTACATTGTGTATTCTAAATCCGTCATCAATATTTTTGATATTTTCTGCCATATTTTCTTGGCTTTAGTGCCAAGAAAGTCTCCCCGTTTAGTAAATTCAAAAATACGTTCAGAATGTGTGTGAAACATGCGAACAACGTGATTTCAATAAAATCATCCATATTAATTAATGTTAAAATAGTTTTATGTACGGTTATAATTATTTTCTTTCCCTTTCTAGTACTGTCTCCCCCACTTTCTAGCACAATTTGAACTTCATTCATTCGTATATTAAATACCAGGACAACAGAGATCGGCGAAGGTTACGTCATGCCACATACCATGCCGCCTTACGTATTGTTTATAAAACGGTCATAATAATAGACGGCTTATTTCGTGAAATCACAACAAGGCCACGGCAGCGCTGTTAGAAACCGCTCCGACACTGGGAATCCGTTTAAAAGTTACTAGGTTCGTATCTCCAACCAGGAAATGCTTTTTGCTAATATTTTTTTTCGTGAAACATTTAAAATATTTCAAAATTATTATGTTACACTTGCACAACCACAAGCCTTAAAATGTTATTCATTTTTGTTTTTCTTTTTTGTATAATAAATGCTACCACATGTACCTTGTAGTGGAGTATCGATAAGTAGGTACCATAGGTGCAACATAATGTCTTGTAAATAACGAAATAATATTTACGTTTATAATTTCATTTCACGCTTTGGGTTTAAGTTTCCGTTCATTACTCAGAACTCATCGAATCAAAAGAACGCCGCCGCGGCTAGGCGACTGTAGATTTTTTTAATAGGTTTATGAACCTATGTGTGTATGTTTACCAAATCTGGGTTAAAGTTTCGTAAACATACACACACAGGGATTTGACCGTGTGGTGACGCATTTCGAATACACAATGTCACCAACCCATACAACCATAAGGGTGTCGAAAGAGGCAACTAAAAGAACGCAAGAGGCAGATCACCTAGCCCCAAGAGAAGGAAAACCTGACACAAGCCCTGTTCCAACCCGTCTTTTTTTTACGTTGAAATTCCTCTTAGCTGTCGCTGGATACCCGACCGCTAAACACCAGCCTCCTGGGGATCGGAGAGATGGTAGTTGCGCCCCAACCTACCCACTACAAACAACGGTGTCCCTCAACTGCCCGAAAGATTACATAAAAAAAAAAAAAACTTAACTCCTGCCGATGGTATACTCCATGACCCTGATGGGACCTTGGCCCGCTTTTACAAGCTACCCAATCCATTGAGAGGCACGTGCGGGACATTGCACGTGCCTCCGTCAGGCGCCAGATGAAGTAGCGCCCGATCCACGCGGCGCTCAGTTGCGGTGACAGCCCTGGTCCGCCGGCCTGGCCGCCCTCCGCTGCTAGCGGCGGCAGCCCTGGTCCGCCGGCCTGCCCGCCCTCCGCTGCTAGCGGTGGCAGCCCTGGTCGCCCCTCCAATGCCGCCCTCCGCTGCTAGCGGTGGCAGCCCTGGTCCGCCAGCCTGGCCGCCCTCCGCTGTTAGCGGCGTCAGCCCTGGTCGCCCCTCCAATGCCAGTGGCGGCAGCCTTGGCCTCAACGCCTGGCCGCCACTCCGCTCCCATCACCTCGCCGTGTGACGTGGCAGTTTAAGGCTCTCGAGGCAACTCCGAGGACAGAGGAGTTCCCGGAGCCAAAGACCACCACATCTCTGTGTGCCACTCTTCGTCTGGCCTCATCCTGTGAGCCCACCCGGCACGAGTGACCCTACGCCGGTATGACCCCAACGGATTTCAAAAGGCACGCAAGCCCAACACAACAAGGAAGCAGCACGGTCGAGGGGGTTCGTATCAAGCCTCCCTTCTCTTGCGGCTAGGTTCTCGGGGCCTTGTCATTTCTTTTTGTTTACGACACCCCCAGGATGGAATGGGCTGTTGACAATATGTATTTTAAATCTGTCATCACACGGACGGTACTAGGCTATCATAAATTAGTAGAGATCGGTTGCCGCTGCTAATTGAAAGAAATAGGCCGGCCGCCCTTTGAACTTTTCGCTTGTTCCGAAGAATAGATGATTTCAAAGCATTATTGTAGATTGTTGTTTATTTTTGGGTAGGAATAAAGTTCAAAATGTTTCAAAGCAGTATGGCGGATAGGTATTTATGTTTTGGAACAGCTATTTTGTTTTAGTTGCGCCTGCCGCCGGTGAGCCCTTTGATGCAAGCCGAACCGCGCTCTTTGTTCTGACCGACACTGATCCTTTCAGTTTGGCGACTCGCTCGGCGTGATAAAATTCAGATTCCGTACAATTGTTTAATATTAATTTAACTACATTCTTAACGCATGTCGTAACTCGCAACTAATCTGCACAACACGCATAAAACCGTGTATTCTTTAAATCTTTTTCCGAAAATGTGTTTGATGATTCCAGAATTAGATTAGTATCATTTCATTATGGCGACTTCACATTAATAAATTATTTAATGAATAAAAAAAAAAATATTATCTAAAACAATTTGCTTCCGAACCTACACCTTTGACAATGTTATTTTAAAAAATCATAATAATTATAGGAATTCATTTGTTACCATAACGATCCCTAAAATTGAATACAGTGTTTATTTATTGTTGTCGCATATTTTTCTTTGATTTGATTCTTTCACCAGTTCACTTTACGAGACCGACTAGGATAGTTGTAGTCTAGTTTCGCGTTGGATTGCAGTGAATTTAGCGCGGAATCATGAAGATTATGGCGTTTCCCCAATAAAAGGAATCCGTCGTATAATTGGACGTTACCTAGGTGTTTGTTATGTCTGTGGTGGATATCGATGTGCTTAAAACATGAGTGCGTGTGACCATGATAACTTTAAATCATAATAAAGCTGAGCAGGATTTGAACAGAAAATGGTATGTACAAACTTTCAAATAATTAGGCAATATTGCAATTTCATCGTGAACCAAACCGAACCGTTCCGGAAGGCGCAGTGCTGGTAGGCCTCCCACACGGTGGAGCGACGACCTGGTTAAGGTCGCCGGAAAGCAGTGGATGCGGGTGGCCCAGGACCGGCCTTTGTGGAAATCCTTGGGGGAGGCCTATGTCCAGCAGTGGAGGTATTTTGGCTGAAATGATGATGATGATGATGACTGTGAACCGATTATTCGCTGCCTTGTTGGTCTAAGGGCTGGATGTGCTACCTTTGGTACGCTGGACCCCGGTTCGATTTTCGAGGTCGGGCTAGTGTACTTGCTCCGAGTCTGGGTGTCGGATGTGTTCATCATACAGGTTATAACTAGTGTAAAGGTTTTGTTTTTTAAATAAATACAAGTAATAAAAATTAGCCATGGGGTGTGTGTTTTCGAGAAATTGTTTTTCTAGGTGTTTGAATAAGCTCGACACTGTACACCGAACTATTTTAACATAAAGAGCGTCGTTCGCGCCTTGCGTTTTCTTCCACAACAAGTACCAGGCTAACATAAAGTAACAGATGCTTGTTGCTAATGTGTTTTAACTTTCTTTACATTCGTGTGCGTGAAATGGGATGTGGCAAGTTTTATCAATGTGTTTCAAACTGATGATTGTTGGTGATGTGATTGAACTTTCTTTACATTTGTGTGTGTGAGCAAGGATGTAACACATTTTATCGATAAATCGGTCAGGTTTTTTTAAATTTTTATCGAAACATTAAGTAGCTTGTTTTCTCTTCAAATTTTGCACAAAGATTCCCTCAATGGTATACTATTTTTCCTCTCTTGGATAGTATACATGTAGTGCGTCACCCTGTATATACCTCGGGCAAATTTTGCAATTAGGTAGGAACAGCTTCGATAGGGAGGCCAAGAGGAGAATCCAGCTGGGCTGGGCAGCATTTGGAAAACTTCGTCGAGTCTTCTCGTCGCCCATCCCGCAGAGCTTGAAAACGAAAGTTTTCGATCAGTGCGTCCTACCCGTCATGACCTACGGCGCCGAGACGTGGACACTCACGGTGAGACTAGTCCACCAGTTTAAAGTCGCTCAGCGTGCTATGGAGAGAGCTATGTTGGGAGTTTCTCTGAAAGATAGGCTCCGTAACGAGATTATCCGACAGAGAACCAAAGTCACCGACATAGCTCAGCGAATTAGCAGACTGAAGTGGCAGTGGGCTGGTCATATCTGTAGAAGAACCGACAACCGCTGGGGTAGACGAGTTCTTGAGTGGAGACCGCAAATAGGCAAGCGTAGTGTAGGACGACCCTCTGCTAGATGGAGCGACGATCTGCGAAAGGCTGCGGGCAGCGGCTGGATGCGTCAAGCCGAGGACAGGGCGCTATGGCGCTCTTTAGGGGAGGCCTATGTCCAGCAGTGGACTAATGTGGGCTGATGATGATGATGATGATGATTAGGTTGGGGAAAAAGTCTTTTCGCATTATAGTATGTATGAACTTGTAATAAAATCTCTTTGGCTATACTATTTGTATCTGGCTGGTTTTGGTATCATTGAAAGTTTAAATTTTAAAGAACATACTTCCAAATTCAAATGGGCTGAAACTAACGAAACTATAATATACTACATCGTCATAATATGTATTATTGATATTTCATAATCATGTATTATTGACGACACGGCTAGCGCAGTGGTTGAGCGATCGACTGCTGCGCAGCATGTCGCGGGTTCGATCCCCGCACGGAAGAAATATTTGAACGACCTACAAGTATTTGTTCCGGGTCTGGGTGTTTTCTATCTATAACTAGCGACCCGCCCCGGCTTCGCACGGGTGCAATGATGAACATCTAAATTTATAAGTGTTTCTCTACAATATTATGTGTATATAATATATAAACCTTCCTCGTGAAGCACTATCTATTTAAAAAAACCGCTTCGAAGTGCGTTGCGTAGTTTTGAAGATATAAGCACACGGACAGGGACGGACAGACGACAGCGACTTTGTTTTATACTAAGTAGTGATATTTATGTATTTACAAAAAAAAAATGTATATCAGTAGTTTATCATCCATCTCGTTACCATAACACAAGCATTAAGTTGCTTACCTTGGGACAAGATGGCGTTGTGTGAAATGTCCAAGGATATTTATTTATTTAATTAGGAAAATGACTGATTTTCATTTGTTTTTCGTACATTCAACATGAGTCTAATAAAGAAATTAGATACATTTTAAAACTTTACTACAAAAAAGGAAAAAATGCAACGCAAGCCACAGTTTATGGACCTAGTGCAGTGTCTGTGACAGTAGCACAAATTTGGTTTAAGCGTTTTCAATCCGGAAATTTTGATGTCAAAGATGCACGTGGTCGCCCCATTACGGTCAAATGGGTGCCATTTTTGAAAAAGTGGAGCAAGATACAGCAGTTACGATGTAGGTGAAGAACTGGGAATTGACCACAAAACAGTTCTGGCGCATTTGAAAAAAAAACGGGGTACACAAAAAAGCTCGATATTTGGGTACCTCACGAACTCACTGAAAGAAACCTAATGAACCGTGTATTCATTTTTGATTCTTTACGTTGTAATCGTAATGAAACCGAACCATTTTTGAAGAAGCTGATAACTGGTAATGATCACGTACGACAAGAACGTGCGAAAAAGGTCGTGGTCAAAGGCCGGTCAGGCTTCATAGACTGTGGCGAAACCCGGGTTAACTCGCAACAAGGTGATGCTGTGTGTGTGGTGGGATTGGAAGGGCATTATTAATTATGAGCTGTTACCACCAGGCAGGACCATCAATTCTGAACTCTACTGCGAACAACTGATGAGATTAAAGCAAGAAGTTGAGAGAAAGCGGCCGGAATTAATCAACAGAAGGGGTGTGGTTTTTCGTCATGATAACGCTAGACCTCACACATGTTTAGCCACTCAGCAAAAATTAAGAGTTTGGCTAGGAGGTGTTAATGCATCCGCCGTATAGTCCTGACGTTGCACCTTCAGATTTCCACCTGTTTCGGTCTCTTCAGAATTCTTTAGGCAGTGTCAGGTTACATCACGAGAGGACTGCCAAAACCACTTGTCGCGGTATTTTGATCAGAAGTCCCAAAATTTCTATAGCAATGGGATCATGTCCCTACCTACAAGATGGCAAAAAGTTATCGAACAAAATGGTACCTACATACTTTAGTTAAATGTAAATAAACTATATTAAAAAATGATTTGAAATTTCTTAAAAAATGCTAAGAAAAATTTTTGCCCTCTTTTTTTTTAAAATTTTATCCGCGACCAGTTCGGCGTGCATCTTTGACATCAAAATTTCCGGATTGAAAATCCATAAACATCGCAATTTTTTTTCGCGGCTTGCGTTGCATTTTTTCCTTTTTTGAAGTAAAATTTTAAAATGTATCGAATTTCTTCATTAGATTCACTCATTACTTATTTACTTGACAGTACGAAAAACAAATGAAAATCACACATTTTCCTAATTTGAATTTGGAATGATGTTCTTTAAAATTTTAACTTTCAATGATACCAAAACCAGCCAGTTACAAATAGTATAGCCAAAGAGATTTTATTACAAGTTCATACATACTATAATGACAAGAGTTTTTGAAAAGACTTTTTCCTCAACTTAATAAATTGTAGTGAAGATAATATGGATGAAAAAGCAATGTTTTTAAAAATATTTAGAGCCACATACCCTGCGCACGTTTTAACTCCCACGGCTGGGGTACACGTGGGGGAGGGACAGTCGGTACCCCCGGTAGAAGTGGGCATGAGATCCAGACCTGCGTGTCTTCTTCCTTGTGTTTAGACTTTCTTTTTGCTTTTCTGTAAATAAATAAAGTAATGTTGACGGATACCACACCATGAACATGTTCGACACTAACAAGCTAGCGACAGTACGAGCAGGTATAACTTTGAATTTATTTTTGAATTTACTTACTTTGGTTCTGGAGCATCAGGCATCTTAAAGTTGCCTACTTCCTTTTTTCGCTTGAGCTCCGCTAGTTGTTTTTTTTTTACCGGAGACAATTTGGCCACATTTTTAGCGCCCGAAGCCTTCGCCGTTTTGAGACCCTTTAGTTGCTCCACCATGGAATTTGGACTGAAAACAGCAATCGAATGGATGCATGCAGCTTAAACAATTTAATATCATAAAGGGTAATTATATTGATTTTTCAGCGATTGTTCTAGGAACGGGCCTAGAGTAGGGTCCACAGCTAGGGTTTTTGTTTTTTTTTACGTTGGAAATCCTCATGGACTCCGGGGCGCGGAAAGATGGTAGTTGCGCCTCAACCTACCCACTAAAACCAACAGTGCCCCTTAAGTGCCCGAGACAGGGCCACGGGTTTCACTCCTTCCGATGGGGGAGCTCCGTGACCCTGATGGGCCTTGCGGGCCCCACGCTTTGATGGGGAGCTCTGGACGCTCCCCAACCCACCGAGAGACACGTGCGGGGCATTGCACGTCAGGCCCCGGATGAACTGGCGCCCGATCAACACGGTTGCGGCGGCAGCCGTGGTACGCCTGCCTGGCCGCCCCTCCGCTGCTAGTGGTGGCAGCCCTGGCCTTACCACCTGGCCGCCCTCCACTGCATTCACCACGCCATGTGTCGCGGCATTTTAAGGCTTCCGAGGCAACTCTGAGGACAGAGGAGTCCCCAGAACCAAAACCCACCACGACTCCCCTTGTGCCGTTCACCGTTTGGCCTCTCCCCGTGGGCCCGTCCGGCATGGGTGACCCTGAGCCGGTTTGGCCCCAACGGATCCTAAAGGCACGCAAGCCCCCTCACCACAACAAGGTCATAGCTATGCCGTTGATTTGGGTATAGAATTGGTTTACCCAATATAGATAGCCGGATGTTAGGCAGTGTTCAAGTAATTGCATATTCCAGAGACAAGTTGTGGTCACTTAGCTTCTTTTTCACGATTCACGACCTATAAAGTCAAATATACCCTTACAAGATGCAGGTGTTTATAAACTCGACTGTGAGTGTGGACTATCCTACATTGGGCAAACGAAAAGAAGCATCGGTACCAGAATTAAAGAACATATAGCTGATATAAAACATAACCGCTCAGCGAAGTCTGCAGTTTGTGAACATACCACAAACAAGACCAACCACTATATTCACCGCGACCGGCCTCAAATACTGGCAAAGGAAAACCAGTACTTAGCAAGAATGCTCCGCGAGGCTATTGATATCATCAGGAAACATGCAAACTTCAATAGAGAAGACGGTTGGCAAGTACCACCTGCTTGGGACCCGGTTATAAAATTAATCAAATCCCAAGCCCGACACAAAACTGCAAGACCGCAAGATACTGTGAGGGACTTCTGTATCAACCGAGCACGTTATACATAGCTATGTTCAGCGTTACGTACCCCGCCACGTCACCGCGCCTACGTGACAAACAACATGACTCACGGGCATAATAGTGCGTCACCGCCAATAGAATGAGAGCTCATTAATGTCTCGCCAGTATATAAAAGCCCACAGCGACAACTGCCATCCAGTCGTCCCGCGACCACGGACACTGCAAAGTGTCTGAAACGTTGGGAATAAAATAAAATAAAGCGATCATAACCGTGAAGACATCATTTCCTGCAATGTGTAAAGATCGTGAAAACCTAAGACATCATTACATATACCCAGATAATATACAGGGTGTCCCAAAAATAGCACGCCACAACGACACTGGAAGTAGGTAAGCCCTAGGTCTATTCCACAAAAAAAATGGTTGTAGAAAAGTCTCATGGAACTCAAGATATTAGAATTTTTAGTTTTTTTTTTAAATTATCCGTTTTTTCAATCTTTGTAACAAAATTGTCACAAATACTTACTTAATATTCATGTTTTTATTCCGAACTCATCACTGATTTTTTGTATTTTACACCAATTACCGACTAATGATTAGTTAACTTTACTCCGAAAATTATCAGTAATGAGTTTAGAATAAAAAAATAAACATTAAGTTGGTATTTGTGACGATTTTGTTACATAGAACGAAAATACAACGGGTAATTTTCAAAAATATTGAAAAATTGAAATATCTCGAAATCCATGAGACTTTTCTTTTGCCATTTTTTTTTATGGAATAGACCTAGGGCTAGTCTACTTCGTGTCGCTGTGGCGTGCCATTTTTGGGACACCCTGTATACTTTATTAAGATAAACATGTACGTATAGAATAGAAAAATGCTTTTGAATGCATTTGCATAAAATTCAAATCATACTTTCGTAAGAAATTCATTCGGCTTCGGTTATAGCGTCAATTTCGGGTATAGTGACGTGTTTTTATAAACCATTTATGACAGATTCCCAGAAATCCCTTGGGAATATTGCTATTGAGTCGACAAAGGCACAAAGATTCATCCATAAAAATATCAAGCTTTCATGTCATTTGTTTTTAGAAAAAATGATAAACAATTTAAACAATGAAAGCGAAAAAGTTGGTCTTATATTGAACGAGGAGCAAAACGAAAGTATTAACAAACAGTCACACTAATATGATATACTTGAATGGAAAGCCGCTTGAATATGTAAAAAGATACATTTACTTGGGAAAACAAATATGGTTTGATGACAATATGAGGAACAAGAAGTTGAGCGCCGTATCAACATTAGTTAGAAAAAGTTATGGTCCTTGAAGGAAATTCTGAAAGGGAGTTTCCCCTTCACCTTAAAAAACCGTTTTAGATACCTGTGTTTTGCCTACTCTCACATACGGGTGCCAAATGTGGACTTATAACACAAAAATAAAAACTAAACTAGCAACATGCCAGAAAGCTATGGAAAGGAGTGTACTAAAACTAAGAAGAGTACAAAAAGTAAGAAGCAAATGGATAAGACGGGAAACGAATGTTATAGATGTTCTACACTACACTCTGAAGCAAAAGTGGAGGTGGACAGGACACATTGCAAGATATACAGACAAAAGGTGGACAGTAAAGGCAACTATGTGGGAAGGACCAACAGGAAAAAGGAGAAGAGGGTGTCCTAGAAAACGATGGATAGACAATATAAAAGCGATTGCAGGAAGCGAATGGAGAAAGATAGCATTGGACAAAGAGGGCCGGAGCAAGCTGGAGGAGGCATATACTCAAGAAGGAGTTCCGATCAATGGTGACGAAGATAGTATAGTAGAAGAATAGATATTTACAACATTCAATTAATTTAATTTTAAATAGTTTAGATATGTTTTTTATTGTTCTTTCAGTATTTATGTGAATATGATATTTATAAATTAATCATTATTATACTTCTTTTTTACATTTGCTTAATTAGATTGCATGTAAGTTGTTTGATTGGAAATAAACATCATCTTTCCTTTCTTATTATTATCGTTTGTTTACATTAACAGATGGTCAAACAAATGCTTTGTTTGTATATAGGACTACGTAGCACTGGTAAATTTTAGACTTTAAATACAACTAATGACAAGTAGGAAAATTTTTCGTTGGCAACATTATCATTAGCGAAAGCAACAGTTACAGTTTGGGAAAACTTATGTGAATATTGATGATCAAATTATCACTACTGATAACTTGACTGATAATGAAATTATTGAGTTCGTGCTTCCAACACAAGTAAAGGAGTATGAAGAAGAGGAAGAATATTGCAATATAAATGGAATTCCGACTAGTGATGCAATATGTGCTTTATTGTGAATGTCCAAATAATTGAAATGTAGAACGAATTAAGGAATAATGGAGTACATCATACGGATTACTGGTCAATCCATCTAAAACCCAAGTCATTATTGTCGGCAGCTCACGGATGATTTCCAAAATCAACTGGTCCAACGTGCCACAGTAATTCTTACCGGGGCCACTCACATGCTTGCAAACAATCGTACATTGTACGAATGTTTGCGCGCATGTCAGTCAAGGGCTGTCTGTCACATTCATTCGCAAACTTAGCGGCTATGCGAATGGGTTCGCATACTCAATTTGCGAATGGGTTCGCAAACCTGTTTGCGCTTTCTCCTGCACATGTTTACGAATGTCTTAAGAATCATTAATTTTTTTAAGTATAAGCGGCCATTAGGGAATTTCTCTTCTTTTTTAATTCGTCAATAGAACATTGAAGAAAAAAAGAATTTTAAATTTTTTCCCAGGCGTCATTAACGGCCATTCCATTTTTAACCCCCGACGCAAAAAGACGGTTGTTATAAGTTTGACGTGTCTATCTATCTGTCTGTCTGTCTGTGGCTCCGTAGCTCGCGAACGGATGAAGCGATTTCAATACAGTTTTTTTGTATGACAGGTGAGTTACGGGCGAGTGTTCTGTTGTTTGATGAAAATCGGTAAAAGTTATGGGGGGTGAAAGTGGGAAAGAATAACCGAAAGTCTGCAAATATAATCGAGTGGGGTCTCAAATGATATGTTCTATGAAAATCAGTTGAGCCCTGAAAAAGGTCTAGGGGTAAACGGGGGGGGGGGGGTTGTTATACCCAATATCTGCAGATATATGTGGTCTGGAGAAAATTAGGAAGCGACAAGAATCTATGAAACTAATACATCGCGTTGGGGGACCAGGGTTCAGGTAATAAATAAGTAGAAGCGGTCCCCCAACGCGATGTATTTTATTTTCTACTTTTTAAAGGGAACTTAGGTCATTGTGTCGGGGGTTTATATTTTTTAATTTAATTTTTATTATAGGATGTCTTTTGAGGATCTCATATTCATTGCGCAGGAGATAAAAAAAAAGGATTTCAATGATCTCCATCATCTTGGTGTTATTACAATCCATTATGAAGGTACGCTAAACATGAGTCGTCACGAACTATCAAAATAGCGACACGTTCGTTCCCTTCGCAATCGTGGGCGCAACTGGTCACACGAATGTGTGGGAGACTACGCGAAGGTTCGCGGTTCGCGCGCTTTGATGTGCTATAAAAAACCGACACCGCTTGGAAAAGCACGCAAACCCATTTGCGAATGTCGTCCTACACTTGTGGGTTCGCGTATTCGTGCGAATGTGAGTGACCGTCTTTAGATGGAATACACATCCCGTTTACTAATGTTATAAAAAATTTAGAGATCTTCATTGATCAAACGCTTTCTTGGAACCCTCAGTTGCAGGAAGTAAGTCGCCAACTATTTGCTTCTGCTGGATCCTTGCGTGAGAATCCTTTCTTCCCACTACTACCAAAATTGCGCTGGCTCAGTCTCTCCTCCCTATTCTCGACTATGCCGATGCCAGCTATCCAGATCTCACTGAAGCCCAACTAGACAAGCTTGAGCGACCCCAAAATCTCTGTATAAGATTTATATTTGGTTTACGTAAATATGATCATGTTTCAGAATTCCGCACTAAGCTCAAGTGGCTTCCCATTCGCCGTCGCCGGGATACTCATATTCTTAGCGTACTGTGCAACATATTGTTTAATCCCTCTACCCCGCGTTATCCCAGAGAGCAATTCGAATTTCTTCATACCACTCATTCACGATCTCTAAGGTCATCAGAAAACTGGGTACTACAAATTCCTTCCTACGCCACTAACTTCTATGGCCAATCTTTCTCTGCGCCGGCTGCAAGTTTGTGGAATTCTTTGCCACTTTATATTAGATGCACGGAGTCATTCCCAATTTTTTTTAAACTGGTAATAGAACACTTTTTATAACCTACGTGTCACACACTTGGCACATATTCTATCACTTGTTAATATTTTGGTATGTATTTATTTATGTATATGTTATATGAATATATAAGTACTATTTGTATGTATCTATTATAATTTATACAATCATTGTATAAATTATATCATCATATACACTATAAAGTATTCATTCTATCAAATATTTCTTTTTTCCTTTCCATATTGCATAATAACTTATATAAACATTAATCTTATATGTACCTTTTACTACCCTTTCTTAAGTTCTAAATAATGTTCATCCCAAGGTTGTCTGTAAGAAATAACTTTTAGCGACAAGACCACCCCTTGTACAAAGCGTTGTATTTTTTTGTGTTCATCTATTTTCATGTGTACAATAAAGAGTTTATCTATCTATCTAACAGAGTGCACAAAAAACTAAACTTAAACAGTGCACTATAACCCATTTTTTCAATAACACCCATGTATACCATAATTATTTACAGTTAACACATATGTACATGACTTTTTATTACATTGGATATAGCAACAACATGTAGGTGGTCCATCCGAAATTCACTGTATTAAAGTATAATACATATATAACAACACACTCAGGTTTAGAAAAGTCTGTTCAAATTCCATTTTGAACATTAGGCTAATAATTAGTAACACTCAAATACTTACGAACTTAATTCCTGTAGCAACACTCGACCATTCTGATTTGTGGTGGTAGGGTGTTCCATAATAGTATGAACTGTACAAAAAATGAACAATCTAGGAAGTCAAGAAGAATGGATATGGCACTGTAGTTGCAGATTGAGAGAGGAATGTTTTTTTCTCTAATCCAGTAATAGATTTATAATACATTGTGTCACCATTTCCCATTTCATCATAAGGGTGTTGTAAGAGTCAGCAATAGGAAATGACAAGGCCGAAATCCTAGCCGCAAGAGAAGGAAAACTTGATACTAAACCCTGTGCCAACTGGTCTGAGCAGTGTGGCACAGTAGGCTAATTACCCTCCATGTAGTACGAGGAGGCCCGACTCAGCAGTGGGTAATGTATGGGCTGAGAAGTAAAAATTCAGTAAATCCAGTAATCCGAACATTCCAATAATCTGCCTCTGGTATAAAATAGTGCCAGATTAGTGAGATTTTATTGTTTTATTAAATATCACTCAAAAGTATCAATACATTGAAAAAATAATATCCATGTGACATAATTTTTTCAACAAGCCTATCTCTTAGCGTGCTGCTTGCCCCAGCTTTATCATAAACCGCACCAACGACACTTCACATTTGGAATCCAAGATTCTTGAAACTTAGTTGACATATTTTGCTTAAGTTTTTTTACTATCCCGGCTGGTGATTACTTGATCTAACATATTAATCGCGCTTGGTATGATAAAACAGGCCAAAAATAAAAGTTTATGTAGAAGTAGTAATGCTCACCGACGGAAAAAGATAATAAATTTATTGCGCCGGCGAGCAAAGCAGACACCAAAATGTATCGGGTTTTATTTAGAAAAGGCTAAATTTTGTGTATGATACTCACTTATAATGAAACCTTTATTTCTATGTAGGTATTAATAGATAACTACAACTTACCTTAAAAGTAACAAAACACCACGTACGTAATTAAACTCAACTCAAGTACTAATATTAGGTTAGTTTAGTTAGGTATTTAACTTAAGGATGATCGATATACATCGATGTTGATTAAACATCGATGTTTATCTGAAAAACATCGATGTTTTGATATCGATGTCTTGTATTCGATAACATCGGCACATCGATGTTACAGGATTAAAATATCAAAACCCCAATAATTCTTTTGAGCACCATCTAGTATGCATTAGATGTAACAGGAAAACTCCTCGCAAAGCTAATTTTCTTACAGTGTGTGCCCAAAAACTACTAAAAGCGTTATTTTTTTCTTGAAACTTTTAATTTCTAAAACAATTAATACATTTTCTTAATTTTAATGTAAAGTTTTATTTGTTACCTAAAAACATCGATGTTTTTCAATCGATATTTTTTGTACATCGATACTTATGGTTCGATGTTAACATCGATGTCAACATCGATGTTTTTCAAATATCGATCATCCCTTAACTAAAGACACATTGATATGTCACCACACCCATCCATGGGCATATTAGGGTAGTCCCTCAAAAAAATAATAATTTTGTATTTTCGACTTTTTTTCTACTAAGTCGTTGGTTTATCGTTTCTTCTTATTTGTTCGCTAAATACTTTGTCCCCATTTTTTTTTTTATTAAAAATATACATTCCAAAAATATCCATATTGCAATTTATAATATTTTTACGTCAATAATGACTCGTAAATATTCGTAACATAAAATACGTTTGTTCTCTTTCGAAATTACTCATTTTTGTCTTATGAACTCTATTTTAATGAGCTGATTAAATGTATGCAAAATATTAATTTGGGGAAAAAGTCTTTTCGCATTAAAGTATGTATGAACTTGTAATAAAATCTCTTTGGCTATACTATTTGTATCTGGCTGGTTTTGGTAACATTGAAATTTTAAATTTTGAAGAACATAATTCCAAATTCAAATTAGGAAAATGTGTGATTTTCATTTGGTGTTCATACTGTCAAGATGAGTGGATCTAATGAAGAAATTCGATACATTTAAAAATTTTGCTACAAAAAAGGAAAAAATGCAACGTAAGCCGCGAAAAAGAATTGCGATGTTTATGGACCTAGTGCAGTGTCTGTGAGAGTAGCACAAAATTGGTTTAAGCGTTTTCAACCCGGAAATTTTGATGTCAAAGATAGACGTCGCTCTGGTACGTCGCCCTTTAAGGGATAAAATGGATGCCATTTTTGAAAAAGTGTAGCAAGATCGGCATATGAGCAGTTACGACGTAGCTGAAGAACTGGGAATAGACCACAAAACAGTTTTGGCGCATTTGAAAAAACTGGGTACACAAAAAAGCTCGATATTTGGGTACCTCACGAGCTCACTGAAAGTAACCTAATGAACCGTGTGATTCTTTATTTGTGATTCTTTATTACGATGTAATGAAACCGAATCATTTTTGAAGAAGCTGATAACTGGTGATGAAATGTGGTACGACAAGAACGTGCGAAAAAGGTCGTGGTCAAAGGCCGGTCAGGCTTCCCAGACTGTGGCGAAACCCGGGTTAACTCGCAACAAGGTGATGCTGTGTGTGTGGTGGAATTGGAAGGGCATTATTCATTATGAGCTGTTACCACCAGGCAGGACCTTCTGAACTCTACTGCGAACAACTGATGAGATTAAAGCAAGAAGTTGAAAGAAAGCGGCCGGAATTAATCAACAGAAGGGGTGTGGTTTTTCATCATGATAACGCTAGACCTCACACATATTTAGCCACTCAGCAAAAATTAAGAGAGTTTGGCTGGGAGGTATTAATGCATCCGCCGTATAGTCCTGATGTTGCACCTTCAGATTTCCACCTGTTTCGATCTCTTCAGAATTCTTTAGGCAGTGTTAGGTTAACATCACGAGATGACTGCCAAAACCACTTGTCGCGGTATTTTGATCAGAAGTCCCAAAATTTCTATAGCAATGGGATTAGGTCCCTACCTACAAATGGCAAAAAGTTATCGAACAAAATGGTACTTACCTACATACTTTAGTTAAATGTAAATATAAACTACACTTCTGGACACATCTATTGGCCCACCTTGTATTTTCAGTTTCGTTTGGTCCTAGCTAAAATTTTAAATTAGGTCGAGCAAAAAGTTTTTATGCAGTTTTGAACCTGGCACATTCACAATTTCATTCAATAGTCTTTTTTTGAATTTCGACAGAATTTAAAGAAACAAAAGACAATTTGGAGCCTGTTTGTTGATATCAAACAATCGAATACTAAGAAAACTTGGTTTTATTGGTTTACTTGGATTTAATTCTTGAAAAAGTGATTGATATCTTTGGTTTTGCAACAAACATTACTTATTCTTAACATTAAGGTGAGGTTCTATCAATAAACTTAATTTAAGTCGATCTGCGGTCCGAAATGTTTATCGGAGGTACCTAGAGACTGGCGGCTTTGTTCGTCGCCAAGGAAGGCCACGATCTCGGGTCACAACTGAAAGGCAGGATCGATTCATCGTGACAACCAGCTTGAGAAATCGTCACCTTACCTCCATTGAGATACAAAACCAACTTCGCGACTTCCACGGAGTAACTGTGAGCGCTCGAACTGTTCGGAGAAGGTTAAAAGAACGCGATATGGTACCACACAAGACAGCTAATGGGCCCAAACTAACGCGAGCCCACCGAACAGCGCGCCTTCATTTCGCACGCAGTCATTTAAATTGGACACAGCAAGATTGGAGCCGTGTACCTACTCTTTTCTGATGAGTCTAAAATTGTGTTACATGGCAATGATAGAAAGAAGCTTTAGAAGGTCTACCAACGTAAGGGAGAGCGTTTCGCACAATGCTGCTTTGAAGAGAGGGTTGCTTATGGCGGTGGCTCATGGACTGTCTGGGGCGGTATATGCGCGAGCGGCAAAACTCAACTTGAGGTTGTTACAGGTCCACGGCTGCCAACATTAAATGCTGAAAGGTACATTCGTGAGTGCTTAGAACCTCACGTGATACCATACGCGGACTATGTGGGCCCAAATTTCCTTTTTATGCATGATAATGCAAGAGCCCATGCGGCCGGCATCGTCAGGGAATATCTTCGGGATGTGAACATCACAGTTATGGACTGGCCAGCCAGAAGCCCAGACATGAACCCCATTGAGCACATGTGGGACGAGCTAAAAAGACGTGTTAGGGCTCGTCAGCCACTTGCCCAGACGATGCAGGAGTTGAAAACTGCCATAGAAGAGGAATAGGAGATGATCCCTCAAAATTTCATAGAGCGGTTGATAAACTCTATGCCTGATCGTATGAGAGCTGTGGTAGATGCCCATGGAGGCAACACGCGTCATTAAATTAAACCTTTATTTGATAAAACATGTTTTTTATTCAAAAATCAATTGCCTTTAACAAGGCGCATATCCGACTTGTTAGGCGTAGCTCCATGTCGTATGGTATTCTGAATTCAAATTTAAAACAATACGATCGAAAAATATAGTAAAATGTATCAGGTTTAAAACTGCATCAACAGTTTTTGTTCAATCTAGCAATCATATTTCGGTAGGGGCCATCGAAACCTAAACTCTAAAGTGGGCCAATAGATGTGTCCAGAAGTGTATATTAAAAAATGTTTTGAAATTTCTTATAAAAATGCGAAGAAACTTTTCCCTTACCTATAATTTTATAGCTTTTATAGGTTTCGTTTCAAGTTTTCCTTTTCTTGCAGCTAGGTTTTTGGCCTTGCCATTTCCTTCTGTCGGCGCTTACGACACCCTCAGCATGGAATGGGGTGGTAACACTATGTATTCCAAATTTGTCACCACACGGACGACTGTAATAAAATCAATAAAAGTAGCCTAAGTTACTCCTTGTTACATCAGCTATCTGCCAGTGAATGTTCCGTCAGACTCTGCCCGGCCCCCGTGTTCCAAAGTCGGCCAGCCGAAACAAACAGATTCCCGAAAATTGTAAAAAAAATTGTTTTGGTATAATATGTACTGCACTGAGTAACATCACTAATTTTATTTATTATGTAGATGGATGATAAATTCATTACCTTAAGCATTTTTTAGATTCTGTCCGATACTATACCTATTGATGTATAAAGATAAGATGAACATTGAGGATGAACTAAATGCACTGGGTAAGGGCCCTAACTCGCAGAGACGCCATGGCAACGTCGCTGGCTTCGTAGCCATGGGGACTCCTGGCTACTTTCGGTTGCCAAATGGAGTAGCCAGTGGCGACCACTAAATATTTAACGGCGATAATCATTAGATTAAAACGAAACCAGATTATTTCACAGAAACGTTTGTTATGCTTAACAATCTGAAGAGGATTTGTGGACAATTTTACAACCCTGGCAGCATTACACGTTCACTGTTCACTCCAGATCACGATCCAAGCAAGGCCACGGATCGTAATAGATTGACGAATCGTGGTGTGGCTGGTCGCGACATTAGACGGTCAATCCAGATCACATCAGATACCGTCGAATGCACACGCATTCACAACTACTAAATGGATCTGAATTAGAAAAAATCTTGTGCAGCAATAATTATTGCTTGTTCTCTAAAGAAACGCGTGAAGAGGAAACGTTGGGTTAAACCATGGCTACTAAAGAGGAATATCTATAAATATTTGAACTTGTTAGATGAAATTCCATGGACCAAAAATATTATCGTCACGTCTACTAACTATGTACATTGAGATGTAGTTGATATTTTACTACTACCATGCCCATACATGTCCCACTTCTGAGACGGACCTCCTCCAAATATATGGAGGTCTGGAGGGATCCCTCCCACACAGGCCAGACGGATTAACACAGTGTTTCGTATCAAGTTTTCATTTCTCCTGCGCCTATGTTATGGCCTTATCATTTCCTTTTGTCGGCTCTTACGACACCCTCAGGGTGGAATGGGATGGTAACACTATGTATTCGAAATCCGTCGGACACGGACTGTTTGTGATATCGACGGTAAAAATATCTAGATAGTAAAAATACGTTGCACATTTTTAATTGATGATTTCTTGACGGTTCTGATCGTGTATATTTAATTGAATTCCTAAAGTTTCAGACACTTTGCAGTGTCGTCCGATGGATTTCAAAATATCTAGATATTTTCTGATCCGAATTCACGATCTGCCAATCAAAAACCTTACACAGTCAATCTGGATTGAGATCAATGATCACGATCAAGGATCGCAATCCAGATGGAGTGTGTAATGGCTGCCAATCAATGACTGTATTCTGGGCTCAGAATTAGATATTAATTAGTTCTAAGGTAATGGTGCTATGTACTATATGTTTGAATCTATTTTTATGAATTTATTTTCCCCAATGTTTTTTTGGCTCTCTTTGGTGGTAAACATCTTACATCTAGCTCGAGGTCAGAGACTATGTCTGGCTATCTCCTTTTTTTTTTTTGTTTTTTTTTTTATGGCTGTCTCCTTTTAAACTCTTGTGGCTTTATACTTTTACGTTGTGCCGAAACAGTGACCCATAACTCTTCTGTTGTTGCAAACATATCCTTAAGCGCTCACCACGAGGCAAGCCTTCAACTTAAGCGCCACCCTAGATAATAAAAAGTTTGTTCATATTGATTTATCACTCAGCACATAAATTACCCACTGCTGAGTCGGCCGTACTTAGCCACGCTGGCGAGACGGGGTGGCACAGGATTTCGTATCAAAATCCCTCCCCTATAGGAGAAGAAACCCCGGGGTGAAGGGTGTCGCGGAGCAATTTGGACCCACGGGGCAGCAAGCGCGGCGCTGTACACCCCAGGGAAATAAAGTAGGTATACCTCCGTCTCCTCACATGCGGGTAGGGGGAGGGGGGTCGGTGGCCATACTCTTTCGTCTGCGTAATTTTTGTAAAAAGGGTACAAGGTTTTTGCATCACGTATTATTAATTAGTTTTCAGCTAGTTAATTTATTAGATAATGAAAATGGTAGATTTTGGGTTATCAAAATAAATAATATACTACGGTGTTAGTGTTTAATTTTTAATAATTTTAAGTACATAAAATAAACCTAAGAACTAATTTGTATAATATATAATATGTATAATCTTAAATTAATTTGTTGTAATTTGACTTCGTTTGTTACTTAAAATGGAAAGAGCGCTAGGTGTACATACGGTCGCGATTGTTCTAGAAGGCACTGTACGGATTTTGTTAGATATGTATACAGCCGTGACTAGCGCTTACAACTATCACTTACTGCTTATGTAAGAGTTAACGCAGTTGTTAGTATCGAGATTTACTCGGACACAATCATGGTGCGAACATTATAACTCCGCCTTCAAATTCAACGATTAATTGCGTCCAATCAGATGTAATCAGAACACATGTAAGCTTTTTATACCGACTATGACTACAAGAGTGGTACATAAATACTGATTACTCGATAAAATTACAACATTTCTATGATACAGATAATATAGAGTAAACAGGTCCTTTGATTTTGTACCCTGTTAACCAAAATCTAGTAAACAAATAGTGACGCATTAATGAAACTAAATTTAAGCTTGCATTCGTTACGTAAGGCGGAGATTTACTTACGACCTACAGGAGACTTAAAGTTGCTAACTTCGCGTAGTTATAACGTTCGCACTGTTTGTAATGTCAGCAGCTCACACAGCTTCGGGCACGATGTGGCTGTGGTGGAATGGACTACTCTCATAAGATAAGTTGGAGGCATTCACAGTGACAGTTTGCAATGGCTGGTAGCGGTTCAACTTAGGAGTAGCTGGGCCGGTAAGGTCCTCGGACAGTTGTTGGTAGACCAGGCCACAATCTTTCTTCGTGCGACCCGGCTGGCTCATGGCGGCGATTATGGCACTGTTGTATCTCATCTGCTTCGTCCTAGTGTTACACATCATCATGACAACCTTGGCGATGACTAATAGAAGCAAGATAGCTCCCAGGACGGCGATACAAATCGGCCACAAGTAGTCGTAGCGTCCGTGCTCCTCTTCCGACTTCGAGGATACTACTTCATCGTATTCAGGGAATATGGTCTTGATGTCAATGACCCGGTGTTTCAATGGAATAGATTCTGGAGTTGATGGCATTTCTGTAGGTGTTGGTAGCTCATCGAGTGGCTTCATGGTGCTGGTAGGCTTCGCAGAGTTAATAGGCTTCTCGATGAGGTTAACTTTAATATTTACGTCATCGTCGTCATCGTACTCTTCACCGGCATCGTCACCCTCGTCATCATCATCCTCGACAGAGTCTTGATCGTCGTCTTTGTCATCGTCAATCATATCGTCTTCTAAGTCATTGTCATCGGAGATCTTTTCGTCGTCCGGAATCTTGGCATCCTCCAGAGTGTTTTTCAGATCGAAGTTTCCGTCTAGGTCTTTGTCGATTCTCTCCCAGATTTCCTCAGACACGACTGGCAGAGGCTCCACTCTATGTGTTACCGGCAAAGCGTCTCCACACGTCTTGCGTGCGAGGAACTCCCAGCTGTAAGTTCCCAGATCATCCTCTTTAGTGTCTTTAGCCA
The DNA here is from genome assembly GCA_905475355.2 of Clostera curtula. Lineage (NCBI taxonomy): Eukaryota > Metazoa > Arthropoda > Insecta > Lepidoptera > Notodontidae > Clostera > Clostera curtula. The sequence goes on from FR997795.1 coordinate 15,507,295, forward strand.
TGTTAGCAATGCTAGCGCTTGCGTTGGGGGAAACTTTACGTTGGCTCAGCCATGTCATAAGAGTTTCGAAATCACGGCTGCAAGCTAGTGGGTTGTTAGTTATATCAAGTGTATTCAGTTTGTTCAAGTGGTCGAGTTCACTCTGTTTGATTTCAGTGATGTGGTTATAAGACACGTTGAGGAATGTAAGATTGCCGAGGAGGGTTGCGGAGCGGTTCTTATCTGCACTCCACAATGATGTCAATTCAGCATGGCTCATGTCTAACCAGGTGATCATAGGTGTAGGGACGAACACTTCTGCTGAAAATACTCTCAATGGGTTGCCTTGAAGGTTAAGTTTACCCAGTTCGTTATTCTTCTCGAATATTTTCGGATACAATGTAGTCAAAAAGTTGTTAGCAAGGTTTATTTCTACCAGTTTAGGGCACACTGAAAACACTTTGCTGCTGATAGATGTGATTTCATTGTCAGCTAGATTAATCACTGATAAGGCTGAGAATGTCTTTAATGCATCGTCGGGGATCTCTTGGAGACCACACCTTGACGCGTCAAATAAGTAAATGTTGAAAGTGTCCACAGAACATGAGAAACCTTCAGCAGGCAAATGCTTAAGCCTAGGGTTGTTGGAGATTTTGAAAATGTCTAGTTCAATATTTTCTTTGATGAGAATGTTTGACATGAAGTCCAAGTCATTGTAAGACAGATCGAGATAATTAAGCTCAACAAGCTTGTGGAATGCTTGGTTGTGGATTTTTTTAATACTGTTGCCACTGAGGTTAAGGTTGGCGATGTACGTCATACCGTTAAACATGGAAGGTCCCACGAAACGGATGTTAGTCTGTCCCGCATTGAGGGTGAGTAAATCCGAGATTTGTAAGCCGTAAACAGTGTCGATTGGGTTTCTGGAAATGTGTAGAGTGGCAAGTTCATTGTTATCTGAGAAGATGTCATCGGGCAAAGATGTTGATTTGATGTTGTTGTCGCTAAGGTCCAGCTCTTCTAAATCCAGCAACTTTCTGAAAGTATCAGGATCCATATCAGACAGGTCGTTGCCCGCCAGATTCAGATACATCAGACCTGGCATGTTTTTGAAGGTTTTATCAGTAATGTACTGCATGTTGCAGTAAGAAATATCAAGTTCCTGCACCGACGAAGTGTTCAAGAAATATTCCTGGGAACCAGCCGCGGGGAATTTCAAAGGATTGTTTGATAAGGTTAGTAAAAGGAGTTTCTTGTTGTGTGCAAATGTCTCAGGGTGCAAACTCTTCAATTTAGCATTTGACAAGTTCACTGCGTAAAGATTTGGCAGACCGTGGAATGCGTTGGGGCCTACAAAATCGATCGTGCTGTTCACAATTTTCACAGTTGTAACTTGATGTAAACCGAGCTTCTTGAAAATGAAGTCTGTCAACTGAATGGGGTATCTAGGGTCGGCGTTTTCAATCACGAGGTCCGTGATGTCATCGCCGAACTTTTGCGTGCCGATTTCGAGACGATCGCACTTGGCCGTCCTATATCCTTGAGATACAGTACATATGCAGTCTCTAGGGCACGGTCTGTTTTCGTTGTACAGTACTTCTTGATCGTCAGCCGCGTCGAAGTCATCATATTGGAACAGGTAGTTGTCGATATCCTTGGTTTCCTTCTTTGTGTCGGTCTTGCTGTCCAGTGGCTCGCTAAGAGCTAGCGTGCATGCTGCCAGGAGCAGTACAAACTCCCGGGACCTCGCCCCCATGTCGTAGCGAACTCTGGAAAGAGGAAAAAATCACATCAATGCAGTGCTTGGGTGTTACATCAATTATGTAGTTTTCTCGAAACACGAGGTTGGTCACGTTTACTAATAACAGTTGTGGAAAACAATGGCACAGTTTCTTTTAGTAAAATGCTTTTACTGGTAACAATGAGCTAGCATTTCAATAAACCGTTGTAAACGGAACAATGAAAAACAACGTTCATAAATGGCCCTGTTTTTTTCGTAGATAGATATCCTTCAACAGTATTTACACAATGATATGGGGTTTATCGTAACGTATTAATTGTAAATTACTTCTATAGCGATAAGAGCTTCTACTCAGTCAACTGTCAAGTCGGGCCTCCTCAAATTACAAGCAGGGTAGCCTATTTGCACCGCTGGCTACACAGGATGGCACAGAGTTTCGTATCAAGGATTCCTTCTTTTGCGGCTAGGTTTTCACCATAGTGATCATATTTTGTCGGCTCTTACGACACTTAGTATGAAATGGGGTGGTGACACTATGTATTCTTAATACGTCACCATAATGGGGATAAGAGCACTGGCATCGAAATGGCTTGAAATAATAAGGACAATTATTTCTAGGACTAGTTTAGAACAAAAACAAAACAGAAAGCTACGTTTTTCGTCAGTCGATTTAATGGATCACGAATTCTTGGCAACTATATTCTTCACCTTCGCAAAATTCATTGATCGAAATAAACAAAATATTTTTTCTAGGTTATTCTAAACTGTACGATCAGTCTAGTTTATTATCAAAAAATATATGCATGGATTTTAATTTTGTTAATAAACTTTTGTCTGCTTATAGGGAAGAATTGTTTAGGGAAGTACAAATCCAATTGATTTCTTTTCTATATATATGACACAAAACCTGCATCGTTCAAAATAAATATAAGTATAGTTTTATTGTTTACTTTCTTAATATTTGTCGCACATATCTGACCAGCCATTTCAAATAAAGAAGGCTAAACGATTTTTAATTCAAACCATAGCGAATACATAACAAACCATATCTATAGAGCTATATCTTTATAACCAACTATACCAAATGTATACATGCGGTACACAGATGTTGGCATTGTTCTAGTGAAATCTTATCTGCACATTGTCCATCTGTCGGTCTGTAGTCATGACTCCAACATACGGGTTATACAAAGTGCTCTTTAGTCTTTTATGAGGTATTACGCTACAACACAGATTTACATTTATTTAAAACTTGACGCAAATATTTTGTATATACATGGCACGAGTTTGGATCGCGGAAATAATTCGAAGCTCTGCTACCTTTATTTGTCTGTCGTTTCGGCGTGGATTCCTGTAACCGCGGTTGGTGCAATACACTTACAAACCATTCAATCAAAATATGTGCGCGATCGGTTCGGATCTACGTAAAATGTGTTCTAATCGCGTGCATATAAAAAGTAGTTTATTTGCTATTTGTATGGCCCATGGAATGGCGATCATATCTATATATCTACGTAAAATTTACGCAGGCAGCACTAATTTTGTCTATATTCATCACATCACGTCATTTTTGTTTATCAGAATAATAGGAACATCGGCTGAACCAATCTCAAGTTTGTCTGGAAATTTAGCTAAAATCATATTCCAGTCGTTTTGGAATTAATTTTTATTTTTTTAGGTTACAAGAGGAATCTACTTTTGAACGTTTCTGTATATTTGTATGCGTATCGCGCAAATATTTCTGGACGTAATCGTAAGCCTTTCACAGTTGTATACTCGCAAATTTTACTTAGAATGTGGTATGGAAAACTTGCGTGAAATATAAAAGTGCACTAGTGTACTAAGTCTGTGGTTGTGGCTTCTAGTATCTTGTAGCTAAGGAAACCTTTAAACACCCGGCCAACCAGATTGGCGGGCACGAAATGGTTGAGGTAATTTACTGTACCGGTTAAAGTACCGAAAGGACCCGCTGAAAGTGACACTTTCAGCAGGTCATCATTTACGTCACTATTTCAGCCAAGGATATACACTGCTAGGAATAGGCATCCCCTAAGATTTCCACGAACGCTTAGCATAGCCCTCTCCATTGCTCTTTGCGTTACATTTACGTAGATAAAAACGATTTGGTATGGTCACCAGAGTTCGAGATCGTTTCGAGACCAGGATCGCTCTTTTTTTTATTGACAGTATCTTGCTTTTGTTTTTATAGTGTGGCACTACTGCTTAAAATATTGTCTTTGAAATAATCTGACACTTTAAGAATTTATTAATTACAATTCCTGTTTTCTCGTTCAGTCGTGTTCTTTGTGTTAGCTTAAAATTAAGATTAGTTACGCTTCGACATATAATTGTTATTCTTTGTAGCAGATAATACGCTCAAACACAACAACAAGCCGATACAAAAAACATTCAAAACCAACCTCTACGTACTTTATGCGCATTTCAATGTAATATTCACGGAATCATAAATTGTGTACCTTTTAGCGGAGCTTTGTATTCGACTGTAGAAAGTACAACTTTCTCAAACACAATAAGACACTACACTGTATAACTTGTTTATTTAACACACGCGCATGAAGGATTTTACGTCTACTGATAATAAAGTTCACACAAGCAACACAGGATTGTCATTTGAAACGTGTTGTCAAGCTCGTGGTCGCGTTCACACTAAGCCATTCGCCACTAGTGTAGTGATTGTGGTAAAGTTCGAACTGGAATTTTGGACACTGAGTCACGTTACCTTTAAGATAATTTATACGTCTTCGTTGCGAATTAATTGTACTGCTTTGATTAAGGACTACCGTGTTAAAATGCCTTAAGTGTTTCGGTGATTTAAAGTTTATTAATCAGAATTGGATAAATTTTCTTAGAATTTACCGCCCAAAAAGGGTAGATCTTTCCTCTTCCGAGTACTTCTTACTCACTGTAAAGAAGGATATGATTAGAAATCCCTGTTAGATAGATTAGGGCTATAGTTTTGTCAACGCATCCTGTCCTAAACGTCTCGTACGATATATAAAGAACGCGGTAGAAAGTCTAGCAACAAGTGTAAATGAAATAATTTGCCCGAATAAAATTTGTTGCCACAGAAGATAAGAAAAAAACTACAAAACAGTCTTGACTGTCGGAATAGAAACAATTATTTATCTCTAGCAATTTTTTTTACTCTAGTTTTAGGTCAAATAAATGTTTTGTAACTTTATCAGATAGTATGCGATTGCTTCTGACCGTTTAAGAAACAATGTACAGGTCATTGATTTTCAACATGTTCAGTTTGAGGTGAACGATATGGTGTTCAGACATCGCCGTGGCAGAATACCACTGCGATAAGATAAGATACGTAGCGAGCTGTGCCACATAACAACTAGACTTTACATGGTATTTTTTACATATATATTTTTCAAGTTATCCGTGTGTTGATGGATTTAGAACCATCACATTCCAACCTGAGGGTGTTGTAAGGGCGGACAAAAGGACATGACCTGGCCTGAAGGCGGAATACCTAGCCGCAAGACAAAGAGAACTTCATACGAAACCCTATGTCAACGGACTGAGAAGTAATTAACAACGAGTCCACCCAAAGTTGTCTAAAATACGTTATCGGCGCCAAGATCGCTAGTTTTGTTATTAGCTATGAGTTATTTGCATGTTTCTCTTCTGTGATCAACAGTGCAATGTATCTATTGAACCAGCATGAGACACATTTTTAAGCTTGGCATACGAATTTTAAACGCTTCGAGTAGGTAGATATTAGTGGTAATCCAAATGTCCCCCCGCAATTTTTTCCCATGGCTTATTATGCTTAGAAATAGTTATTTGTGCAACAAGAGAGCAAAGTTGTTTTTTGCTGCGAGTGCTGATATTGAATCCCGAGTAAGCGAAGGAATCAATGATTGAAGCACGAGCGTAGCGAGTGATTCTAAAGTTGATTCCTGAGTGTTGCGAGGGATTCAAAGGCACGAGATGCAAAAAACTTTGCTCTCGTGTAACACACATAACTTTTCACTTCAGCAGCGAGAACACTATAGGAAATGAAATATATTACGTAACATTTTTGAAACTATAATTAAATATTTTTAAGTTAAATATCAGTTTTTTAAGCAATAAATACTTATTTTCGTTTAAATACAACAATAAGTTAAAAATTCAATAAATTACAATACAAGATATACATAATTATCATTTTTGCTAAATTTCTTTAGTTAGTACGAAATTCCGAACGTGTTTTTCTTTGAGGTCGAATTAAAAATCGGAGTAACCCCATAACGAACTCCTTTCATCCAATCGAACTGTTAAAAGTACGTCTAGTTTGTATTAAATCAAATATAGTTCCCATAATATTGCTCTATCAAATTAATATTTATAATCTGTACTTTAATGCTTTGTATTGTTTTCTATAGCGCTACCTGCTAACATTTAACTTCATAACTCTAACGCAACTTATAACCAATTAATTTAACTTTCATAATCACACGAAATTTCTAACACAACACACTTGCCATTGGAAAAATCATCGGTATAACGATGGTCTTTGTCTCTCTCTCTTTTCTATTGGCGGGAAAGAGATAGTGTCAATGTTTCGAATTAGAATTAAAAAGTTACTTTGTCTCACTCAGTGAGCAAAATCGCATTTTGTCCACTGTTTTCAGTGAGCAAAACCTACATGTTTGAGCTACTGAAGTGAAGAAATAATTGTTACGTTTGCATAATCTACACAAATAAATAAAATTAGAGTGTCTGTGAAATTAAACACTTTTTAACAGATTAATTTCAATGTGTAATAATCTCGAAAAACCTAAGAAATCATTATTGGAGTCTCTGTTTGTAATATTAAAATAACCGCCTTTTACTAATTTCATTCGGATGTATACACGCTACAAATACTAAAACAAGTTTTTTTTTTACAATGTTGTCTGTCTATCTCAAAACAAACAGACATATATATTAACGGATTTCAATACGGTATACTTCTCAAAAAGGTGAAATAGGTAACCCTATTGATGTTCTATTCGAATTCCTATTTATTCAATGGGAGGTATGTGACTAAACGGTATTACTTTCTTTTTGATCTGCATGTGCTACTTCAGAGCAATTCGATAATATATTTTAAGCTTAAATTACGCACAGATACATAAAACAGTGTTACATTAAGTAGTCCGTATTGTGGCCGATTTAGAATAAATACTGTAATCCCATGTCACCCTAAGAATGACGTAAGATAGTGACGAGGCCGATATAACCTAGCCGCAAGAGAAGGAAAACTTGATACGAAACACAGTGCCAACCTGTCTGGCGACCATGGCACGCAGTTGAATTATTACTCTCCAAGTAAATGGAGGGGACCCGAGCGGTGGGACCTCTGGGCTCAATAGTAGTATATGTACATTAAATAAGTATACAAAATGAGTTGGTTGTTGATTGCGATTTATTAGACTACGGGAAGATCCGAAACCCACGCCCTATCTATATGGCCAAAGCGGTGCACAGTAGGTACGGCATGGTGACGGATATAAAATAAATGGTGCCACGAAACGAAAAAATCCCACCCGTTTGGCTAGCGTGGCAAGGTAAGCTAATTTCCCTCCATCCATCGAGAAGACCGACTCGGCAACGGTCTTTTTAAGGCTAAGAATGAAATGATTAGACTTAGTCATATTCTTGAACGCATGCTCAAGTCTACTTTGTTAAAGTAGAATTTTATCTGTAAATTCCCTTATCAATAGCATTCCGAATTAGCTACAGTACATGCCATAACGAAATACTGAATCAAGATTTGCAACCGTAATTGGTAGATGAATATCAAACAATCTACATAAATGCGTATTTGTATGGACGTTCCATCTGTGGGTGTGGATAAAATTAGATCAATTAGAAAATATTGCGACGCATGAAATGTTTTCTAAAAACAACTTAGTTATCTACTTCAGTAAAAAATTCAGGAACATGTTTTGTTTCTGAAATTACGCGGGAAATGGTTCTTTCGTGAAAAAATCTATTGTGTTATACTATACAGGAAGGCTGCTATAATTTAGTTCTTTATCGTTTTCAGAGGTATACATAGAATATACTTTTTGTCACTAAACTTGTTTTATAAACATAATGTTGAAAACATAACTCAGGCAGAATCGTCCGATTTCTCTCGCCAATGATAAGATGATGAAGAAGAAGAAATATTAACAACTTTTTGCCCGCGCGCTTACATAAAATACATGATTTTTCCGTTTAAGAAATTCTTGTAAAGTAATTCAAATAACTTGTCTTAGAAGAGTGGATATAATTAATTAAAACACCCGCGCGCACTACACTCAGTTGCTACAACTGGCACAAAAACTCGAAATACTATTATTGCTTTAAAATTCTGTTTAGACGGACACTATCAATATTGTAATGCGAGGCAATTCTCGCCAAAGTAGAAGAGCGAGAGGTGTGAATGTTTAGACGAAGCAACTTTTTTATATTCTTTCGATAATCGTATATTCGAGACAGAAACTATCCCCGTCTAAATGAGCCTTTAGTATCACTAACCCATTGCCTCTTGAGCGTGATAATTGGCTAAGAAATAATTATACAGAAAACCCACAAAAAAAGATAATCTAGAAACAAAAACCAAAGTCAACGTGGTATATAATATACAGTTAGTTCCCTCATGAACCCTTGTCTTTATAAGTACTACCAGTAGGGACTAGGAAAGTCCTTATGGATACAGGTAAGACAAATTTTCAACGAAATTCATAGTAGTAAGAAATTTATCCTCACAATGATGCAATTACGTGCAATATTTTCCTCAAGCGAGGACTACGTCACGGACAGTTCAATCGGATCGATTGTGATTGTGAAACCAAAAAGACATGCGGATACGTAGCGGGATGTACTCATTACTATTATACGAATTATTGCAACAACCTAGGAAGCAAAACAAACTTAAAAATATGTGCCATGTGACAAATTGAAGCAAGATTTAAAATAGCAAAGGTGAGTATTTTTGTAGACTGTACTGATAATTAGGTAGTGTTTTTTTACATTAAATTAATTCACGCAAATGATATATATCACACAGAGACCGCTCTAGACAAATGACAAACAAAGTGTCTTAGTTGCAAATTATACACCGCTCCGTCCGAATATATTAGCAGATAAACACACATGGCGCTGAAAGCGAGCGATTATACTGATCGATGAATATATCCTTAAATAATATATTAGATCAGAATATAACGAATGGTCTTTCTAAATGCAACGATTTCAAAATAGGTATTTTTTTGAAAATAACGTCCATCTTTAATATGTTGCCAGTGATGTCATATGGTACAGATTATTCGCTCACTCACTATGTCAAAAGGCTCAAAGTCACCCAAAGGGCAGTGAAGAGATATGCTCGCAGTTTCCCTGCGATCGAATCACAAATGTGGAGATACGCAGGTTACCGATAGCCCAGAGGATTGCGAAACTTAACTGGCAGAAAAAATCGAGTAGCGTTCGTAAAAATCCTTGACCTATGACCAGCAGTGGACGTATTTTGGCTGAAATGATGGTGATGATGAAACTAGTTCACGTGTAAGCTCATCACAAAACTGACAGTCCTACCTACATATTGAAATCGATTGTTATTTGCAAACAAGTTATTCAATGTCTAATTCTAAGTACATCAGAATGAAGTATCGACGCCGAAAGTGTAGTTGACTTAGCTTATGTACTAAAACCAGATATAATTATTATTTGCTTTGCATACAATCGACGCCGGTGGGACAACTCCGATGACGTGACTGTACGTGCAAAAATGCACAATATGTCGTCACAAAGTAACGCCAGAGTTCTTCACCGCCATGCCTGTTTTCTACCTAATCGTTAACCTATATTGCAAAAGCGTTCGTGTGATCCACATAATGTGCTGCAGATAACTTTATAAAGATGTTAAATGTATGCGCACGCATACATATAACATCGCATAAAGCCGTAGTGAGTCGCTAGTTATCCTGTCACAAATGGCTTAAGTATAAGATGACTTGTTGGTCTAGAGGTTAGATGTGCCGTCTTTGGATCACGGATCCTCTGTCAATTCCAGGGTCGGGAAAGTGACTTTGTGTTAATCAGAGACACTTGCTCTGAGTCTAGGTGTCTTTTGTGTTCGTGAATTTCATGATGGTAATCTGACCCTGAAGTCCGTGTGGTGACGGATTTAGAATACATAGTTTCACCACCCCATTGCATCCTGAGAGTGTCGTAAGAGCCGATTAAAGATTACACGGCAGAAAACGGCACCAAGAAAATGAAATCTTGAAACAAAACTATGTGGCAACCCGTCTTGACAGCGTGGCACAGAAAGCTTATTTCCCTCCTGTAATCGGAAGAGGCCCGACTCAGCAATGGGTATTTTACGGGCTAAGATGATGAAACTGAACCCCGATACAGGTTATTTAATAAAAAAATTAATGATTAAAAATAGTTCAGTAATTCCAAAGATTTCAAATGAATGTCAAAGAATTCAAATACCTCTTTATAATACCTAATACTTTAATAGTAGGATGTTTTAAAAAAGGAAAAAGCTTTTGTTTTCTTTTAATTATATTTTAACCGATTTCGAATAATACGAGGCACCATATGCTACAGTCGGCGCGGCACCATATCCCGGCGGATGTTTATTGGGTAGGGGCGCGACCCTCACATCACCGAGGGGTGAATATGGAGTTCCAAGCGGCTCAGAAAATCGCCAAAATCATTTTAGCCCCGTTTCTTACCGAGCTCTTACCTAGTTTAAGTGTTTCGTTGATGTATGGCACTCTTGGAGTTACCTACCTTTGTCAAGTCTGACGTCATCGTACATATACGTCATCGTTGAAATTGATTGAAAATTTAAGATTATCGACTGTTCCGAAGAATAAAGAGCTATCTGCAATAATGATTTGAGACCATTTTAAGCTTACCCTTTGACATATTATTATTATTTAAATGAAGAATATAGTTCAAAATGGTTTCAAAGCAGTATTGTAGATAGGTCCTTATTCTTCGGAACAGTTGTTTGTTAAAGTTGCGTTGGTGTATTAGCATGTGGTGTGCTTATGTGCAAACATGTTCCCGAGCCCGTTATATAAACATAACTTACTATTCAGTCGAGCCTCCTCCAAATACAAGAAGGGAAATTAACCTATTGTTCTTTCCCTTCAAGTTTGGCTTCTTCAATTTCCTACGGCTCTTACGAAACCCGCAGGATAGAATGAGGTGGTGCAGAAGGTATTCTACTACTGATTACGTATAATAATTATGATAAAATAAAACTTGCCAACTTAATTACTGTGTGGCTTTAGAATACGAAATGCCACCAACCCATACCACCCTGAGGGTGTCGTAAGATCATCTAGCCGCATGAGAAGGAAAACTTGATACAAACCCGGTGCCAGTCTTGCCAGAGTGGTACTACTTACTTCTTCTACTTCTCAGCGCATAGATGACCCACTGCTTGGTCGAGCCTCCTCTATTTACATGGAGGGTATTTGGCCTACTGTGCCACGCTGGCCAGGCGGGTTGGTACAGGGTTGGCAGGTTGGTTTCGTATCAAGTCTTGTAGCTAAGTTATCGGCCTTGTCACCCTCAGTATAAAAGGGGGTGCTGACACTATGTATACAAAATCCGTCATCACACTTTGGAACACAACAACTACTACGCAGTCCATAGAGGACCCACTGCTGAGTCGGGCCTCCGCCAGTTAAATGGAGGGTAATCAGCTTACACTTTACAGTGCCACGCTGGTTACACGGGTTGGCACAGGGTTTCGTATCAAGTTTTCTTTCTCTTGCGGCTAGGTTATCGGCCTTGTCAATTTCTTTTGTCGGCTCTTACGAAACCCTCAGCATGGAATCCGTCACGACACGGATACACATGGACTTTGGAACACATTTTATGCTAATAGAAGTTTTTGACGATCATGTCACAGCTCTTGTGGTTAATGTCCTGTGACAAAGTTACACGAGTAGTCCTACAAACAACTGCTTGCATTGTTATTATCGATAGCATGGGGCAAAGACCCTAACCTAAAGAAACGAAACACAAACAAGCAATTCTTTGTAGCCTTCCTGTGAGCTTCGTGCTCTTAGCATGATTAATGAACTCATGACGGCACATTTTGTTTATGTAAGTAAAGTGTTCAGTCATGAGTAATGTTGAAATTAAACACTTTTTAACGGATTTATCGCGTGTATATTACATTATTTAATTCCCGACGTTTCGATTGCTTGTTTCGAATCCGTTAAAAAGTGTTTAATTTCAATGTGTAATAATCGCGAAAACCTAAGAAATCATGAGTAATGTTTTAGATAAACGTTATTTCTGTATGATTACTGTTCGTTAGCGTTTTGGAGTATCACCAACTTATCTGTTCAGAAGGTTTCGTATACTAAGGAATTTGATACTTCGGTCAGAAACTCTAGCGTAGGAGAACACTTGAGATGTTAATGCCAATTTCAAATTATATTATTATCTATTAAATTGTTATAATTATATTGAAAAAGGTCGAGGAAGTAAGACGCAGTTGCCAACGGACATCAACTATCCGGAGTGTAACAAAAACCGTACAGCCATTACGAAAGAGACCGTTGGTACTAAAGATGAAAATACTGTGCACAACATTTTGGGAAAATCAAATCCATTTTTGAAGTTAATCATCTTGACGCTTTCTTGAATTGGGGAGTAAGCTGGTGAATGTGTGACCAGGGCGTTATGAAAAATGTGACCGGGCGAGACGAACGGAAGTTGAGAGAGAGTATCACACTGTAGGAGCGTGAGAGAGCAGTGCGTACAATACGTTTGCGAGTTAGCTAGCGTTACGCGGACCGTGATTAATTTGTAATTTCATTTCGTTCTTGAAAACAATTTTAAATTAATATTTTATCGATACATTAAATATTGTATGTTTACAGTGAATAAAATTCAAAATTAATTAAGTTCATATTTACTTAAGTTTTACTTAACTGCTTCTTTCGGTTAGGTTGGTTAGGTTAGGATGGATAGGATAGTTAGGATGGCTATACGCTTTTGTCACATCCTGTATAACATCATTCTTTGATCACGGATAAAATTTAATATTCTATTCCATTTATGTAGGTACTTATTTCTAAAGTGTGGTTATAGCGATACATACCAGTGACCTTGTTCAGCTATCCAATCACTCGTTTATTATCTGTAAAAAGCAAAGAAGGATTATATTTAATTGTAAAGTTAAATAATAATAATAAATATCCTTGGACATTTCACACAACGCCATCTCGTCCCAAGCTAAGCAACTTAATGCTTGTGTTATGGTAACAAGACGGATGAACTACTTAGATACATTTTTTTTTGTAAATACATACATATTATAGATAGAAATCGACACCCAGACTCCGAGCCAGTGCCTCTGGTTTAGACAAAGACACTTGCCCGACCCCGGAATCGAACCCGGGACCCGTTGATCCAAAGGCGGCACATCTAACCACTAGACCAACGAGGCAGTCAAAGTTATACTACGTAACCCTGGCTTGGTACATCCTCTATCGCAGGGGCGGTTTACAAACATGTAATTCATGTACACAAATGACACCCAGACTCAGAGCAAGACATTTGCCCGACCCCGATATTTTTTTTTTATTATTTTGCCTATAATATAACGTTGCTTTATGGAAACAACGAGTAAGGCACACAAGCAAGAGCTGAAACATATGGCATAGGTTAATGACCATTCAACTCACAATACAATTGTATTTATCGATACATGCATACTGGATAATCGAGTTCATACAAGGGAATTTAATAGATGCATCAATGAGACCGAATGAATCGACAATTTGGATATAGATCATCGATTTTATGATTTAATCTTTGAAATCGTTGAGAATTGAATTTGTTGACAATAATTAAAGTAACAATAATTAAAGTGCTTGATTAAATCAAATGCCTTATTGAACTAGAGGTCGGTAGATCCGGTAGAAATGAGTCTTCTCATAAATAAAGTATTAAAATTATAAAATAACATGAAGGACATTTAAACATTACTCTCGAAGTCCTCACTCCATGCAAATGTTACAGTTTTACGATGTTGTTTTGTTATTATCACTATATTTAAAGAAAAATCAACTTGACATAGACATATTTGTAAAGAGAACTTGAACAACCAAACATGTTCCATTTTGTAAGGTTCGCCCTTTAATATTGAAATCGTTTCAGTCCGTGCATGACCCACTACCGAGTCGGGCCTGTTCCAATTTCATGGAGGGAAATAGCCTACTGTGCCACGCTGGCAAGGCGGGTTGGCACAGGATTTGTATCAAGTTTTCCTTCTCTTGCGGCCAGGTGATCTGCCTCTTCCGTTCTGTAAGTCGCCCTCGGGATAGAATGGGTTATTTAAGTTTTAGCAACCGTAGTTTCAATGGATTGTCGGTTAACCTTGCGGTCATACCCTGGTATTATATTAGGTGTACTGTACATAGGCCGTCGTGGTTTGAATTTCAAGTGACACGCTTTCTAAACGCTTTTCCTAGAAACCAAATACTATCTGACAGTGCAGTTTAATTGTCTATAAACATAAATACACTTAGAACTTGCCATTATCTGACATTTCAAGTTATTAAGAAACTTAGTCAAAAGCGTGAAAATTGAGAACTGATTTAATCACACGATTCTTGATACTCCCACTGCACCGGTCAAGACAGTGGTATGGTACATCTGTCTCTTTCTTTTAGCATTTTTTTAGATCATTGTTTAGGCTTCTATAACGAGTCTCTACCAAGTGGGCAGGTCTATCAGTTACCCTCAAGGCAGAAGGCACGTGGCTTCTGTACTGTCTTAGAAACAATCAAAACTTTTAACACAACATTACATTTAGGTTTACGGAGTAAACAGTAAACTTTTTTCGTGAAAATGATTTTATTTTTAGTGCAAAACTGCAAACAGACGTAACGCTTTGTAACGGGCTGCATTGTATTGGAAATAAATAAACACTTTTTTACTAAACATTACATTTAAGTTTACAGTCAACATGTTTTGTTTAATTATTTTATTATCTGCATTGACTTGGATAAAATAAACCACTTTTTAACCAAACAGCATTATCTTGTAGCAGCTATACTAGAATAAAAACGTCGTCGAAATAATAAAAAAAAAACCCTTCCTGAAAGACTTCCGACCCAACAGTGGGTCATCTATTGGCTGAGTAGTAGTAGTATAGTATGTAGATTACAACACTAAACGTATCGTAATGTATGTATGCGACGCGTTTATACATATGCCTATTAAGTTTCGATTGGTTTCCGATATGGCTG
Organism: Clostera curtula; assembly: GCA_905475355.2. NCBI lineage: Eukaryota > Metazoa > Arthropoda > Insecta > Lepidoptera > Notodontidae > Clostera > Clostera curtula. The sequence continues at coordinate 15,522,301 of FR997795.1, forward strand.
AATGGCCTAGACTCCACGTATAAGGTTTTCCTTGTTATAGGTAATAGAGTACATCCATTACTGCGTTTTGCATGTTTAAATTGACACGTCATCCAAATTGTACAATGAAAATGCATTATTTCTTTGTTTATTAATTTAAATGTTTGTATTACTTGTAACTAACATGCGAGTTGTCTATGTAGAATGAATTTGGAAATCAGTGGAATAAACATCTTTCTAGGTATATTAGAGCTTCCATCTTTGATAACTTGGACAGTGTCAAGTTACGCGTAGTTAGCGTACAAGATAAACTCTAGTACAGTCCTTGCCAATCTTTAGGGCCGATCTGAATGTAGCCGCATTACAATGCGCACAACCCGCGCGCGCCGTTTTTCAGCTGCAAGCGTCCACCCGCGTGTTATTGCGAGTGAGCTACGTTCATATTGGTTATGAAAAGTACGATGCGCAAGTTCGTACCCACGGCTGCATTCAGAGCGGCCATAAAGATTGGCAAGGACTATACTACTCAGTACATACATTACACACTAATGAGTCAGGCCTGCTCCAACTACATGGATTGTAAACAGCCTACTGTACTACGCTGGCCATCTCGGTTGGCACAGGGTTTCGTATCAAGATTTCGTTCTCTTGTGGCTAGGTCTTCGACTAAGTCATTTCCTTTTGTCTGCCTCTGTGTGAGAGGAGGGAATGAGGTGGTAACATTATGTATTCTAAATCCTGACGGACCACTCCGTGTGGTACACATACTTATAGTACAAATTTGCATGTGTTTCATCTACATTATTATGATTTTACGATAATTTACCTATATTTACAGAAATGAGATGGATGGATTGCGAGAATGAGCAAAATTGTATGAAAGGTGTGAATGTAGATATTATGACGACTGATATGAGTGGGGGACTACCAACTAGCGCGGGACAAGGGATGAAAGATGATATTATTAATTTTAAATATGACGATTTAAGAGAGTTTGTGTTACGTAAATAAATTTCCTTTTCAGTTTGAAATAAATTCTTTTTCGCATAGTTTTTAGAATTATAATATTAACGCCTATCTTATCTTGGCGTCTGTGAAACTTTTGGCTGAAGTGATGATGATAAATTAGTTCACACAATTAAAATAACGATACACAATTAAAAACGGACTAATTTACATAGTTCAACTATCGTTCCTTCATTTTACACGGCGACTGAATAAATAGCGGAATAAATTAAATTTGTTTGATAAAAGTAAAAGTTATCGTAATAATCGAGCTTCTATTAGGGCCTCCGCGCATTATGCGGCCAGGCCGCGCGGCCATGTCGCTGCGGCCAACTAATTCTTCTACGATGTATAGAGCCGCGCGCATTACGCGGCCAGGCCAGGAGGCCAAGTTTTGGTCGCGCGGCCAACGAAAAACATCGCGTCACATACGCGGCCTATTGGCCGCCGCGACCAATCCGCGCATTATGCGGCCACACCGCGCGACTGGCCGCGCGGCCTGGCCGCCTAAATGCGCGGGGGCCCTTACTCAAATAGATTGTGGCCGCTACGACGTTGACTTTTTATGGTATTAGTTCTTTAGTGGCGAATCGAGGAAATGACGGGAACCAAGACGCTGACGTGACAAAGCAGGAAACAACAAAGCCTGCTTTGCTTTATTGTATCTAATACAATTGTTTTTTTTTTATTGTCAGTATTTTTTGTTTTATTTGCGATGTGTCAGTAATAGATTTGTTGCCGTGTGAGACAAATTTGGTGATAACTTGATCGACACTTTTTTGTACAAATTTTATATTAGTAGTGATAGTTGCTAGTTGTGTGTAGTGGCATATACCTACTAAAAACTATTTACTGTGACTGTGAAAAACAAATACGCGGTGGGTAAATAAATGAAATAAAAATATATCTCCTTGCTTTACGTGCGGAGGTCACATATTACATTACACAAAGTAAAAGTAGGTAACTTATATTATTCAACTAGCGACCCGCCCCGGCTTCGCACGGGTGCAATGGTGAACATCTAAATTTATGAGTGTTTCTCTACAATATTGTGCATGTATTATACATATAAACCTTCCTCTTGAATCACTCTATCTATTAAAAAAAAACCGCTTCATTATCCGTTGCGTAGTTTTACAGATTTAAGCAAACATAGATAGATAGATAGATAGTATTTATTTGCGTAAACATGTGACATACATAGGGACGGACAAGCGACAACGACTTTGTTTTATACTATGTAGTGATTCATTGGTATTATATCTAGATGGTTAGGATAATAGTCCGTGTGGTGATGGCTTTAAAATACATATTGTCACCATCCCATTCTATCCTGAGGATGCAGTATGAGCCTATAGAAGGAAATAACCGAAAACCTAGCCGCAAGAGAAGGAAAACTTAAAACGAAATCCTGTGCCAATCCATCTGGCCAGCGTGGTACAGTATGGTAGTTACCCTCCCTGTGATGGGGAGAGGCCTGAGCTGTGGGTAGTTTATGGGCAGTAGTATCGTTGGTGTCATACTTGTGGCTATGTGCCGAAGCCAATGATATTATGATAAATTATTTCAAGGAAAACGTAATACGAAAGCCTATGCCAAATCGTCTGGCTAACACCACAGTGGCTCATTTGAATTTGGCTAAACTCAACAGTTGTAGAATGTATAAACGACACAAAGTGTGGTAATTAACCTTATGTGTGTCGGATATTATTTATTAACCTATTTTGCGAATGCGAACCAACGTGCTAATCAAAAATGGTTTAAATTAAAATACAAAATAAATAGAGAACAAACCGACATTATGCAAGCAATTAAATATTCATCATCGTTAGATAATCATCACTATCACTACATAGTATAAAACAAAGTCGCATTCTTCTGTCCGTCCCTATGTATGCATAAATCTTTAAAACTACGCAACGGATTTTGAAGCGGTTTTTTTTAATAGATAGAGTGATTCAAGGGGAAGGTTTATATGTATAACCCAACCCCGCTTTGCACGGGCGAAGCCGGGGCGGGCCACTAGTATAATATAATTATAGCTACCATTGTTCTTTTTCCAAATAAATAAAATAAAAATTTGTCGCAGATTTAATATGGGAAGCAGAAAAGTTTTGTGGCAGATTGTAAAATTATTATGTACGTATGTATTAACAAAACTTAAATCTACGCTACCTTATTAGGTACTTATAAGTGCAGTACCATGCAAGTTTGCAATTTGACAACAAGAATGGTATTGCTGTCAAATTGCATTGGCGCAATTATAAGCAAGTTAGAAAATCTCTATGGTTAAGATTTAAACCTTGTTTTCAACCTTGTTTCAAACCTGGCCTTTCAACTTTCCTGCTATTGGCCATATTTTGGTAATTGAATAAATTCTTCGACATGTTTTGCGCATATGCACTTTTTGTTGTTGTTTTTATCGTGGTATAGAATTTACGTCAGGGACAATTACTGGCGATCTAAGGAACTGGTTCTAAGTAATTGTCCTATACACTTATAAATCTTTAGTTATGAATTTACTAAGCCGAGTTAAAACTAACATTGTTAAATGGTTGAAATAAGGCGCGTTTGTTAATATATTTTATGACCATACCTACTGGTCATTGATTTGTATTATAATCAATACCTTCCGCGACAGCATATGTGTATTTCACACTCGGACAAAATTTGACAATTCACCCATAATCATTTTTATTTTAAAATTTAAAAAAAAGACCCGAGTTACTCCTAATGAAAATAATTATTCGTAGTTACTATCTTATCTCATAATCAATCAATCATCTTAATGGACATTGCCTCAAAATCGATTCAATAATGGTTAAAATTTAATGAGCAAATTTAAATCCGCTTGCGTTATATTATCCGGATAATGTTGGTTTTGTTATGTTGTTAGTGACGTATTGACATATAATATACGTCATACTCTAGTTTTAAATTAAGTAAGCACCTGCATTTTGCAAAATGTGCGCATATTAAACGCGTCTTGCGTTCTATTACTGTACTCTAAGATTGATGGATGGTTTATGATGGAGGTTATCATTTTCTTATTTCTTAGATACACCAATATCAAGAAGACGAGCAAACGGGTTCTTCCGAAAAGGTGATACAAAAACCGAATCTTCACAGACAATATAATTATTATTCATAATATGTATACTGTTTCAATACGTTGACGGAACGTTTAAAGAAGCAGGACCATGAATACAAGGTCCTTCTTGCTCGAAATGTAAAGCTGTGTTCATAAAGAAAAAGATCATAAGATGCGCGGGTTGAATTGCCTGTTGTAAGTTGTATGGTTTTTTGATCATAGGGTTGTAATTTATTTGGCTATTTCTACTCGCGCATTTGCCATATCTGACATTAGGATAGAATATTTGCTAGACATCGCAATTAGCGTGAATAGGCGTAATTTAATTTAAAAATACACCTAAAACTGATACAGCTTAAAAAGCATTTTTGCCGTGACTATGGTACTTTTCTGCATTAAATTATGGATAGCTTGGGATCGATACGCAATGGTCAAATAATGCTGGGAAAAGAAAGCTCTTTTAAAAATTACCGTTGATATTATTTTTCTAGATGTTTCGGAAGGGCCTTTTATAATAAAGGTTTGTAAATAACTAAGTCAGTTATCTCTTTTGACGAATGACCCACTCAATTTTGTTGCGAGAAAGCCTACTGTGCCTCGCTGGCCAGCTTGGTTGAAGGAAGAAGACTAGACTGTGTTAAACCTAAAGATTACCTAAGCTTAGGCTTTCACGATCCCTGCACATTGCGCCAAATAATGTCATAAATATTCTGATCGCGTTCTTTTATTTAACTCCCTACGTTTCATACAGCAAAGTGCCTGAAACATTGTGGATTTAAATAAAATAACACGATCAGAACCTATAACACATCATTTCATAAACGTCCTTAACAATTCTTCACCCCTGGCTACTCTGTTGTATTCTTTAATGTATTTTGCTGTAAGTATTTCTATTTGTCTTAATTCGGTTTGGAGTACTGGAAAATTTTACATTTTAATTTCTAAAATACTTAAGCGTTATGTCATTTAGAAAAACCAAACCTACACTATCTGTAGCATGTACAAGAATTAAAAATATACACAATGTAATAAATAAAAATATCTTCAAACTAAAATGAACGTAATAAATGTAACAAAATAAAACTAATTTAAATAATTTAATAAATTGGGCCCATGTCCTAAAGTGCCTAAATTATTGGCAGGATTTCCCCTGTATATGGCAAGGGGAAGGGTTAAAACAACAGTTTAAATAATTTAGGGTTAAAATACCCATAACCATAGGTTAAAAAATTGTTAGGTATTGACGATACTTTGCAGCCATAAGTGAGTGCGCCTCTTTAGAACAACAAAGGCACCGGCGTTCATTTACATATATTACGATGGTAATAATATATTTGACCTGGCCAGGTGGTCGGTGTTACGCGATCCTGTCGAAAATATAGTTGATAACGTTGTCGTAGTGATTCATGGCTATTTGAAAACACAGGTGGTGTCAGCGGGATACTGCGAATAATTTTTACTAAGAACTTATTGGCCAATAAATTTTAACCTTTTGTCTTTGTGTAAAGTATTTAGAATACATAGTGTCACCACCCCATTCCCTCTTGAGGGTGTCGTAAGAGCCGACTAAAAGAAATGACAAGGCCGATAACCTAGCCGCAGGAGAAGGAAAACTTGAAACGTAACCCTGTGCCATCCCCTCTGGCCACCGTCGCACTGTGGGCTAATAGCCCTCCATGTGAGGAGGCCTGACCCAGCAGTGGGTCATTGATGGGCTGAGTAGTAAACTGATTAGGAGTGGTAGGTATTTAAAGAGTTGCTTGGGTTATCTTGATAAGACTGAATATATTAGTCTCGGTGGTGACCGATTTAGAGTAGCGTCACCATAGCATCCCATCGTAGGATCACAGTGTCGTAGAGGAGCTGACTGTAGGAACTAAGTAAATAAAAGTGGGGGCAACTAAAGAAAACTTCATATGAAATCCCATTCATATGATGTCGCGAGCAGGTAGGTCTACTAGCGAAACACCGCGTCTTCTGACGGGTAATTAACAAAATGTAATATTCTGATTCTAGAAGCTATATTATTGTAAAGTTACATCAAAATCTGTCCAGTAGTTTTAGCGTGACAGAGTAACAAACATATATCGATACATTCTTAGTATTCTAACGTACTTTTACATTAATAATATTAGGATAAATTGTGTAACAAAACGTCCCACAATTTTCCCTCCATCCAATTGGAAAGAAAAGTAGGCTGTTTATAGTGATTAATGTTTATGGTAACTGTGCTGAAGATTCTCATAGTTTCAGCATCACAAGTTCCTATAGAAGTCGGGTAGTTGCAATCCAATTTTGATGGCAAGACGTTTGCCAATTAGATAGGATATTCTGATAGTCGTTAATTTCCCAAAGATAATCACAAATGTTTGCTATTGCAGGTAATCAGTGCTGGAGTTTACACGACCTACTTACGGGACCTTGCGCTTAATACGAGCGGTTACGAGATGACATACGTAGCAAATGTGCGTGGAAAAATAATCCGAAATGGGTAAGAAACTAGAATTTATTGAAGGTTCTCTTTTACCTTGTAAATATATTGTAATTAGGAGTCAAAATAAATAGGGCACGGTATTTTCTTCAGATTCGATCTTGACAAAATGACAAGTTACTTTTGATGGTTTTTTTTTAAAAAGAAATAGAAAGAGCGACCGGTGCAATATTTCTTGCGTATCCAGCGCAAATAACCGGGCCCGCCTTCAGTGATAGGCCAAGGTCTGCCAGGGTCGTGGAGCATTCTCACGGAACGCTAGGCCTTGGAGAATTCAATGGGGTATTTCGTGTAGAGTCGTAAACTCCTTTAGCGGAGTCCCTCATAACCCGGCCGTCTACTGAAAAAATCTTAACAAAATATAATTTCCTCATATCCGGTCATATATTATGTATACTTACATAAGGAAGTAAGATATATATCCGATCATATGTAAATACAGTACTTACTAGTTTTAATGTCATAGAACGTCTATTGTTAATGAAGGTAGTTAAAAATATTTGGTGTAGCTACCATCAATTTAAAAGGCAGTACGGTTAGTTTTACGATTTTATACTATCAGAATTCCAGATGGAGTCAAGGCGAACGAAGCCGTGGCCAGCAGCTAGTATCAATTTATATAGACCGATGTGTGTAGCGGTTTTACCTAAAGTCAGGGAACCCTAATAATAGCGTGTACAAACAGACAGGTGACATGAACATCTGTATGTACCCGATAAACCAGTTCGCCAACAACTTTAGTGCGAGCACCGCGCAGGCTTCGTTATCACAAATATCTGTATTATAACTCTAATTTACGATGCCTTCCGCCTCTTGGCCCTGCTGTACTTCTGATTGGTACAGTTATATACTACTTTCATTTAATCAACTGTCTGGAGGATTACAATCTCATATCGTGGTTAATAGTACGCACGCGTTATTTATAAGGCATGGTGTGAGTGTCGATATGACAGAGACAGAGATGTATTAATAGGGAGTAAAAGAGAGGTTTAATTTCATGCTTTTACGCAGATTTTTGTCCGTCTGCTCATGATTATTATCACAATTTTTCATTATCACGCGGGAAAACCGAATAGCATGTATACTAGGAAGGGAATAATGAAAGTGGACGAAGCGAAACAAGTATGTATGGATCGTAGCAAGTGGAAAGTAGTGGTCTCTGCCTACCCCTACGGGAAAGAGGCGTGATTGTATGTATATATAAGTATCTTTAAGATATTGATAAAGACATGGTCAGCGTGACTGAGACGTGAGAGGATAGTGTGCACGTACCACCTGCTCAGGATCCGGTCATTCTTGTTCTGCAAGATCCTAACGCAGATCTGATTATTCTGCAAGATTACACTTTTGAAAACAACTGTCATATGTTCTATAACCACGATGGCTATAAGTCGTTTGAATTGTCGGGATTTAAAATAATGCAAATATTATATTTATATTGCATAAATTCGATAAAAGAGTAGCTTTATTTCTATTAGAATCTTTTAACTATTTGCGATCAGAGATATCAGCGTATGACTGAACACAAAATCTCATACTCATAACCTTAGAAAGACGATACAATGTCCTAGAAGTGAATATGCAAAAATAAATAAATTATACATTGGAAAACAGGATGTGTAAGAATTTGCCAATAGAATTTAAAAATAACAAACCCCAAATGTACCTTAAGTCATTATCGTCATTTCATCCCATAAATTACCTACTACTAAGTCAGGTCTCCACCAAATTCCTAGAGGGATATAAGCCTACTGTACCACGCTGCTAAGACTGTTTGGCACAGGGTTTGTACTCGTATTAAGTTTTCTTCTCTTGCGGCTAGGATTTCTGCCTTGTCATTTCCTTTAAGCGGCTCTTACGTCACTCTCCGGATTAAATGGGGTGGTGCCACGATTAAATAAATAGCACAATCTAGAGGTCAGTACACTCGGGCATTCAAACGTTCCATCAAGTGAATTCAATCTGTTTCCTGCCTGCATTGTTGACGAATTCTCTGTACCAATTAATGTGCACAGCTCTGTGCAGACCAGCAGTTATTTTATAATTGCGGGTAATTTAAGCTTTAACAGTAAATAATGGTTAGTTACACCCTTGTTAGTCGATTTAAACGCTAGATAACGACATAGTCGAATGCTTATTTAGTAGTTCAGATATCGTAATTATCGTATTAACGTCGATTTTAAAAATAACTCGATGATCTAAAATTTATTTTAACGATCTTTCAATACTTTAAGGAAGGGAATCATAACTAAGAATAACGGCTCAACGGATTTTGATAAAACACTTCTAAGAACGACTAGCAGAACATCTGGTTACAATTGAAAAAAAAAGAAGCGCATCCACTTCTTTTCACCCTTTTAAAAGCTACGATATCACAAACCAACACACACAGACACACATTGTGGTCAAACTTGCAACATTAAGTTCAGTTAAACACGTTTCATCTCGGCCATATCAATATCGACAAGACAAATGTTAATTTGCTTGTTTGGGACGATTTGATCGAGGGTTAAGGAAACGCAAACGATAATCTAGGCAGTTTTGTTGGAGTAAAAATTATTTCTTTGCACAGTAAGCAAATTTCCCACCATTCATGAAGGAGGCCCACATCAACAGCAGATGTAAATAGGCTAGATGATGAGATAATGATATATTAAAAGAGTCCATGTCTTTTTTCGTAAGTGGGATCTTTTAGGTATAATTAATAAACAATCAAAGATCTAACTAGGTTACGATAAGATAAAGACCTATATAAAAGAGCAGACACCTTCCTGCTTCCTTGTAGCATTCGACACTATGATAATCCTATTCGCGATAACACATCAGTTAGGTTACATCCATAAATTACCGCCTAGATAACTGTTATTTTAGATATAGTTGCGCACAAAATCCTTTCAGCCAGTGCTTTGTATACACATAGTAGGTTCCATTGTACCTGTAAATGTCATGGCACTATAAATCGTGGACCATGGAGCGACTATGTAAACCATAGCATAGAGTAATCACGGTTAGGGTGACCATCTAATCTTCATACTGTATTTTAGGCCACAGAAGTTACAGGCACAACACATGGATATAATAGCCGCATACTAATAGCCAGATGAAGTGTCAGCATTATAAATACGTTAGTCTTTTACATAGGACTAAGTTGAAACATACAAGAGACAGGGGCCGTCTCCAAACAACCGTTTCCGGCTTCAGCACGCCTCCTGCTGAAGCCGGAGACGGTTCTTTGTTCGATTTAGTATGAAATACGATCCGAGTTGTATGTGTGTGTTGACTATAGTCTTTCATACTAATTTGAACAATAAAAAATCTAATTATTAATTTGTATAATAACTGAAATATTTAAAAAATGCGTTAATTAAAATATTCATACTAAGTAACTTTTTAGTAAAACTAGCTTTAGAAAGCGCCTGCCACGTGGGCTTTTACAGGTGCTTTGCGGCTAAGTTACTCAGGGTTAAGGTACCATTGGTTCAAAAGAATTTTTGAAATCGGTTAGTACCTCTCTAGTTTATTCGTTACAAACATACAAATCTTTCCTTTGTATGATATTAGTGTAGCTCAAAATATTGATCCGTGTGGTGAAGGATTTAGAATATAAAGTTGACCACCCCATTCCACCCAAGGGCGCCGTAGGAGCCGACAAAAGAAAATGACAACCTAGCCGCACGCAAGACAAAGAAAACTTTGATAATAAACACTTTTTTTTTTTTTATCCTGGGAAAAATCCTTTATGGACTATCCCCGCCGGCCTGGGGATGGCCAGCGGGGGGCGTGTGGAACTCTCCTCCGAAGAGGCATACCCACTAAACATCCCCGGGGTGTACCGTCCCGCGCTTGCTGCCCCGTGGGCCCTGACTGTACTCCATGGGGACAGCGTGCGCTGAGGGGAGTGGTCTTGCGACCGCTCGACCCCCATCCAATCTGGGCTCCTATCAGGAGCAACCTCCTCTGGAGCAATTACTGCTACGTGGCATGGCGCCCTTCGCCCCGTTGATAATAAACCCTGTGCCAACCCGTTTGGACAGCGTGGTACAGTAGGCTAATTACATTCCACGTAACTGGAGGAAGCCCGACAGACGAACAGTGGGTATCTATGGCCTGAGTTGTAGTAGGAAACATATTATTATGAAAAAGGCGGTATTCATGGTAACCCTAACACGGCGCAAATTGCTGAACCGTACGGGACATTGACCTATTTTGTATAGGTTAACTGTAGGCCAGGTTTTGTCACTATAGGTAATGATCCTAGTTTCGGTGAGCGACATTAGGTAAATGTGAGGGATAATTTTGAAAGAAAGTAATGCTTCAGTATATAGAATATATTTCCGTGTGGTGACGGATTTAGAATACGTAGTGTCACCACCCTATTCCATCCTGAGGATGTCGTAAGTCTACGACGGCCAAGCTCGGTCCCTGGTATAATAAAATACATGTTTGATGAATACATGTTGAATGGAATTTGCACCATTACAATCAGTTATTGAAATCTAAAATATATGGACCGGAGAACTAATAACTAGATCTTATGACTCAAATAGCACACACTTCAGCAGATCACATTAAAATACCTCATTTATCACGTTAATATGTTTATATTCATCCCGTGCGCAAGTCAGCAATCGTTCAAATAAATTAGTCAAACTTTAAATTAGATCATGCCTAAAATTTTAATCTAGAATACACAATGTCAAACAAAATGTTTATGAATATGAACGTGATATTGTTTGATAATGACGTATGGATTAAGAACGCCAGGGCGGCCGGTGGGATAAAAATCACCACATTTCAGCGCCCCTGAAACGTGCGGCGACGGATTTAGAATACATAGTCATCACCCCTTTCTATCCTGAGGGTGTCGTAAGAGCAGACAAAAGGAAATGACAATAATTTGGCCACAAGAGAAAGAAAACTTACACGAAACGCTATGCCAACCCTCCATGTAGTTGGAGGAGGCCAGACACCTGAGTTCCAAATATCTCAGCTAGCATAAAATGACTGGGCACTGCATGAGGATTTTCAAACGTAAAAATAAGAACATTATATAAAGTCAAAGTCAAATCATTTATTTTGCATAGGACACAATGGACACTTACAAATTGTCTGCTGAAAATATCTCCATTAAAACAATGAATTCCAAATGAGGTACTTAGCATGAGGTGAGCTTAAAGCAGAGCCATTTCTGAGAGACCGACAACATACTCTGTGCCGACACGTCAAAATTAAAACACCACTTCTGTTTAGGTGGGATAAAAAGTAAGGACAATGTAGGAGTGAGAAGCCCAGCAACAAAGTACAAACTATAAACCGAAATGAAGCAAACAACGTTAACGATGTGTCGACCGTTATGATCTGCTAATAAAATTCTATTTCTGACTGACTGTGTCATACAATTTGATTGAATTTCGACAACAAACAAAATTTGTTCAAGGACACCTGCATTATGCTTTGTAGTAGTTTAGGTACTTATAAAGCCTAGTGGATAGTGAGGTTAAGCAGTATCTGGCTGCATAGGTGAGCGCGAGAAGTTGTCGATGAAACTAATACACATGATGTCAGTAACGTAACAAGTATAGTAACCTTATTAACGCCCGAGAGCCAACCGACGCCTAAAAATGACAGCTGTTCACAAGCATGACGTATGTGGCAGCCATCGCCCTCTTCAACCATATTGCAGGAAAGAGAACGACCCGCCACACGCTCCGGTAATAGCTCCGTGTTAACTTGGCTAACAAGTGCCATGTCTATTTTGACTGGACTCCCTTTAGAATGGAAAGGGCTAGTTAACATCAGTAACACACCTTTAAACAAGGCAAACACCACGTCAATTCTTCCCCGTGTGGGGACGGGGCAGAATATAACACTTCTTAAACATGCTCGTGTAGAGTAAGTGTATATCTATTATCGGAAGAAAATGTTTGAAGCTCTGTGAGGTAAAATTTATAGTAGTTTCTGTCTACGACACACACTCCGCTAAGTGTCACCAAGATAATCCTCAAGTGAGCGAGTCCGCACACACACACGCGTTTGTGTCTGTGCGTCACTTTGTGAGGTCATTACGAAGTTTCCTTACCGTTTTTAATTATATTCTGTAGTAATAACTCGTTAGAATATTTTGAATGTCAGCCGTAAATCGATTGGCGCCAAAATGTCAGCAAGCGCTACCATTCGCCTTTAGGTAGGGTTGGCAACACTAACATAGCTTCTTGTAAACAATACCATGACCTTGATTTTTCCCTTCTACAATGGGCTTTTAACAGACATCAAAAAGGCAAATAAACCTATTTGTCGGAAAGCAAATGTGGGTATTCTTTTTATAATTTTTTGGTTGTGGTAATAAATATGTATATTTGGTTGTGGTAACAAAAAATGTAAACTGACTTCAAATGCTTGTTTATTGGTTATTTTTCGCTTTTTAGTTTCCGTATTGTTTTAGAAGTAGGTTTACATTTTATTGTTAAAGTTTTTGACCGATAAAACAAACCAAGCGTTTTTATAAATAAGCGATTATGCGATGACTAGCGACCCGCCCTGGCTTCGCATGGGTGTAATTATGCATGTATATGCTTATAAACCTTCCTCTTGAATCACTCTATCTATTAAAAAAAATGCTTCAAAATCCGTTGCGTAGTTTTGAAGATTTAAGCATACATAGTGACGGACAGACGACAGCGACTTTGTTTTATACTATGTAGTGATTTCGACTTGGGATATAAAACTATAAATTATATATTTAGCAACCTTAAATGCGATTACCGCTAATTTGGCGCATCGACAGGCAAACCATATATCTTCCAGAGTTCCTGACTTGAATTTAAATACAAAGTACCGCCAACAATGAGGTCGTTTGATTTATAGGCCGATGCTCGCTTGGCCACGCCCACCAATTGTCTATGCCCCGATTTGACTATAGACAATTTTAATGTCACAAGTAAAAAATAAACAATACATTATTTAAATGAGCTTCTTCTAGATTTTACAAAATAACTAAAAACTTTAACTGAATTCATAAGGCTACTCTAACCTGATTTGGGTAACTACCAGTATTTACACGGAGTCCTTGGCGCCTGACTACCAAGAGCATTCTAATGGGACTACCGGCAATGATTTGCTTAAACTGTCAGATTTGATCAATGACTGCCATATTGTCTATACGCATCGACTCTCATATGAGTCACGTGTCTATGATCGTCTCCTGGATAATTGAAATGTTCTACTAAATTCACCATGACAAATATAAATACAGCTTGCTCTACATATGCATAGCGTTGCAAAATGTGATTTTACGCTTTGCACTATGTACCTGAATGAATAATATGATTTGTGTTTATAAGATTTGGTCACCGATTGTTTTTAATTATTTGAAATTTGCATTGATAATACGATTAGGATTTATACATTTTGGATGCGAGCGGCTCAGGACCGCGCTTAGTAGCAATCCTTGGGAGACACTTCTTTTGGCGAAATACTATGACTATATTATGTAAACATTTCAGTAAATGATGATGACACTCTCACCCAGATATTTTACAACCACATTCGTCAATAGTATTATACTACTTTACAGAAATATGTACCATAAAGCCAGGTACAATTTATAATATCACCATCGCAGTACATCCTAAAGGTTTCACACGAGATGGCTAAAATAATAAGGAAGGCAGACTACATAAAGGCTAAAGAAGGAAACTTTCATTATTAAGTTTCACTGACCAGTCAGCATTCATGGCCTTCTTTCTTTGTTTTTTTTTTCTTCTTTGTGGCTCTCACGGTTTGTGTTTAGCCAATGTCAAGTCACTTTGTATCATTTCAATATTATTTCTCTCCATCATCATGGGTTTGCCATTTCCCTGTTAGCCACTCTTAAGTAATTTCATTTTGAGTGTCCCCCTCCCACGTGGCTAAGATGTTCTGCACGGACGTGGGGTTGGCCTTTGGGAGGGATTCATGGCCTTTGTCAGTTTAATTTGGGTTAGTTCCTTTTATGTAAATAGATGTCGCGGCTTCAGTTTTAACGCGATATAACCATTTACTAATTGCTTTATAAGACGGAACGAATACTTGATCAGTCACTTACATAATTAAAATACCAGTAGAACACTATAGGTTTATAATATGTATTAGGATTATTAGGATATTTATAATATTAGTAGTAGCTAATATGCGATATCAGCCGCAAATATGGTTGGGTCTAGACACTGTTTCGAAATACATCGATGAAGCGATTTAATCAATTCTGAATCACGTTTTAGCAAGTCTCTTTGTTCTACCGCTTAGGTATCGGTGGCACACTTTCTCTATAAACCCATCTCATTATCTCAGCTCATAAATAACTCACCACTAATTCGGGCCTCTTCTATATTTTATTAAAGTTTAATTAGCCTAATATACCACCAGTATCCCGACGAATTGACACTGGAATTATACTTAGTTTATTTTCTTATTATATTTATATTTAGTTATCTATCTGTTTCTTGAACTAAAACTTATTTTTGCAGTGGTAAAACTCCTTTATGTCCGGCCCGGAATATCGGTACCGACTTTAATGATCAGTTTTATTACTTCGCAATAAGTCAGAAAATCAGTTTAGGCAAAAATATTTTAGGTACCTACATTATTGTTTGGCATTTTAAGTGTCGACGCAAAGAAAGCAAATCATTATTTAAGCTAAGTGGGCGTGGAATCCAATCGTTCTATTTACATTCATAAAGATAATTTATATCAATGATAAGAAATAACACAAAGGTGAGGTATGTACGTATATGTTGATAAAAATCATACAGTTCAATAAAACCAAACTCTTCGTAAAATCACAGGCTTGAACATTTGCAAGTTTCTTATAAAACTACTCAGGTACCAATCTCTCTGACAGCTGGTCAATATATATTTAATAAATTATAATCGTAATTTCAAAATGAACCCTACGTACGCCAATCCAAGTGGCCAGCAGAGTATGATATGCATAAACAAAAGTGAATGATGAACAGCGCCATCTAGACTTTACAATACGATGCCATTTCATTATTTTAACTTTATAAGGTTGGATAAAGCACTTAAATTACGCTTTTGAAGTACTAGCACACCGACTTTGTGTTTTCATCATTTACGTTGATAAGCTAGAAAAGCCAAAGAAAATAAATGTACGGATAAGAAACATGCTGTAGAACACGAACACGCAAAAGAAAATAACCTTAACTTATAGCTACCTATATCGCTAAAAGTAAATTCTAACTGACAACCCATTTGGATATTTATAAATAAATCATTAACAGCACAAATCTACTGATCATATTTATATATTTACGTAGGTACGTAATGGCTTACTGTTTAATTCTCTATCAAAAACAAAAAAAAGACTATAAAGAAAATGAAAAAAGAAAGGTTAAAAGTGTAAACAAAAGCAAGACCTGTATGTATAGTTTCAACTGAATTAGTACCTATTTGGTTCGAGTATCAAATAACAGCTGACCGTTCTGTCCTTTTGAATGTAGCTGATAATTAGTATTGCCATCTTACCAGTCCTTGAACCAACGAAGATCTCAGAACGAGCCAGTCGCCGCCATACGTCATCGACCAAAATAATTGAATGGGATGTACTTAATGACATTGAGGTTACTGCTAAGTATTGAAGTCACGGCATAGTGTTACATAATAAAATTCATGTATGGTTGCAAATGGTTGATTTATAACCAAAGGAAGATTATATACATTGTTCTGAAGAATAAGATAAAGATGTATCTGAACGCTGTTTATACATACAAGATATATCCAACAAACTATCTACTATAAAATCTATTGGGCGGACTTGTATCAACGCAAAATATTATCGACAATAGCAATTATCTGTCTGTAGACATCATCAGAGCGTTTGCACCCAAACTAATATCAAACACAAAGCTAAGATGTATGATAAATCGTTCATTATTTGGTTACGGCTTTTACAAATCTATATTTGTTTTGATAGTATAGTTATAATTTTTGAGTATTTTGTTTCCCTTCCATAAATATAAAGTTATGCCAATTGAAAGCAAAGCTAACTCGAACTGTGTACGATTTTGCCGGGTCATTTAGTACTTATTACGTCAGAAAAACTATCGAATAACTGTCACATGGAAACTCGAACAAGAACAGATGTTTACACAATCGCCTTATTTTTTAAAGAACATCATAATTGATGTACATTGCCATAAATAATACTAGCGTATTCTGTGTCTACTACATACTATCAATGTAAATGTGTTTCTTTCTTTCTAATGTCGCAAGCAAATACAAACACACTCCTGTTAAATACATAATTGGAGGTAAAGGATTGGAGCCAAAAATAAAATAAGAAAGAACCTCTAAATCTCAATTTAGAAAGGTTATCTGTTTCAAGTATCGCGATAAGGGTTTACGAAAAAATAAACAGTTATATCATTAGAAAACATAGTTGACGTAACTGTGCTAATCTCTTTTTTCCCTAGTGTAACAACCCTCGTAGACGTAGAGCACAAGTGTTTTTGTCTACCAATTAACCTTGTTGCTTTAAAAGTCAACCGTTCAAAACATTTTCTACAAGTGGGTAAGAAATTATGACGCACATATATCACTAACTTACGATTCTATTAAAATGATAATTAGAGATTTGATGGATGCAAATTCTATGCCGAAAAAAATGCTAAAACATGTACTTATTCTACTACCGACGTGTAGAGAGGGATCTCCTGAACGGAAGAATCTATTATGGTTGAGTTTGGTTTTATAAGTGCGTGTTAACCGGGCGTGTCCTTAAATTGTTTGAATAACACTTGCACGTCGATTCAATGTGTAACTTTGCTCCTAGGGAAAGGCCAGTGTGGGGTGTGTGGGCTTCTGGTCCGCCAATCCTCATACCCACTAAACATCTCCCCGGTGGGTCCTAACTGTATCTCCTCGGGAACGTTACTTAGCTTCTGAGTTTTATTTCGTTTGAAATACGGTCTTAGATGTATATTACATTTCCATAAATAGAGACGCATTATACATTACGTCTTATTTCAAAATTAATTGGATTCTTAGGGTATGTATAACACGCCAGCAAAGCAATCGACTTGTTTTCAACAAACGTTGTTTTCAAAACGAATATTTCACACACAAACCACGTGTCAACCACATCAGAAGCTAAGACTTGCCAAAATTAATGCGATTTGAAAGATGGGCACTGTTCCAATATTTGAATGGGCTGCGATTAGAAGTGATACTCAATTGCGCATAATAACACCGATTTTGCACGGCTCGTTCTTCTTTACGGGTTTAGATTAAATGCTTGGTTATCTACGTGTTTATGGGCAAAAAGACTTGGAAATCACCTCTGTCTGTGCTTAGATACTTCTAGACAAAAATAAACTTTAGGTCTATGTTAATCGTTGAAGTCGTATAAAATTAGAACATATAAAGAAAATTTATGCTTTATAGAAAATAAGTTTATTCGCATATTTATCTCTTATGGCAGAGATACAAGTTCCGACATATACCTAGCGAAATGTATATGTGGTAACACAAAGATGGGAGGTGTTATTGAATTTTATCTTAAAAACGCGAAATCAATTGATTGATTGACGTTTCAAATCGAGTTGCTAACTGATTGTGCTTGTTTTTGCATCGATTAAGACAACGCAAGCTATCGAGAAAGTAACTACAGTATTTTCAGGATCGAGTTTACTATTGAATCGTTATTGGTACATAATGAACCGGTTCAATTTGTTGTGGCAATTAGTTTGGTAGCGCATAGCGGATAAAGACTAGAGTTGACCTACCCGCCTGGGAAAAGACTGCCACCTAGCAAAAAGTAAAGCATGAAGGTGTCGTAAGAGTTTAAATTACATTGCAGAAAACCTATCCACCGGAGAAGGAAAACGCGAAACAAAACCCTGTGCCGACCCGTCACGCGTCAGCGTGGCGCAGTGAGCAAATTTCCCTCCTGTAATTGGAGTAGGCCCAACTCAGGCAGTGGGTCTGAGAAATAAGTACCTATGCTTGAAGCGCACCGAAGGCGAAGTGTTAAAAAGGCTATACAACTTGCGGTCAACACATTGAGACTTAAAGTAACTGCCTTGTTGGTCTAGAGATTGAATGTGCCCGTGGCCGCCTTTTGATCACGGGTCCCCCGGTTCGATTCCGGGGTCGGGCCAGTGTCTTTGTGTAAGCCAGAGGTACTCAGAGTCTGAGTGAATTACTGCTTGTATACTGCCCCCGTGTTACCCGGTTTAATGAATAAAATCGACACAATTATATAAGTAGCAATGCCTTATGCGTATATTCCGTTGGTATGCCTGATAATGCATGTAGTGCTAGGAATAAGTGCGCTTCAAAAACATTTTTATTTATAGTTAGTTATGAACATGTCACGTCTAGAATAAATACCAATAAATGACTGTTGTCCTTTGAATGTTTTTATTATTGTTTTATCCCATAAATTACTTACTACTGCATTGCTTGTATGACGGGTTGGCACAGTATTTGTTTAAAGTTTTCCTCCTCTTGCGGCTAGGTGATGTGCTTCTTGCCTTACTTTAGTCGCCTCTTACGACACCCTCGAATTGGTAACAAAGTGTATTCCGAATCCGTCACCACACTGACAATAAAATTACCATCTACAGATTGTTGTGTTCTCCTCAAGCCTACGTAGTGTCGGATTTAGAATAAAAAAATGATGACAACCCATTCGACGGGACTAGACACAATTTTTCAAACAGGAGAGCGACTTGGTAATGGTTTTTTTTTCGGCTGAGATGACGAATGTATTAGGTAAGGCTCCAGCGAACTGGTGACGTTGTGTTCCGTTAGCCTAATTGAGAGTGTCTGTTAGTAATATTAAAATAACGAACGAAGAAATTTGGCAACTCCTTTTTTTGCCGCACCTCACAAACATGGAGCTTCCTCCCTACACACGTATTTCCACCCACCTACAGATAATATAACATGGAGTAACTTAGGCTAATATTATTGACACCCCGCTTTTCAGGAGCCCATAGTTTTGATAGATTTTGGCCATGTTTTTGCATAGTAACTGACCACATTCTTAAACACCATGCAGACGAAGTCGCCAGTGCCAGCTAGTCACTATCACTACATATTATAAAACAAAGATGCTGTCGTCTGTCCGTCCCTATGTATGCTTAAATCTATAAAACTACGCGACGGATTTTGAAGCGGTTTTATTTAATAAAGTGATTTAAGAGGGAGGTTTATATGTAAAATACATATTGTAGACAAACACTGATAAATTTAGAGGTACATCATTGCACCCTTGCAAAGCTGGGGCGGGTCGCTAGTATTTAAATAAAGTGCGTTACAAAACAGTATAAGTCAAACACGAATCGTGAAAGGTAAACAACGAATTACCGTTGCCTCTGAAGATAAAGTCGATGCGCGCTGCTCTGTTGTTCTACTTCTTATCTCAAGCATTTCAACTCATGTTAAACAACCACAGCCATTAGATTATATTTCCTATTCCTCTATTCAGTTTCTACTAAATGGATTTTAAGTAAACTTTACACTAATACATCATAATAATACATACGCTATATAATTTATTTAGTATCCGTGTGGTCACGGATTTAGAATACAGAGTATCACTACCCCAGTCCGCCCTGAGGTTGTCGCATGGCCAGACAAAAGTAAATTAAAAGGGCGATAACCTAGCCGTAAAAGAAGGACAACTTGATACTCAAACTCAAAAGGAACTTTATTTACGTAGGTTTCATCACAAAACTCTTATAAATCGTCATATTTATAAACACCATTATCATCTTACGGCCCCTGTCCCACACCAGGTGGCAGTCTCCACACACACCTCTCAGTCGTCATACCTACATTCACACCTTTCACACACAACTCTGCACTCCTACAATCCCTCCATCTCCCTTGATCGCTCACAATCCCTGCGTTCACTCACATTCATGCCGAAACTACCACCGGTTCGGAAGGCTGCTCTACAGAGAAGAGCCGGCAAGAAACTCTGTAGTTGCTTTTTTTAAATTATTTTTTAAATATACGAAACTCTGTGTCAACCCGTCTGGCCAGCCTGGCACAGATGGTAAATTACCCTCTATGTAGTGGAGGACGCCCGATTTAGTGGTGGGTCATATATGGGCTGATTAGTAGAAGTAAGTAGAAGGAAGTAGTATAATATAATTTATAAAGTTTTTTTTTTCTGCAAGAGGGAGGCAAACGAGCAAGCGGGTCACCTGATGGTAAGTGATCACCGCCGCCCATGGACACCCACAACACCAGAGGGGTTGCAAGTGCGTTGCCGGTCTTTAAGAAAGGAATAGGCTCGTTTCTTGAAGGTTGCCATGTCGTACGATATTTTCTTAATTGTATGTACTAATACTGCACAGACAAAGTCCCAGGCAGAAGCTAGTGGATATAAGAGAAGCCGTAGGCTAGTGAATAGTGTAGAAGGCTAGTCTTCAGGTTCAACGTAGATGGGTGCACATCATTATCAGACTTTGCTTCCGCTTCGGAGGCACGTAAACTGTAGATTAGAGTTGCTATCCTACCATATATGGTGACGGATTTAGAATACATCGAGTCACCATTCCATTCCATCCTGGGGGTGTCGTAAGAGCCGACCAAGGGTAATTCGAAGGCCGGAAAAGCATATTAGTCCTCATCTTCGTCTTCAATCAAGCGAGTTTGAGGTCAAACGAAGGCCTAAGCTTATAATAAATAATTAAATATCCTTGGACATTTCACACAACGCCATCTCGTCCCAAGCTAAGCAACTTAATGCTTGTGTTATGGTAACGAGATGGATGATAAACTACTTATATACATCTTTTTTTTTGTAAATACATACATATTATAGATAGAAGTGACACCCAGACACCGAGCCAGTGCCTCTGGTTTAGACAAAGACACTTGCCCGACCCCGGAATCGAACCGGTCGGTGTCAACTTCGATTTGAGATCGACGTTAATTAGGATACATACCCAAGACATCAACTTTAAACGGTTGTCTATGGGTTATTTGTGCGCTTTTTACCTTTGAAGACGGTTTACACTTTTTGATATAACGTATTTATTACTTTAGAATTCGTATTATTTAATTTATTTTAGTAATTTAATTCAGTGTTTTTTTATGTTTCTTAGAAATAAATATTCAATGATTCACTTTACAATGAATCAATCGATTAATAGACTACACGGAACTAAACCGAAATCGAATAATATCGATACCTATAAAAAATACCTCAAATGACATACTCAAGAACAGACCGATGCAAGTAGGTCGTTCGAGATTTCGATTATAATGTTAAGCAGTGAAGAATCTTAGTCGCGAGGCCTCACTTGGTTAATGTTTACCTTATTACTTAAAGCCGCCAACGCTTACTCATAGATATAAAAATACACCCACAACTAGACGCAGTATTATATTACCCCGACGAACCGATAAAACCTTACATTGGAACAAAGAGAGAATGACTATAACCGATATTATTGATAGAATATCATCATCAGCCCACATTAGTCCTCTGCTGGACATAGGCCTCCCCTAAAGAGCGCCATAGCGCACTGTCTTCCGCTTGATGGATCCAGCTGCTGCCCGCAACCTTTCGCAGATCGTCGCCCCATCTAGCAGAGGGCCGTCCTACACTACACTTGCCGATTCGCGGTCTCCACTCAAGAACTCGTCTACAATATATGGATACTAGCGACCCGCCCCGGCTTCGCACGGCATCTATCTATATCTATACATCTTCTATACAAATAAATAAAATTGGAGTGTCTGTTTGTAATAATAAAAGAACCACTTTTTACTAAATTCGTAAGCATGTACACACAGTACATAGACCAAAATAACATCTTTTTAAATTTTTGTCTGTCTGTCTGTTTGTTCCGGGTAATCTCTGGAACGGCTGGACCGATTTTGACGGGACTTTCACTGATAGGTAGCTGATGATATAAGGAGTAACTTAGGCACATTTTTTGACTAGCTTCGCCCCGCGGGCAACATCCCACCCGTGCGAAGCCGGGACGGGCCGCTAGTTATACATATAAACCTTCCTCTTGAATTACTCTGTCTATTAAAGTTTTGTTTAATAAGCAAAATCCGTTGCGTAGTTTTAAAGATTTAAGCATACATAGGGACGGACAGACGACAGCGACTTTGTTTTATACTAAGTGATAAATGGCTGAAATTATTACTATACTACTACTATAGAAGTACTACTCTGCCCATGCATGGAGGAACCCTAGCCACGCTGGCCAGACGGCTTGGAGCAGGGTTTCGTATCAAGTTTTCCTTCTCATACGGTGATTTTTTCGGCCTTCTCATTTCCTTTTAGCGGTTCTTACGACACCCTTAGGATGGAATAAGGTGGTGACACTATATATTCTAAATCCGTCACCACAGGGACATAATGCTTAGATCATTTATCCTTAAAAAATAACCTGGTCCATCCGTTCTACAATGCAATGACTCATCACACTTTTAATCCGGTCTTAAAACAAAGAACAGCTTATAAGAAAGGTAATGAATTTAATAATTATGTGACATGTGCTCTCTCACTTGCACATATGCAGTGAAACGAGATGAAAGTTTTCAAAACATATTGCACCGGTGTACCAATAACATTGAACAAAATGCGAGTTATTTATAAATTCCTTTGTTTATGAAAGATGTTTATAATGGTGAACTTGGCCTCGGTTCCGATAAATATTAAAAAAAAGTAAAGTCAATAGCATCAATAAGGTATTGTAGTGGTTCGTTTCACCCTGTCTGGCTTGCGTGGCATAGTAGGTAATTTACCCTCCATGTAATGGGACGAGGCCCCTCTCAGCAGTGGGTAAATTATGGGCTGAGAAGTATTAGTAGTAAATTGATGAAATCTATATACATATACAAATAAATAAAATTGGATTGTCTGTTTGTAATAATAAAATAACAACTTTTTACTAAATGCGTAAGTATGTATACACAGTACATAGACCCAAAATAACATGTTTTAAATTTTTGTCTGTCTGTTTTTTCCGGCTAATCTCTGGAACGACTGGACCGATTTTGACGAGAGTTTCACTGATGGGAAGCTGATGATATAAGGAGTAACTTAGGCTACTTTTTTAGACTAGCTTCGCCCCACCGCATCACTCGCGGTACGACAATAAGTTAGCGCGGGTGAAACCGCGGGGCGCAGCTAGTTGTTAATAAAAATGGACTGTTTTAATGGTGGTACTTCGCTATTCGTATCCTTGTATTTGTCATATTTGACAATGACCGCCACGTGTGGATGTAATATCTAGATTTATATTAATACGAGAAGCTAAAACTCTATACCCCTTTTTACGAAAATTGCGCGGTCAGAGGAGTATGAAATTTCCCACACTTACTTTGTATACAGAAGAAGTGCATAGCTTTGTTAAAATTATGTATTAAAATTATATTAAAACCAAAAAAAGCCATTACACACGAAATCCATTTGCTCCTGTACTAAATATGATAGGCCGATATTTCTGTATAAATGTACCTATCAAAAAGGCTGAATGTTTTTATTCATGCTGGCGTTATAATAAGGGGTTGTTGTAGCTCCTTTGTTTAAACTCACTCTATCTCTCATTTCGTAGAAAGGCTTAAACGTCTTGTTTTAATGCCTCATTGTTTGAGCTAAACATTCCAGACCGATAAGACAAGTCTTAAATTATCAAACAGTGTGATCATTTTGTCTCGAATAATGAACCGTTCTTTCTATTTAGTGTGTTTGCAATTTGGAACATAGAACCCAGGTCATGTTTAATTGAACCAAATTAGTTTTTTTTTGAGTTGGGAGCATTATACGGTCGACTCAAAGGTCAACGTTGCTAGCCGTATAATTTGTGTTGTGTTTTAGTATAATTTGTGTTGTGTTTGGAATAATCATATTAAAAAAAGTTGCATTATTACCAAGAACAGCTTTAACATATCATGCTTCAATCCAATGTTAGACATCGCCCCCCCTAACCAGCGGTCTAGCGCTCTGTCCTCAGATCGACGAGTACAGCTGGCCTAAGATTTCCATCTGGCTGGGAGGTGTCTCGCTTGCTGGCTGACTTGCGGTCTCCGCTCCCGAACTCGTCTACCCCAACGTTTGTCAGATAATCTACTGATATTAGTCTAGACATATATTGGTAAATTAAATGCGTTACCAACATCGAGAAATGGTGTTATATTGAATTTCATTATGCACTTTTAAGCACATTAGAAGGACGCCTTCTATATTTCGGGCGCCAAGTTTATCGGATATAATTAGTAGAGGTTTGTCTGCAATCAAAATTAAACGACTATAAAAATTAACAAACCAATATTAGGTTAATTACTACACATTTTCTTTATCGTCGTATTATAATATCTTTAATATCTATATAGGATTAACATTAATATCTCTAAAGAGCGTATGATTTTATATTTGACATTTAGCAAGAATAAAGGTTTGGAGTAAAAATGTTATGTAGCATGTGTGTGGTGACGGATTTAGAATACATAGTGTCACCACCCCCTTCTATCCCTGAGGGTGTAGTAAGAGTTAATAAGAAACCCAGTGCCAAGTGTTATTTATTTGTTTAGATCAAAATTAGATTAGTTCACTTACATGAAAATTTAATCCTGATTTTCATACTTTTTTTTTATAAAAAACCACAACCCTGCACAAGGTATAATCTGTTTCGCAGGGTCAGCAACACAAATGACACCTAGACTCAGAGCAAGTCCCTCTGGTTTAGACAAAGACACTTGCCCAACCCCGGAATCGAACTCGTGACCCGTTGATCCAAAGGCGGCGGCACATCTTACCCCTAGATCAACGAGGCAGTCGCATTCATTTATTCGTTTGTCATTGTCTCATTAATGAAAAGAACATATTCGATATGAATACCAACGCAACGGTTTGACTGACTCTAGGTAAAGCCGAGAAGTATCGAGACAATTGTAAGGAAATTGTGCTGGTGACTCCTAGCATTACTAATTTAACCACAACCGAATGATATACTAATGACTAGTTTGTAATTGGGTTACGAGTACACAAACAACCGAACGCAGTTCAGTAGCTGATACCTTAAACGATTTGTTTATTATTTATAGAAAATCTTTCAGTTCGTTATTGCAGCTCATAAATTACCCTTTACTGAGTCGAGCCTCTTCCAAAATCATGAGGGAAATTAGCCTACTGTGCTACGCAGGCAAGGCGGATTGGCACAGTTGGTATCAAGTTTTCCTTCTTTTGCGTTTAGGTATGTACCTAGCGTTATTTTGTTACGCGCCTCTTACGGCACCCTCAGAATGGTATGGGTTGGTGACATTGTGTATTCTAAATCCGTTCAATTGCAGGATTGTAAACGTAAGTCGAGTAGTCTACAGATTTACAGTTATTTTTGCAATAGTTGCTTCAATTTTTCATTTTTTTTTATTCATCGCTACCCATCGCTTAAACTCTTTTCTCGATTTCAGCCGGACTTTAATCACCAGTACCACAATTTGGTAGTGTGAAAGATCATAAAATGAATGCAAACATTTCTGAGCAACTACTAAATGAATATTGTCACTTGCGTCATGTTTGGTCTGCAATTTTATCGCGACCAGATGTGGAAATGATACATACAAATATTTTTAGAGAACTAGGCAATAAATACATCAGTTGTACTTTTTAACACCGAACTGTGAAATATCTTTAGGGCTCTTGTCGTGATGAGCATAAAAATAAATGAAATTATCAACACGAACGTGGTATAAAATTGAAACATTGAATATTTCTTTCATTATTAAATAACGAAACTAGACATTGCCTGTATCGCGGGGGCAGTTTACAAACATGAAATTCACAAACACAAATTACATCCAGACTCGCGCCTCTGGTTTAAGGTGAATGTTCCAGGGTAGCCCGCGAAATTCAAATTTTCTTACGTTTTTTGCAATTTGCAGGTCAGTGCTAGGTTGTATGTTGATTAAAATGTTATTCGCGGCTGTAAGACGTATGTAGTTATAGAATTTGAAGCCCACGTGATTAATGGACAGCCACTAAGGGGTAATCACATAAACGATTAACTTCATATTAGTTTGTACGCACTTTCCTGTTACCAATAATTGGAAATTATGTGGTAATATTTGTTTGCGCTATGCTGTAGAATGCCATAATGTTCCAATATACGATTTGTTAATAGCAACAACATTGTGTTTGACCGGCTCTTCTCTGTAGAGCAGCCGTACGAACCGATTTGTAAGAGTGAAAATGCCTTTAAAAATAAAGTTACCTTGGAGTCATGCAAAAAAATATTCTGTCGGTAAAGTGTTGGATAAAAAGGATAGGAAATCGCCGACAGAAGGAATGGAATATTTCTGAGAACAACCGACCTGTAAATCTTGTGTCTGTGCCACCATCCTGTGAGTAAAAACTGGTGCCTTAGCCAATTTGCGCCATTAGCTTTTTCTATACGCATATGATGAACGGTGATGAGTCTGCTATGGTATTTTTTACTTTCGAACAATGACACTACACTTAGTACCAGAACGAATCCAGATTGTGATGAGTTATTGCATTTTATAATAAAAGAGGATAAGGGTATCCCAGAAAATATTTTAGAGATATCAACTCTAGTACTAGGAAGTTATAGTTTATCTATTGAAATCCATATAAAATATCATAATGCTACTATAATATAGTACAGGCTAAGCCGACTATCACTACATAGTATAAAACAAAGTCGCTGTCGTCTGTCCGTCCCTATGTATTCTTAAATCTTTAAAACTACGCAACGAATTTTGAATCGGTTTTTTTTAATAGATAGAGTGATTCAAGAGGAAGGTTTATATGTATAACCCACCCCCGCTTTGCACGGGCGAAGCCGGGGCGGGCCACTAGTGTAATATCTATATCTATACTAATATATAAAGCTGCAGAGTTTGTTTGTTTGTTTGTTTGTTTGAACGCGCTAATCTCAGGAACTACTGGTCCGATTTCAATAATTCTTTCAGTGTTAGATAGTCCATTTATCGAGGAAGGTTATAGGCTATATTTTATTTTCAAAAGAATTAGGGATCCGTATGAAAATTGCGATTTTGTAACCCAAGGTGTAAATGCGAAAACCTATTTATGCGTGCGCTGCAAAAACTATTGACAATAGAACAAAATGAAGTACTACGAGTTTGTAGGTCTTATTAAAATCTACAAAAAAGTCCGCGAGAGGACATATCTAACTATTATGGTTTAGTCACAATAACCACTTTTATATTCATAAAAAAAATGCATAGAGATAAGCACGGGTTCGAAGTCCACGCGAGCGAAGCCGCGCCCAAAAGCTAGTCTTCTTCTTCTTCTTCTTTTTCAACCCTTCACCACCCAATGCTGAGTGTAAGTCTCTTCCAATGCACGCCATTCTTCTCGGTTTTGCGCCTTTCGCATCCAATCCTTTCCGGCCACTCCAACAAGGTCGTCGGTCCAGCGCATCGGTTGCCTGCCCACATTTCTATGCCCTACTCTAGGCCTCCACTCAAGCACCCGATTTCCCCACCTGTTGTCTTGTCTACGGCATATATGGCCTGCCCACTTCCACTTTCTGCTAGCGATCACATGGGCTATGTCGACTAATTTCGTTCTCTTCCGGATCTCTGTGTTCCTGATTCGATCACGTAGAGAGATACCTAACATAGCCCGTTCCATGGCTCTTTGGGTGACTTGGAGCTTGTGCATCACCTGCTTTGTCAGCGTCCATGACTCGGCTCCGTAGACCAAGACTGGTAGGACGCATTGTTCAAAGGTCCGACGTTTGAGGTTAATGGGAATGCTTGTGCTCTTGAACACTTCGGACAGTTTGCCAAAAGCACCCCAGCCTAAGCGGATACGGCGCTCAATCTCGCTATTTTGTCCGAATTTGGCAAGGTTCAAGGTTTGTCCCAAGTAGACATATTCCTCAACTCTTTCTATCGCACGCCCATGCACAGTAATGTGATCTATATTGGAGCTGTTGCACATTATTTTCGTCTTCGATGTGTTCATCTTTAGCCCAACAATCACTGATGCATCATAAAGCTCTCCGATCATAGCTGATAAGTCCTGCAGGTTTTCCGCAAAAATGATTATGTCATCCGCAAATCGGAGATGAGTTAGGCGCTCACCATTGATGTTAATACCTCTGTTTGACCAGTCAAGAAGCTTAAAGATGTCTTCCAAACATGAGGTAAATAGTTTTGGCGAAATAGTGTCGCCTTGCCTCACTCCTCTCTCGACCGGAATGGGCTCAGTGAGCTGGTGGAGTTTCACTTGCAGCGTTGCACTTTGGTAGACTGCTTTGATCGCTTCCACATATCTCGTGTCAACCTGGCATCTTTGCAGAGATTGTATAACGGCCCAGTGTTCCACGGTATCAAACGCCTTTTCGTAGTCTATAAAGGCTACTACCAAAGGTCGATTATATTCAGTGCACTTCTCTACAACTTGCCTGACAGTGTGAATATGATCAATAGTCGAAAAGCCACGTCGAAAGCCTGCTTGCTCCACTGGCTGGGCAGAATCTAGTCTATTGGTCAAGCGTAGGGTGATCACTTTGGTGAAAAGAAAGAAAGAAAGAAAGAAAGAAAAATAATTTATTCGGCGCAATCTTAAATACACTACTACACAATAACTATAATTACTTAAACTCTAATCTAGATTGCGCTGAAACGGCGCTGGTTCAGCATAAGCCAGACGGGGTGCCTGGCGCTGGTTTTCAACCAGACCTCTAAATGCCGAGCGGATGGAAAACCAGTTTACAAAAATTAAAATTAACAAAATATATGATATTACTCATCAAAAGATACCATAGGTAACACTAATTCGTACACATCCAAACATAATAAACTTGTTTTTTTTTATAAATAAAACATGTGAAACATACGAATAGGGTTGCCAACTATACTGTTTTAAACAGTATTATACTGTTTTTCAGTAAATTATACTTCTACTGTCCAACCAAAAATAAATTACACAAAATACTGTTTTCAGCATCAAAATGCAAACACATTATTAAGTGTTATACTTAGACGCTCACACATTGTTTTTTCAGTAATTAATGAACAAGTGGCAGGAGGATACAAAAATACAAAAATACCATTAATTAATTTAATTAAAAAAAATAAAAAAAAAATAAATAAAAAACAGTTATAGTTGTGGTGAGCCATATGAAGTTTTAAAAAAAAAAAATTGTAAATTAGTAAGTTGTGTAATAAATAATATGTATTTAAAACAATAATTATATAAAATACTGTAACGAGTTTGAGTTTTTTTTTTGTGTGTTGTACTTGTATTCTAGTATTAAGATATATTCTAGATACTTTTCTTTTATTTTCATAATTATTATTATATTATTTCATATTATATTAAACTGATGAACTTATTACTTGGTCTGAAACGAGCGGCCATCACCCGAAGGCAAAACCCAGCAGGTGTGTATATATAGTTTTATTAAGTCATTTAAATATCAGGAATGTTATGAAGTATTGCAGTAAGTTATTACTTATTTTTAGGTCTCCTATGAAGCCGACGCGACACAACATTCTGAACCGAGACAAGAGACAAGAGCGGTGGCCAGCCCTGCCAACAGCCAGTGCAAACGACTGACAGGCGGAGGAATAAACAGATGCAATGTTCTCCGCATTTATTATAGGCATGTAAGCGCGTACCCTAGCCATCACTAGATAAGTGACGTGTTTGTATTTATTAGATTTAACTTCCGTTGTGCCTCGATTAGGAACTGCCGTAGGTGTGCCCTAAAAGTATTTATGGTATTAAGAGATCTAATAGGCGGCGGCAAGTTGTTCCATATTTTTGACGCAGCGTAACGGAATCCACCTCGGAATGCGGCTGTTTTATGTGGCGGAATAGACAGCTGCAGTGAGCATTGCCTGTGCCCACACTCCCGCCTGCTTGTCACCCAACTGAGTTTTTTGCGCAGATAATCAGGTTCCCCATCCTTGATGATACCAAACATGAGGCATGCCAGGTGTAACTTTCGCCTAGACTTCATTTTTATTATGTAATGCTTATTTAAAAATTGGGTAACATGGCTTCTAGCTGTGATTGTAAAACAAAAACGGGTGCAGGCATTTTGGACCCTTTGAATAAGGCGGTCAGTACGCGAAAGTAAGCGAGGACCATAGACTGTATCAGCGTAATTTAATTTGGACAGAACTAGTGACTCGACCAAACGCACGCGTAGTTCCTCTGATAGGTAAGGCCTCATCCTATACAGAATCTTTAACCGATAGAAGCAGTTGCGAATTGATTCAGCTATATGTTTCTCGTAACGAAGATTAGAGTCCATACATAACCCAAGGTTGCGAACCTCGTCCACTCTATCGATTGGCTCCCCCAGTAAAGTTAAATTCAAAGTAGGGACCGATAATAACATATTTTGAGTGCCAAGTAACATATATTTCGTTTTATTCGGGTTGAGAACTAAAGAGTGACTCTCGGCCCACACAGCAATCCTGGTGAGGTCATCGTTAAGCGCTGATACGGCTGTTTCGTACTCGGTGGGTTTGAAAGAAATGTATACCTGTACATCATCGGCGTATAAATGATAATTACATTTATGAAGACAATCTGTAATGTCCGCGCAGTATAAAATAAATAAAATAGGACCCAAGATCGACCCTTGAGGCACACCTCTATTAACGGTAACGAGATCAGAGAATGAAGAAGATCCATCTTGTAGACGGAGCTCAACGCGCTGCTGACGGTTATATAGGTAGCTGCGGAACCATTGAACAGCGTTTTGGTCGAATCCGTAATATTGTAGTTTGGACAATAACAATGAGATATTTATACAATCGAAGGCGCGGGAGAAGTCCAGCAGCACCAGCAGTGTGCACATACCTTGATCTTGGGCAGACAGAATATCATCAGTAACATCTAATAAAGCGGTACTGGTGCTGCGTCGCTTCCTGAAACCGGACTGTAGTGCAGGAAGTATGTCACCTTTCTCCAAGAAATCAGTCAATTGGTTACACACCACCTTTTCCATAACCTTAGACAGGCACGGCAAAATGCTAATGGGCCGCAAATCCTTCATAGCTACTGGGTTCGAATTTTTAGGCAGTGGCCGGACTGTAGCTATTTTCCAGATATCCGGAAACGTAGAAGTTTGTATGGACTTATTTATAATATTAGTGATAGTCTCGAGTGTATAGGGTAAAGTCAGCAATATCATATCGAGGTTAATGTTATCACAGCCCTCAGCATTCGATTTGAGTTGTGATATAAGGCGCGATATTTCGTCCTGACTGACTGGTGATATTGTAAACACAACATCACTGTACCGCTGACATTCGTAATAAACTAATGTAGACGTACTTATTACCAAGCTACCAGGCACATTTAGAAAATAATAGTTAATTTGGTCTGGGTCAGAAAAGTGAGGTGGAAGTTCCTGTGATCGCTTACCGGGCAATAAAGTAGATTTTAAATTTTTCCATAGCAACTTCGGATTGCTTATTTTACAGTTTATATTGTATTTGAAATAAGCGACCTTTTCTCTGTAAAGGGAAGACACCACTTGAGACTTTAACTGACAATAGTATTCCCTCTTGACTATCGATTTTGTTTTACGATATTTAGCTAACGCGTCATCCCGCAGTCGCATCATAAGCCGGACAGTGTCCGTTACCCACGGGTACGACTTTTCTTTAATAACACATGTACGAAGTGGCGCATGGATATCGAACACCGCAGTGACATACAGTGCAAACGCTTCAACCATCTCGTTCACTGTTTCGAGCATTGCAATACCATTCCAGTCCAACACAGATAAATCCATGTGAAGACTGTCCCTACATAAATTTTTTATCGGCCTAAATTTAACAATGAAAGGTTTGGTTTTCTCCCGCTTAATATCCAATTCACATACAATCGTGGCGTGGCTATTAATAGACTTAAACGGTTCAACAAGTACATCCCTCACTTTAAGGTCTGTGCAAACCAAATCGATCAAAGATTCGCTGGTCTCGGTAAAATGAGTAGCAGATGTAACCACCTGTGTTAAGCTCAGACAGTCAAGAAACTCGCCTATTATAGCTTATACACATGGCTTAGTAGAGAAATTGGTCGGTAGTTTTCAAGTTTCGTTATATCCCCTTTTTTATGTAGAAGTATCACAACCGCATTCTTCCATGTATCTGGTACCTCACCCTCAAACAACACCGTATTGAAAAGCAATTTGAGTTGCGTTAATACAGGTTTTCCTCCGTACTTCAGGTATTCGTACGTTATCCTGTCCTTGCCTGGCGATTTTGCTGGTTTCATGAGCTTGAGGGCATGCTTGATTTCGTACAGACTTATCTCAGGCAAGTCCTCAGTTCTGTGCCTGACCAATGGCGCCCTGGGATCCCTACGCCGCGAATCTGGCCCTGGTGTGCGGGAACTGTATAAATTGGAGTAGTATTTTTCCACAACCTTCATTACGTCTTCACGGTTAGTTGTAACCAAGTTATCTTCTGTACACAACTTATGAATTTGCTGGCTACCCCGCTTCAACTGTTTTCTGAAAACTTTCGGCCCTCTATACTTTTCGATCGTTTCCAAAATGAGTTTGTTCTTCCTCTGTCGCAACTGCTGTCGAATAAGGTGTCTGATACGTTTGTTGATTGTGGAAAGGTCTTTTTGATCTGTCGTTTCCTTTATTTTCCTACGTTCATCTGTTAGCAGTTTAATCTTCTGCGACAGCGGATTAGAATTCGGTTTTGACTTTGGTCTTATCTGTCTTATGATCTCATTTATAGAGTCCACCAGTTGATTGTTAATCGCATCCGCATGCCAAAAGCTAGTAAAAAGATATAATCGTTTATCTAACTTCTCTTGACATTAGCGCTCTTAGTAAAATGAACTCTATTTACTATATTTCTATGATAGGAATTTGTTTGAGTACAAATAAAATATAAGCATTATTTTTTTATCCTCCTTCAAGCCATATTTTTTTAAAAGCTTGCCGTTACGTTTACAATTCCGTCCAACCTTCTAAGAAAGTTGTCTAATTTCTGGTTCTAAATACAACAAAACAACAATGACGAAGTTACGTTCCTTAGTCATGGTAAAAGCACCCCAAAATTGAAAAACCATTGAACAATCACTTCAGATGTTTTTTTATTTTATTATGAGAAATACTCGATTGGTTTTCTTTCTGATTAAATTAATTGAGCTTTGTTTGAGGAAATTGGAACGCTTCATTTGTAAGAACGATTGCGTAATTTGATCGTAATAGGCAGTTACGCCGCAACATTTTTCTTTTGGGAAAGAAAGTTATTTAATATCTAAGAAATTTTCTCTAATACAACGAGGCCAAGAAGTAACGCAAACAAGACATCAAATCTATTAAATCGGGTCATACCATACATTTAATTGGACGATGGAATTTAGCGTACTGTTCCATGTTATTTTATTTATTTTATTTCAAAGACACAGTGTTTGTCGAGTATGACTCTACTGAACTAGCTAGTTTGGTGTTGCCTCACACGATGGAATATGTTGCTATACCTTCAGTGCGAAGGTCTCATCTTTTTAATTTATG
Organism: Clostera curtula; assembly: GCA_905475355.2. Lineage (NCBI taxonomy): Eukaryota > Metazoa > Arthropoda > Insecta > Lepidoptera > Notodontidae > Clostera > Clostera curtula. The sequence continues at coordinate 15,556,397 of FR997795.1, forward strand.
ATTATCATCTTCTGTTATTAAGCAAATTTGTTGCGGAATATTACATGAATGTTATATACCTACTACAAATGACGAAGAATAGTCAAAAAGGTCACCCCAAAACTTAACGGTTATTTCACGCAAATCGCTTTAGATATATAAACCAATTGAAGTGGAACAAAGATCTTGTTGGCGATGGATCACATGACCGCGTTTTTGCGTCGCGTCGCCGGCGCAGCCTTGCTTTTATCCGCAACCGGTCGTACATCAATTGTCTCGATTGATTGTCAGTCCTCAAATTGCGCTAATCTATCTGTACAGTTTTGATGCCACTCTTTTAGCTGACTGTAGATTTTAATAGGACTAGCTCCTTTAGCTTGTGCACGTTTTAATGGGGCCAATTAGGTCAATCATTTGGCGAATTACACGGTTAGTTTGTGTTTTGGATAAACAAGCATGATAAACGTCCTGTTGGTATTATGCAGTTCAACGATCTGGTCCCCATTCATTTACCTTGCGTTTTTCTCGATTTTATTGAGGACGATAACTCTTAAACTGATTTGGTCAATTACCAATAGGGCGAGTGATTGCCCTTTTTGGTCTCGACCTATTTAGTGGTAATAGCAACTTTTCTCGCTACCGACTTCCTTAGTAGGAGGTCCTACTTTATCACACATTTTGCCTGTTCTCATTGAGGAGGTATCATATGATGGTTACCGCGCCAAGATCCATCTAACCGAAACGTTGCTTATCCCGTAGATCAATTGCACTATCTCTAAATGTACCTGTCATCGATCAGATCTCCACAGTAATATTTATTCTAAATATTGGTTAACAGAAGAACGGTAAAGTAAATAATGCCGCCCGTCAAATGGTAATTGCAGGAAACATTCATACAATTGGGATTCCATAGCGGAGCGGGATGGATATCGGTCCATTCAGTGGATGAATAGGACCAATTCAAAAGAAGTTTTAAATGGAGCGTTGCCTTTTGTGTGTTTTGAAAGGTCCAGAACGCAAATTAAACGTTTCGACGAGGTTGCGATTTTCTTTTTTGATTTATATCGAATATATTAACTTAGATTTTATAAGTACTGATATTCGATTTTTTACACTACGTGCTCAATCAATCTTGGTAACAGTTAATGAATTGCCTTCAAAATTTGAAATCTTTACACAGTGAAGTAGGCTTTGCATAATATTCAGCTTTTTTACGTAGTGGATCGAACTACAGTAGAATGACCAGCTTTATTTAGTCCAGTATCATCGTAAGTGTATCCTATCAGTCTGTTTGTGCTCAATGAACAGATGTCGTGGTGTCAAGTTATATGTATATCAATTTAAATTTCCGTTTGTAGAACCAGAATGTAGCCGGGCCAATTATCCTTGTGCTTTTGCAATCTCTAGTCTAGTTAGTAGATGATTTCCGGACGCACGGCAAATTACTACCAACAACATGACGAATGCGAACTTGTAAAATATGTTATAAAAAGAGATGTCGTGAAAATTGGTATTAATCAAGCGCTATCCACGCGGGCGAAACGGAAGTGCGTATATAATGGCAATCATACTCCAGTTATGGCAACATTTTTAATGCATGACTAGACGTTCAGACATGTTCGAGATTTCCAGTTACAAATCATTCGGGTCAAAGCATGAGTAGCAGGAACGAAATTTAATTTAATTAGGACCTCTTTCACACGAGGCTTGACACCATTAATCATGACGTTTTGATATTGGTCAGTGGAGAATAACCGCCGGACCTCTTGTCCGGCGGGTACGTCACGCATTTCCACGGAAGGTCGATTTTTTATTACGTTAATACTCGTAACAAATGCATTTAATGTCGTCAGATAATTCAACTCCAAACTAGTGGAGAACTAGTTATGTATTTTGCAAGGAACGCAACGTCTATAATGCAATATGCGATTCTTTATTGCAAGTATGTTCGTGAGCCGTGAAAGTTCCTAGAATTTCAACTGGTTTCGGACGGCACGTAAGCTGAGTTTGAACATGGTCATTGGACATTTTTCTTAACAACTTACCGTCTCGTGTATGTATTAGGTATATTTTTGTACTAACGTTTTCTATTGCACTTATACTACATTTGTTATAGGCATTGTTGTTTAAATTTGTATAAACATCAACATCGTTCGTTTTGAAACAATAAAGTAACAGATAGAAGTTTCTATAGCCAACAATGTTGTAAGGTCTGAAGTTTATAAAGATTAGGTTTATTATTATCTTTGATTGGTTTATCTGGTAACATGTCCAGAGTCAATGAATGATTCAGTATTTTATCAGATCATCCATTGTGTTTATCATTATCCATGATGGGAAGTACCTACGTCAAACACACATCTTATTTAGTCGGTTCATACGTGACAATGTAGGTGGTAAACACTTATTTGGAAACAGTTTCGCCGCGGCACCGTAGGGCAAGATAAGGCACTTAATTTCAAGAAGGATTACCTAAGCGTTTTATACGCCTGTGTGTGTAGCCTGGCACACAATTTCACAACACAAAGACTTGAGTGTCCCGAAAGGCAGTCCTCACAAGCAAATCACTAGTACACACAATATCACTCAAACACTGAACACGGTAGATGGTACTAGATAAAATAGCACGTGATTAAGGTATATTGACACATTAAAGGTATAATGGGCGCGGGGTGCGCAGGCGGCGAAGGTAGCGCGATCACCGCGCTTGAGCCTCCAACTCGCTGTATGCACACTCCGCCCTCGGTAAATTCCTTGCATAAATAAACGAGAAACCTCTATATTCCATTAAATCTTTACACACACTGCACATATCTTAACGCACAGTTCCTAATACAAATTAAAAGTAAACTTTCTTACCTTCACTGCGTAGTACTGATGTTAGTCAATTGTCGAAACAAGCACAAGCAGAAACAGTGACGTTCGTGTGGATACGTCGAGACGAGAGCAATGGCGGCCGGTTCGTTCGTTTGTCGAGTCTCTGGCAGACTAGGAAGGCGAACCTTGTTTGCTCAGTGGCGCGACTACTACGAGGCGTCTTGCTTCTCGCTCTGCGCGGCGCCGCTCGGCGTTGTCATGAAAGAGAGAGCAATACTTTGCTGGGAACGTCTTTAACACCTGTAGTGCAGCAGGCAACCTCAATCACCGGCGCGTTGAATAAATTGAACAATGTCGTTTGATTATGCTCATTCGTGTTGAAAATTGATCAAAATATAAATTTATAATATGCGTGTATTCTAGCTTATCTGCTGGCCTGCTTTATTAAGCTGGTCGAGAGTAAATACCTTGCGAAGCTATGGTATTTTAGCCAGAAGGGGTGCGCCAAATGTAATGTGCAAAATAATGTTCACCTACCTATTTAATGATTAATTTAAGGAAAAGAGAGATTGTGTTACACAGGAGAACTATGCAAAAGAACCTTATCGAATAGCCTTAACTTATACCAATAAATTATGTGTAGTGTGGTAAAGTTTAACTAGTAGCGCCATCTTACGCATTTTCAACAAATTACTTTTAACTGGTAACAGACCGAGTTCTAGAAGCTTCCTGTCATATGTCCATGTTTGAACTTTATGTTGATAGATGACGCTGGAATAATAAAAAAAGTTTTCTAAATTGATCAAGTGGTTCATCTTATTAAATGAATGAATTTGATGGTCTAGCGGACTTTAGAACACATTTTACCCTGAGGTTTTATGATCAGATTGTACGTAAGCATTTGCAATTGTACCTCAACCGGTAGATGGCGTTACCAGGTTTAACAGTATGCCATCGATCATGCGGTCACATTATTTTTTTTCTTGCATTTTTTTTTTATCCGAAATGCCGAATCGCCTGCGGGAATGCATTATCCAATCTCGCGAGGCGATTTGCTTGGCAAGGGTGGAGACATTGTGCTCAACCCTTCTATCACGTTTGTGTGTGACATTGCGTCACTCCACCTCTTAGGCCTTGTTGTGATGAGCAGTGATTTGTCCCTAATCTGCTGCTCGGCCTTGGGAAGAAGCCTATGTGTGAGTTATGCTCTTCTCTACTTTTGTGTCAAATCCGGTGCATGTCTAATCCTTTTAACGTGTCTGGTCCAGGTACAGTAAAGTCCGGTGTGTCTCCTCGGGGCCATCATGCGGTCACATGCGGTGCTTTAAGTTATAATTAACTAAATAACGTAAAACAAAATAGTTATATTTATAGTAAACCTATTAATTACTACATTACATAAAAGTAATATAATTTTAATGTAAACAATAAATAAGGCCTCCCACACGGTGGACCGACGACCTGGTTAAGGTCGCCGGAAAGCAGTGGATGCGGGCGGCCCAGGACCGGCCTTTGTGGAGATCCTTGGGGGAGGCCTATGTCCGGCAGTGGACGTCTTTTGGCTGAAATGATGATGATGATGATGATGAAACAATAAATGACGTTACTCAGCATTTAATTACTTTCAGTTTAAGGATTTGTAGTCCAATAAAATCCACCGTCCGTGTGGTGGCGGATTTAGAATACATAGTGTCACCATCCCATTTCGTCCTGAGGGTGTCGTAAGAGCCGACAAAAAGAAATGTTAAGGTGGATGCTTCAGGGTAGCCCGCGAAATTCAAATTTTCTTACGTTTTTTGCAATTTGCAGGTCAGTGCTAGGTTGTATGTATGTTGATTAAAATGTTATTCGCGGCTGTGAGACGTATGTTGTTATAGAATTGTAATCATCAAAATCATCAATACAACCCTCCAAGCTCATAAAGGTGCAAGAAAAACTTTTTCAACGTCAAAGTCATTCTTGCACCTTTATGAGCGTGGAGGGTTGTGTTGATGAGTTGATGATTATAACTCTGTAACTACTTAAGTCTTACAGCCGCGAATCAAATGTTCATCATCATACAACCTAGCACTGCCCTGCAAATTGCAAAAAACGTAAGAAAATTTGAATTTCGCGGGCTACCCTGGAGCATCCACCTTAAGGCCGAAAACTTAGCCGCAAGAGAAGGAAAGCATGATACGAAACCCTGTGCCAACCCGTCTGGCCAGCGTTCCACAGTAGGCCAATCATACTTCATGTAGTTGGAGGAGGCCCGACACCGCAGTGGGTAATTTTTGGGCTGAGAAGTTGTAGTAGTGTATTGGACTACAATTAGGGTTGCCAACTATACTGTTTTAAACAGTATTATACTGTTTTTCACTAAATTGTACTTTTTACTGTTGAACAGAAATAAAGTATACAAAATACTGTTTTCAGCGTCAAAATGCAAACACATTATTAAGTGTTATACTTAGACGCTCACATAATTTTTTTTCAGTAATTAATGAGCAAGTGGCAGGCAGGAGGATAGAAAAAGACCATTAATTAATTTAATAACAAAAATCAGTCATAGTTGTGGTGAGGCATATGAAGTTTTTAAAAAAGATTGTAAATTAGTAGGTCGTGCGAGAAGCTATAATAATATGTATTTAAAACAATAAATAAAATACTGTTCATTTTTCTAAAATACTGTTTGATATTCTTCATACACCTGAATATACTTTATTTCTTGCAAAAAAAGTTGGTAACCCTAACTACAATAAAATTCACAGATTTCGTTTCCTATTCAAATTTTTTTTTGTGGTTAATTAATTAAGGTGCACACTAGCCAAACTGATAAACACGGATAATAATTATTTTAAATGACCTGATTGTAATAAAATGATTTATACACAAAATTTACCCCGTAATTATACACAACACAGTAAATTTATTTACTACACATTCCTCTCAATACTATGAAACTGCAATTATCATTATAATTGACATTCAGCAGTTGATAAACCAATCAACCAACTTTCGCCGTGCGTAGCGAGGAAACACGACGGATTGAAGGATTGGTCCCGTTAACTTTGACAGTCGTGCAGCCAGCTGCCAGGAACATGAAAGCTTTTAGAATTCTAAATGAACTAAGCAGGTAGCTGGGTATGAATGTCCCATTAGGGTCAGCGCCGACCGGCGGAGTGGCGGCGAAGAGGCTTTTTCAGTAACAATTTAAATTCAACCTAAAACGCCACAGGATGCATCTAGCCGCGCGTCGCTCGCCGTCATTGTATTTCGTTGTACCAAATACAGTTGTATTCTGAAGCGCTTTAGGTTGAAATTAAATTGTTACAGAAATAGCCTCTTCGCCGCCACTCCGCTGGTGGGCGCTAACCCTTAGGTGATGACTAGTAGCGATCTTGAAACGGAATCTGTTTGCTGTTACGTGGCAATGGAATACGATAATTTTCGGGGGTAGGTTAGTGGATACGTCATAGCCGCTTTCGAATGGATCGTTTCCCAAACGAGAGATGGCCCGCGCAAACAAATATTGGCAGGTTTTAGTAGGTAATCCGGTCGCAATCACCATCTCATCGTGACCGGGACTCATATAACCCAGCCAAGTCCCTCGACTGGGGACATATAAAAGGTTTCCTCCAGTAAATAAAAAAGGGACGGGTCAAATAGTATATTTCATTACAAGTGCGGAAAGGCTGTCATTGCAAAGAGTTCCGACAAATGTCTACCCGAGCCGAGGCGCAGCCGAAGGCGAGGGTTGACAGTCGGAACAAGTTGCAATGACAGCCTTTCCGCACGTGTACTGAACGACTATTTTTAATACAGTTGCGAAAAAATGAAGCAATTTAATAAAATAATAAAAACACAATAAACTCAACTAACTAATCATTTCTGAAAAATGGCGCCGACCGTAGAATATAAGCAGAGATTTTTTTTTCTTCACCCATTCTGGTAGGCAAAAGGAACAATGCCCATACAGCCAAGTCTTCAGTAGATTTTTTTTATTGATATGGAATGAAATTTAAATAAATGAAATGTAACTCATTCAATCAAATCGTTAAATCTGATATTGAAACAAATTAGTACGTAGTTTCTTTTTAGAAATAATAAGAAATACGTATTTGCATGAATCATAAAAACTTTTTTAGTAAAAATTTCATTGTTGGTTTTTCCGTATAATAGACATTATTTTGACAGTTGGGAAAGAGAACGCACTAGTGCGGGAATGGTAAAAAAAGCACGCGTGTGTAATAGCCCACTTCCCGAACGCTATACGTCCCTGCAATATGCCACTTTTTGAGCAACTGTATTAAAAAGTTGTTTTCGTTTCATTCTCTTTTCATACAACTTCAATTCAGCAATCAGTAGTGCATAGGGTAGATAGTAGGAATACTACGACTACTATTCAGGCCATTTATGACCCATTTCTGTGTTGGACCTCCTCCATTTACATGGAGGGCAACAAGCCTTCTGGCCACGCTGGCCAGACGGGTTGTCACAAGATTATGTACCAAGTTTTCCTTTTCTTACAGCTAGGTTATAGGTTTTTTTACATTCACAGGACAACGGCGACACCTGATATTTAAGTGCTACATTATTTTTAGCGTGCGCGCAATTCCAAAACAGCGCATTAGTCATCTGAAGTGTTATTAATAAAATGGTTAGCTGTCGCAGCATCAAGGTTTTGAAAGGATACAGTTTATTGTAATGTCAGCTGGAGTAAAGGCAACAAATGATTAACCTTAACCTACATGAGCATGACGTCATTCGCTATTGTAATGAGTGAAAACTAACGCTCAAAAATAGTTGTGCATAAGCCCAGGAAGGTTTCTGAACGAAATAAAAAACAAAGAATACTTGTGTACTGTCTTTCCTTCAAATTTATTTTAGTAAAAGAGCCTCCTCCAACTACATGGGAGGGAATTACCCAAACATTGCATATTAGGCTAACTATGCCATGTTGCCCAAAAGGGGTTTATAGGCTATGTTTTCGGCCGTATAATTTCCTTTGGTCGGCACTTTCGACACCCTCCGTATGAAATGGGGTAGTGACATTGTGTATTCTAAGTTCGTCACCGCACGGATTATTTTTGGAATAACTGGGTAAAATACCTCCCAAATTTGTTCGTCTTGTGTTTGAAATGGATTTTGATATTGGCATTACCATAGACATAAAAATACGCTTATGCTATAATATTAAACATCCACTAATGCACCTATAGTGTACATTGTCAGCTCTTCGGTTTCACAAACTCAGTGCGGCACCTTCAAAGCCCGCGGCGAGCTTTCACCTCAGTTCCCGTGGCTTATTATTTCACCGTACCCAGTGAACTGTCACGATATTGTAGCTTAAACGCTTTAATTAACTATTAAATCCTTTCTTAGCGATAGTCTGCAGTTACTGTTTGATAGTTTCATTTATAACGGACTTCAAAAAGGATATGAGGATTTTGTATCAACATATTAAGTTTTCCTTCTCTTGCAACTTGGTTTTCGGTCTAGTCGTTTCCTTCTGTCGGTTCTTCTTCAATATGGAATGGGGTGGTGACGCTATGTATTCTAAATCCGTCACCAAACGGACTGTGCCGAACTGACATAGTATTAGTAGGTTACCAAAATAGTTTAAATCCTCAATCAAAGACATTTGAGGATTTGTGGCTCTGATAACATTCTTGGTGCCTACTTGCCTGGCCAGCGTGGCGTAGTTGATCTAGTTTTGTTCATGATATTGAAGGAGGTTCGTTTCCGTAATGGCATAATTTGAGTGCTGGCATTTTTTTTAGTTAGGTTAGGTATCATACATACTTTTTATTTTATTTCGTTTTTACAAAGATATAATCAAATTTATTGGTGCACATTTAAAATAATGAATAGGTATATTAGCGAATATACATTTTAAAACCGGTTATGACTGTAGGAAGTTAATGTAGTAAAGTTTATCAATTAGTGATTCAAACATTTTTATTGTGACACAAATTCTATGTTATAAAATTATTACTACTATAATTCATTGATAAATTAGTTTAAGGTTCATTGATATTTTTAAGTATTGATAAATATATGTATATCAATTTATATTCACCAACCCGTTTGTCAGCGTGACACAGTAGGCTAATTACGGCTTTAGATATTTATTTTCTCAAAATATTTACACAATCAATGACATAGAAAATACAAAATTATAACTTAAAAATACTTATAGCCGATTTGCGTAGCGGGTTGGTGCTATGACAAAAATTACAATAGGATTTCTCATCAGTTTACTACAGGTTTAGGTAAGGGGGTAGCTATATATAAAAACTAGCGACCCGCCCCGGCTTCGCACGGGTTCAATTATGCATGTAATATACATATAAACCTTCCTCTTGAATCACTCTATCTATTAAAACAAACCGCAGCATAATCCGTTGCGTAGTTTTAAAGATTTAAGCATACATAGGGACGGACAGGCGACAGCGACTTTGTTTTGTATATGTTGAAGTGATGATGATGATGATGATGTGTGCAGGACGTTGTGTACGTATCATACAATTACCCTCCATAAATTTGGGAGGAGGCCCGACTCAGTGTTGGGTAATTTTTGGTTTGAAATAGTGCTGATGATAGTAACTTGCCGTAAACTTAAGCGCTACAAACTGACTGAAATTGTTAACGTTTTGTTTTTTATACTTACAAAAAAGGGTAGGCCCAATTATATGGAGCTACGATAAGGACGCACCTGATTATCTACCTACTAAAAGCCCCAATGTATACCTTACGGCCTCCAAGTGCGAGGGTTCAAATGAACAGGCTCCGCGAAAATATCTGTCTAGTCCCGTACACAGTGGGTGGGTCAATTTCAACAAATGCCATTTTTTTTATCATATCGGTGAACTTTTTCATTTAAATATATTTTGTATATTTTTCAGGTTTTATGTAATCTATAGGACATCAAATATCTCCAAATTTAATATCATCGACTAATCATTTAAAAATAGGGAGAAAATTCAGTTTGAATTCTGGTTTCCACCGACATGACAAACCGGCACCGATTATTTTTTCTGTACACCGATTTGATAAGTTTATCCACCGAAATGATTTACATATCCAGCGATATGATAATCTATCCACCTTTGAATATAAAAAGTAAATAGTTAGTAGATGCCTATATATTTTTACAAGGGTGACGTAGAACTGAAGACCTGAACTCACATCACATGCAGAGAACCGAGTTCTTAAAAATCCAATCAAAATATTTTTTTTTGAAATAGGTACTATTTTATTATATGTATTTATTTTCTTTTTATTATATTTACTATGGGTACTTAGAATTAAAAAAGAATGTTTATTTTAGCTTTTCGTATTCGTTCCAGCAACATCTCTCTCTTTTTTTCTCCTCCTCTTTCAGTTTCGGCCTTGGCATTCTTAAACAAAATTAAGCTAATATGATGTTTTCTATTTATTATTTTTTATTATGTACATTATATGTTTTTAACTAGAAAATATTTTCTAGAAAAATCTTTAATGCGTTCAATTGCTCCACCTCACCATCATCATCTCAGCCTATAGACGTACGTTACCGAGTACAGACCTCCCCTAATGATACATCTTCTACTACCCAGTGATGTCGTGGTAATGATTTTAGCAGTCTATGTAGGTAGTATGTATGTTTCTTTGTATACTTAAAGAAATGACACGGGTTCTACCGATATGATAAAGCAAGCCACCGATATGACAAAACTGTGCGTTGATCATGAATCAAAACACCGATATTAGATATAAGACACCGATTGATTTTTTCTAATAATTTCGGTGTAAATTATCACATCGGTGGTAATAAAGCCCACCGATTACACCGATATGTGAACACCGACGTGAGAAATAACACATTTTTTAGGAAATTAGAACAAATTCATAAAATATAGGATAAATTCAATAATACTCAATGAAGCTAATTCACTTACTACCTCTGTTAGAACCAAACAACAACAATAAAACTACTCATTACACTAAAAAAATGCAACCACCGATAGTATAAAATAATTGTCCGGGAGCAACTGGAATGGCGTACTTACGTTATTTGCGGGAATATGAAGCGATTTGACAGGCATTCGTCCTGACTGCGCAATAGCACACACTAACGAGAGAATTAAAATTGGGGTTGAGACGCTTTCGGACTCGTCGATGTAAAGTTAGGTTTAAATTACTTTTGTCCACCGATATGAAATCATATTGCAAGACAAGTACGTTTGTGCCTCTCAGTAATAATAATCATTAATTATGTAATAAAATATGCTATATATTGATAACAAAACTAATATTCTATGAAATAGAATAAGTTATATACTTATATTACTTATTTTTATTCGTGTATAAGCTGTTTTGTTTGTAAAAAAAGTAGAGGGACAGCACCGATTTGAAAAAAATAGAGGTTTATAATTTTTTTTCTACCTTTTGTAATAGTCCTATGCAAATCATATTTTTGCCACAGCCCAATAACAACCTATTGAATACTAAAAAAAATAATTCAGAACAATATTCCTTTTTTCCAATACTAATTTCACCGAAGACAAAAAAAAAAGTCGTTTGGGAAATTCACCCGGGTGGTCTATCTAAGCAACATATGATGGCAAAACTCAAATGGTGTCAATTTCCCTGAGATATAAAATTTCATCTTACAGATTATCGCAAGATAATTTCATATAATTAGCAATCGTTACTACTTGCCACAGTGGCGATTAACCTAGTTAAGTTGTTTTTTTAATCGACAAGGAACTAGCTCGTTACAAGTACAGTTAGGCACAGTTTTGTTTTTTTTAAAAACTCACTGGGCGCCTATTGGAAATCACACTGACGATCCAACGACCCTCATTGGCGAGCGCAACCCGCTTCCCTGAAGCAGGCTTTCTAGGTTTTAACGCGTAGATTGGGGTGCTAGCGGCCGTGTATCTATGAGGATATCCAACTAAAAAAAAGGCTTGTTCCGAAGAATAGAGTTTTAAATGGTTTGAAAGTAGTATTGTAGATAGGTTTTTATTTTTGGGAAGGAATACGCTAGCACCCCAATCTACGCGTTAAAACCTAGAAAGCCTGCTTCAGGGCAGCGGGTTGCGCTCGCCAATGAGGGTCGGTGGATCGTCAGTGTGATTTCCAATAGATATATGTAGATAGGTTTTTATTTTTCGGAAGGAATTCAGTTCAAAATGGTTTCAAAGCAGTATTGCAGATAGGTCTTTATTACTTGGAACAAGCGAAAAGGATCCGCTGACTCAAGTGTTACAAGCGTCCATAGTAACATCGTAAGCATAGTATCCGTCCGTGTGGTGACGTATTTAGAACACATAGTGTCACCATCCCATACCATCCTGAGGGTGTCGTATGAGTCGACAAAAGGAAATTATGGCTGATAACCTAGCCGCAAGAGAAGAAAAACTTGATACGAAACCCTGTGTAAACCCGTCTGGCTGTATCTGGGGGAGACCCGACTCGGGAGTGGGTCATATATTGGCTGATTAGTAGTAGTACATGTGGAAGCTGCACAGTGTAGACGCCAGTAGTACCTACCTTTACTTGTTTGTGCTTTTAACCTTGTTAATTTTCACATACCTATTTTATTATGTTTACGTTCGCCTACTGCGTTTAAAGCTACTTTGTATGGGCCTTTTAATGGAAGAATACAAGTATTGCAAGTTCTCGTGCTTACAAAGTGCCAACCCACCAAAATAGCGTAACATCTACCGACTTTTACTGATAATTGGCTGCCTTGATGGTCTAGGAGATTTGGCCTTTGGATCACGGGGTTCCGGGTTCGATTCCGGGGACGGGCAAGTGCCGTTGTGTAAACCAGAGGCACTTGCTCTGAGCCTGGGTGTCATTTGTATTCGTGAACTTTTTGTTTGTAAACGCCCCTGCTAACAGGTTTTAGAAAAGATCACAGGATAAGGGATTATTAATAACGGGCTTAATTATTTTTATTTTAAAAAAAAAGTTCTTTATAGAGCGCTTTAAATTAGCGGAACTTGGCACCGGTTTCTGAAGTAAAAATTCTCTCTTGTCGTCTATTATTGACGCTGGTCGTAAAATTAAATTGTTGAAATGTTGTTGCAATTTGCAAGGTATGTAGTAATTTTTCATTTTTAATGTAAAAATCAACATTTGAAGGAACCTCCGTTAAAAGTAAAAACGAGCTGATGACCTTAAAACTGCCTGACTAATTTTTATGAAACATGTTGAGATCTGTCTCCGGAAAAGTTGCTTTCAAATAAAAAAACCTGCATCATTTTTGCTTCATTCGTTTAGTAGCTAGGATACCACATACAAGGACACTGACAAGCCAAACTTATAACACACTTCTTTTAGTACTAACTGAAGTACAACGTTTATATGTCAAGATAACGCCGGTTTTACTAACCATTATACGAGTACATGCCGTCTCGCCTAAAGCTACACACCGAATACTTGTCATAGTATAAGTTAATCTCTCTTGTAAGCTTTAGGCTAACGATACCGCGAATTTGCAATAATAATTGAACCCACATTGCTAATTCACACGCAAAACCTGCTAATTCTATAGAATAAAAATCGACCATCATTTCTTGTAACCCACTAATGTCTATGTCAGAACTTGGCAAACACTTTGGAATGTAGCAGAGATTAATTAGCTTCGTTAAGTTCTCCTTCGTCCGTTTGGTGACAGATTTTGAAATCCACAATGTCACCAACCCATATCATCTTTAGGGTGTAAAAGAGGCGACTAAACGAACGCAAGAGGCAGATCACCTAGCCCCAAGAGAAGGAAAACTTGATACAAACCCAGTGCCAACCCGTCTGGCCAGCGTGGCACAGTAGGCTAATTTCCCTCCATGAATTAGGAGGTGGCCCGACCCAGTAGTGAGTCTTTTATGGGCTGTAACGACGACGATGTTCTCCTTCTCTTGCGGCTAGGAGTTCGGACTTGTCATTTCCTTTTGTCGGCTCTTACGACACCCTCAGGATGGAATGGGTGGCGACACTATGTGTTCTAAATCCGTCACCACACGGATATAAGGAGCGAAAGCTACTTAGTATCAACGTAATGAAGTGTTAAATATAACAGTTACGAAAATGTAAACATATTAACCTGTTTGCCGTATCTTAATTCTCACGCCAAATTCGTTAAAGGGCAAACGCCGATTATCACCTCATAATGTGGATAAACTACTTTCGTTAAACAATTTTTAACTGTTGTTGGTTTTCTATCGTTTCGTTTCAGCCCTTATATGACTCACTACTGGGTCGGGCCTCCTCCAAATTCATGGGGGGTAATTAACCTACTGTGCCACGCTGGCAAGACGGGTTGGCACAGAGTTTGTATCAAGTTTTCCTTCTCTTGGGGTTAGGTGATCTGCCTCTTGCGTTCTTTTAGTCGCCTCTTACGACACACCAAAGATGGTATGCGTTGGTGACATTGTGTATTCTAAATCAGCCACCACACGGACAAGGTTTTCTATACTAATATCATAAAGAGGAAAGATTTGTATTTATGTATGTTTGTAATAAATTGGCATGACATAGTTCACAAGATTATCAAACTTAAGCGGTAGCGAGCAGGGCACATAGCTCACAGGCCTGATGGCCGATGCGGTAGAAAGGTCCTCGAGTGGTGACCGCGTACCAGCGCTGTGTTGGTAGGTCTGCCCCAAGGGCGAATGCCGACCTGATGAAGGTCGCTGGAATACGGTGGATACGGGCGGCTCAGGACCGCCCTTTGTAGAAATCCTTGCGTTAGGCCTATGTTCCGGATGATGATGATGTGCACTCATCAATTACTTTATTTACTGTGATACGTTGCCATTATGAATGGGCAAGGTACCTTTTTGTAAATTTATATGGCCATTATATTTACTACACTATACGCTTTGGCTCAAACCGTGTGACCAATGTTGTCTAGCAATAGGAATGACTTAGTCTTTGGGAAAAATACCGCATTGGTTATATTATTTCTGAAATTATCCATAATAGCGCTCAACCAATCCGTTAACCCACCATAGTGTGGTAGGCCTCTATCAATTGGGAAAGATCCAACTGGATCGCAGGTCGTTTATAAGATGACTAAACTATCTGACTAGTGGTCGCCCAGCGGTCGGAATTCAATCTTAATTCATTTATATTTTAGTTCTATTCTCAATTTGACCACAGACTATAACTATAAACGTGGTGTGTGTTGTCTTTTTTTGTGATTTAATGCATAATTTAAAAAAATATCATTCTTTACTCCATGTAAACTTCACTACATAGTATAAAACAAAGTCGCTGTCGTCTCTCCGTCCCTATGTATGTTTAAATCTTTAAAACTACGCAACGGATTTTGAAGCGGTTTTTTTTAATAGATAGAATGATTCAAGAGGAAAGTTAAAAACTTATTATAATACATGCATAATTGCACCCGTGCGGAGCCGGGCCGGGTCGCTAGTCACTATATATAAACTATAAATGTGAGAAATTTCATATCCTTCGTCCGCACAATTTTCGTAAAAAGAGGTACAAGGTTTTTTCTTAAATAATAATTTATATTGTAGCGACCGCATGCTACATACTTCACACAATTTACCCGAAAAATCTGAACTAATTGCGTCAAGAAATATCGCCTACAAAATGCGATAATTATGAAAAAGTCCTACACCGCGATAGCGACATTTCAAGAGCAATACGCAAGTATAAGATATCTCCGACTACAACTATGGGGGGGGGGGGATAGGCGCTGCAACCCCTAGCCAGACATCCCACCTCGTCTGGCTGATGATCATCCTTTTGCGCCTAAAATATTTAATAGTTTACGTTAATACACAGATATCACGTTCGTAAACGTTTCTACGTAATGTAAGGAGTCAGTTATAAATTGCCTGAATATTATGCACCCATTCATTGAGTCTAATTTCTTAATTTGTTTTGTGTCGGGAGCTAAACGCATTGCAACCGGAACATGATGCATGCTAATCAGTATGACTACAATGAAACGTTATAGTACACTCGCACCCAATAGTGTTGACACCCAATTTCGAAGTCGATTTTTTCAAATAATAATAACACCTATGGTATAATTTATAAAGATATAGTGTAAAAACATGAATCCAACATAAATTGATACTTTCTATCATCATTAACAAAATTTTTCATCACCACGCGGGTGGAACCCCGGGGCGCAGCTATTTGTAAAATAATGTAATACTGTTGCTAAAATATATATTTTATTATTTTACATTACTTCTATACGTTCGTTTTATTTTGGCGAATAATTGAAACTGATATTATAAATGCAAAAATAGCCCATCCTTGGTTTTTACACAATAAATCTTTAAAACGAATGTGAACGAATGAAAATAAATGTATCGTGTGGCGAAAGAAAAGGAACGATATGACTAAAAATATGTATAAAAATCGATTTTGTCACCAGCGTTTCAGACACTTTGCAGTAACCGTGGTCGGTAGGTTTAAATAAAACAACCTAAAAATATAACAACGTAAACATTGTATTCTTGAACTTCATGTTTGTAAACTGCCCCGCGATACAGGTTATACCTGCAAAGTGCAGGGGTTTTTTTAAAGAAAAATAAATCCTTATGAACCTTTTCATTTTGAAAATTGGTAATGTAGGGCGGTGTATGTATGCAAAAATAGAGTTGTTAGAATACACTTAATACGGACAACAAATTTGTTAAATGGTTGAGGTATATGTGTACAATACGTTTTGTATGTATACGTACATTATAGTCGGGCAATAAGGTAAAAATAAAACGCTTCTGTTTTTGTCTGTACCACTGTGGAGCATGGGCGCATCCTGCCTGCATGTTTGGTAAATATCGCATGAACTCTGTGACCTTAGCGGCGTACCCGCTACACGTGTCCTATGCCTACAGTTCCTGTTAGTCTTTGTTTACTTGCATATTCGCAACAGTACAGGGTAGAGCGAGACAGAATTTATCTTTGACCAAAGACTGTTATCTTGTGTTACCTACTGTAAAATACCGATCTAAAGTTACTATGAGGACAGAGGAGTCCCCGGTGCCCGAACCTGCTACGAAACCGAATGCCACTCTTCGTCTGACTTCTATTTGTGGGTCCGCCAGGCATGGGTGACCCTGAGCAGGTATTGAACGGATTTTGAAGGCACTCAAAACCCGTCACCACGGCAGCATAGTCGAGGTGGTTTCCACGATGTTCTGCTGACCGTAATCATTTGATGAATTAATTTCAGAAAGATATATTCGAAGATCGTTTTTTAATGTACTATTCGTAATCCATAACAATTAGACCTTTTCGTTTAATTATTTGTAAAAGCAATACATCTTATTATAATCCCATGGCAAGAATGTGTCGCCTCTATAATTAACTATCTTGTAGTCATCAAAATTTAGATATCTTCTCTCCAACTCAAAATTATTTCCATTATACGATAAGGGGCTATCCATTAATCACGTGAGGTTCGAAAGGGGGAGGGAGGGGTTCGGCAAAAATCACGAAACATCACAAGGGGTATGGGGTGTATAGTAAGATAATAATAAATAATAAATATCACGTGTATTTAATTTTTCGTGAAACGCGTCATTTCTGAACCGAAAAGCGGCGTGTTTAAGCTTCTTTGTAGGTACTAAAAATACATGTGATTTTTGATGGGGGGGTGGGGGGCCAGTCTTAAACCTCACCACGTATCACCAAGGGGGAGGGAGGGGTTAAAAAATGTAAAAAAAAACATCACGTGATTAATGGACAATCCCTAAGGTTTACAACATAAAAGTTGATATTTCGATGTTTTTATTTGTCATGATGTGTCAACAACCTAGATAATATTAAGGCTTCCAGCCTAGGTTAGATCCATTTAGTAGAATTACTTATTTAGTTGTTAGTGCTCCGTATGGTGACGGATTTAGAATACATAGTGTCATCGCCCCATTCGTTCCTGAGGGGGTCGTAAGAGCCGCCAAAAAGCCGATAAGCTAGCCGCAAGAGAAGGAAAACTCGATACGAAACCCTGTGCCAACCCTTCTGGCCAGCGTGGCTCGGTAGGCTAATTACCTTAAAACTTGAGGTGGCCCGACTCAGTAGTGAGTCGTCTATGTGCTGAGTATTAGTAGTAGTTGCTAGTTTGTCTTCTATCTATCAGCCACAGAAGTCCACTGCTGAACATAGGCCTCCCCCATAGATTTCCACAATGCACGATCTCGTGCAGACCGCATCCACCGACTCCCAGCGACCTTCATAAGATCGTCCGTCCACCTAGTCGGGGGTCTTCCCACGCTTCTCTTTCCCATACGTGGGCGCCACTCCAAGACTGTTATGCCCCAACGGCCATCCGTTCTTCGGGCCACGTGGCCTGCCCATTGCCACTTCAACTGTGCAATCCTTCTAGCTATGTCGGTAACTTTAGTTCGTCTACGGATTTCCTCATTCAGATTCTATCACGTAGAGTAACCCCGAGCATAGCTCTCTCCATCGCACGTTGAGTGACTCTCAGCCGCCTAATAAGCCCCATTGTGAACGCCCACGTCTCGGATCCGTATGTCATCGCTGGCAACACGCACTGTTCGAAGACTTTTGTCTTCAGGCACTGAGGAATATTGGATGAGAAGATATGACGTAGCTTCCCGAACGCTGCCCAGCCGAGTTGGACCTAATCGGCTACCTAATCGGACCAATTGTCCCAGGTATACATACATACTCGTCAACAACTTCGAGGAGAGAATTCCCAACAGCAATCGGGTACGGTGCAACATGGACATTCGACATGATTTACGATGATTTAGTTTGTCTTAAAAATAAATAAATTTATTTCGAACTTTTTGTGACGTTGACTGCTGAAATTAAAATAAATCAACCATAATCTTTCGGTAGTGGATCAGAAGGTGGATGCGGATATTTCAAAAGATGAAAGAGGTTAGTTGACTAGCCGCGCCGGTTAAGGCAATCATGTAGCGTTATAGCCTCGAGGTGTATTATGGGTAAATTATGAAAATATCTATTAGACAGCGAACTTGATGTAGCATCCAAATGATACTGTACGAAAGGAGGACAACACATAAGATTCTAAGTGTCGGTCTGTCTGAATAATATATTGTTAGCGTTTGCTTGCGGCTTAGACTGAAACGAAACTTGTACTCATTCTGTAAAAAAGATCAATGCAGCGGCACTATGGATTATGGTGGCTTATTATATTATTACACAATGTCACCAACCCACACTGTCCTGAGGGTGTCGTAAGAGGCGTCTAAAGGATCGTAAGAGGCAGATCACCTAGCCGTATGAGAATGAAAACTTGATACAAACCCTGCGCCAACCCATCTTGCCAGCGTGGCACAGTAGGCTAATTTCCCTCTTTGAATTTGGAGGAGGCCCGACTTAGTAGTGGGTCATTAATGGGCTGAAACGATGACGAACGACGATGATATTATACTGGATCACTGGTCCCCGGTCAAGTCGGGCAAGTATCTTTGTGTAAACCAGAGGCACTTGCTCTGAGTCTGGGTGTTATGTGTGTTTGTAAATTTCATGTTTGTAAACTGCCCTCCCGATACAGGTTATACTTTATTTTTGGTTTCGCTGCGGAAACCCCCGCCCCTCAGGGGTGGGTCGGCGATTATGTGGGACTCCGGAAACTACTAGTCTACCCACTAAAACCCCAGCGGTAACCACACGACACGCTTGGGGCGCCACGGGTTCGCGTAATCCCATTCCACTGTGACGCGCCGACGCGACGTGGTGCCCGGTACCCGGGCAGGCGTCTATCGGAGGGCGTCCTAAGACATTGAGGCTTTCGTTCTCGGCCGGTCATCCGACCCAACACCGGCCTCTAAGGCGAGGGTAGAAGGGGGCCTAACGTCCCCCTCCACCCCTGCTTCCGCCCGCGGCGCGAGACAGCCGGAGCTCCCTCCGCAACCCACACTACCCAAGGATGTCGTTAGAGGCCAATAAAGGAACGCAAGTGTCATATAGCCTAGCCGCAAGGCTTTTCCTTCTCTTGCGACTACGTCGTCGGCCTTGTCATTTATTTTCCTTTTTGCTATTGTACTATCTATTTATTCGCTAAACGTGCCAACTGGCAGCTGGTCTAACTAAATAATTACCGGTTTGGCACCAGAGCGGGTCTTGGATGGCAAACGGCAATGGAATAACTAAATACTGGTAGATAATTTTATATTACTACTGAGCCCACAAACGACCCGCTGCTGATTCGAACCTCCTACCATTATAGGGAGGGCCATTAGCATACTGTGCCACGCTGGCCAGACGGGTTGGCACAGGGTTTCGTTTCAAGTTTACCTTTTCTTACGGCTAGGATTTCTGCCTTGTCATTTCCTTTTGTGACTCTTTCTAAACCAATGGCACTTGCTCCGAGTCTGGGTGTCTTAGTGTTCGTGAATTACATGTTTGTAAACTGCCCACGCGAGGCGGGTTAAAAAAGGTTTTTTTTAAAAAAATACTTGAACTATTTTCGCATAAAAACCAAAAGTCCTATACTGAACGACGACCCTAATTGTACGCACTAACAACTCGGACTATCTTTATCATTTTTAATGAGTAAATTATTTAAATGAAATATACCTGTTCTTACTAACAGACGGTTAAATTCCTTCATAGTAATCCGATACAGTTATTTGGCATGTCAAGGAACGCATAACGATGTGGCGATGTATAAACACATGAATTAAATATGAAAGGCCTAGAAGGTAATTTTCGCACTCACTCTTGAGTCATTAGTTATTACACTAAATGGAGTAGGCAAGACGCTTAATATGTTTACTAAGTATGGGCGGCGCTGTTCTCTTAACCTTGACATTTGTACGTCGTCATCATCATCATCAGCCGTTTTAAATTGTTTCCACCTCTATGACGATGGACAGTTTTCACCATCATTAAAAAAAAAAACAAAAATAGAGCAAAGCACACTCATAGCTGACCCACTACTGGGTCGTGCTTCCTCCAATTACGTATATGGTAATTAGCAGGGTTTCATATCCAGTTTTCCTTCTCTTGTAGGTAGGTTTTTGGCCTTTTCGTTTCCTTTTGTCGGCTCTTACGACACCCTCAGAGTGGAATGGGGCGGTGACATTATGTATTCCAAATCCACCACATGGAGAAGTGTCATCAATGAAGTATGGAAATAGAGGCCAGATGGGTTGGTATCAAGTTTTCTTCTATCGTGGGAAGCTTTTCTAACTCTTGCGTTCCTTTAGTGGCGACTTATAAGACACTCGAGGACAGAATGGGTTGGTGACATTGTGTATTCTATATCCGTTTATCATCATCATCATCATCATTTCAGCCAAAAGACGTCCACTGCTGGACATAGGCCTCCCCCAAGGATGTCCACAAAGGCCGGTCCTGGGCCGCCCGCGTCTACTGCTTTCCGGCGACCTTAACCAGGTCTTCGGTCCACCGTGTGGGAGACCTACCAGTACTGCGCCTTCCGGAACGCGGTCGCCACTCGAGGACTTTTCTGCCCCATCGGGCGTCGGTCCTGCGAGCTATGTGCCCTGCCCGCTGCCACTTAAGTTTGGCAAAATCCGTTACCACATGCATAATTTTAAGTATTGCTTCTCTTATGATTGAGGCTATTAATTATTTATGCATTCATAAATTGGTGATAGGTGTAGTTAGATTTGCTTTGTACCAAATTTCTGAACGTAACCCTGAAGGCATTGTTTGAGTGTTTTCTTTAGCTCATAAATTATTAACCGCTGGGGCCATATCTCTTCCAAATCGATGGTAAGAAACTCGTTAAGTACAACAAAGCGTAAACGAGTTGCTAACGCAGTTATGTCAAGAAAAACTACTATTACTACTCAACTCGTAAATTACCCACTGCTGAGTCGGGCCTCCTCTCATCACGGGGAGGATAACTAGCCTACTGTGCCGCGCTAGCCAGACGGTTTCGTACACGGTTTCGTATGCGCGTTTTCAGCCTTGTTATTTCTTTTTTTCGGCTCTTACGACGCACTTATTACTCTTCATCATCATCATCATCATCATCAGCCCACATTAGTCCACTGCTGGACATAGGCCTCCCCTAAAGAGCGCCATAGCGCCCTGTCTTCAGCTTGACGCATCCAGCTGCTGCCCGCAACCTTTCTTATTACTCTTACGATACTCTTATTTATGTTATTGTACATACACATAAGAAATAGGACCGCAATGAAAAAAAAAAGTGACAAGCCCTCTGAGTTTCTTGCCAGTTCTTCTCAGCAGTGGTCGCGTTCCGAACTGGTGGTAGACGGTAGACCTTCACTACATAGTATAAAACAAAGTCGCTGTCGTCTATCCGTCCCTATGTATGCGTTAATCTTTAAAACTACGCAACGGATTTTGAAGCGGTTTTTTTCAATAGATAGAGTGATACGAGAGAAAGGCTTTTAAGTATAATACATGCATAATTGCACCCGTGCGAAGCCGGGGCGGGTCGCTAGTTTGTATTATATAATATCAGTATGAATAATGTGTTGACTTTTTGTAAGTGTCCACCGTGACCAAAACAAAATAAATGATTTGAATTTGCACTCAGGATGGAATGGGGTGGTGACACAATGCATTCTCAATCCGTCACCACACGGAATAATAGAAGCCTAACTACGTAAGATGATATCGTAGTTATGCGGAATGAAACTCACACTAGATATTGGATGAATGACTGTGTTAATATAACATTTGACCTTCACCGGGGGTTGGAGACAAGGGAAGCTGTCATTCATACATTAATGACAGTTGTCACACAGTGCCGGATTAAGAAAGCGCGGGGTCCTTAGCAAATTCTCTCAAAGAGCCCTTGATCTGCTATGGGTTCATAGGTGTAAAGTGGTAAAAATACAATTCAATACTCAATACGTTTATTTGCTATCTATAGGTTACAATTTTGTGGGTAATTATTACCCACATCCACATCCACATCTTAATAAGTTTCACTCAAAAAAATACGCTCAGGCAGAGATGAGTGGGTTTAAATATGCGGGGCCCCCTTTCGCGCGGGGCCCGTAGCAATTGCTACTCTTGCTACGTGGTTAATCCGGCACTGTTGTCACATAGAGGCTATTACTAAATAAATATCCTTGGACATTTCACACAACGCCATCTCGTCCCAAGCTAAGCAACCCAATGCTTGTGTTATGGTAACGAGATGGATGATAAACTACTTATATACATTTTTTTTTGTAAATACATACATATTATACATAGAAATGACACCCAGACTCCGAGCCAG
Organism: Clostera curtula; assembly: GCA_905475355.2. Taxonomy (NCBI): domain Eukaryota; kingdom Metazoa; phylum Arthropoda; class Insecta; order Lepidoptera; family Notodontidae; genus Clostera; species Clostera curtula. The sequence continues at coordinate 15,579,375 of FR997795.1, forward strand.
TGCCTCTGGTTTTAGACAAAGACACTTGCCCGACCCCGGAATCGAACCCGGGACCCGTTGATCCAAAGGCGGCACATCTAACCACTAGACCAACGAGGCACTATTCAACCAATAGTAGACTTGCACTGCTGAGTCTCTGACTCTGAGTCCGATTACAAGGAAGGTCATTAGCCTGATGTGCCACGCAGGCCAAATGGATTTGCACATGGTTTCGTATCAAGATTTTTCTCGACTTGCGACTAGGTTTTCGCCTATGACATTTCATTCTGTCGGCTCTTACAACCATGTAGTTGACACACACATTATACTCTTTTGTTTATTGTTAACTAGTGGCCCGCCCCGGCTTCGCCCGTGCAAAGCGGGGGTGGGTTATACACATAAACCTTCCTCTTGAATCACTCTAACTATTTAAAAAAAACCGCTTCGAAATCCGTTGCTTAGTTTTGAAGATTTAAGCATACATAGGGACGACAGACGACAGCGACTTTGTTTTATACTATGTAGTGATAGTGATTGGTGAAGTCGGTCGTCAAATTGAGAATAGAACTATACTTAAAGAACTATTACTCAAATTAATCAAGGTTGAATCTAGGCCGCTGGGCCACCACTAGTACATAGAAAATATGCTTTCGTGTGGTGATTTCAACATACTCGTAAAGTTTTTCTGATGAACAGTCATTGGCTCGCGTACGTAAACAATTCGTCATCGAACAGCAAAGATATCTCATGACCTCCGATATCACAGGAGAAATGATTAGCAAATTAATTAGTATGCATTTATATCTCGCTATCGGTACCGTTTGAACATTGATCTTAGAACACTTCAACTGAATCATTTTGCTCACTCATACGATAGACTAATGTTCAAGGCTAGGTGACCGAAGGAATGTGTAAACTGATTCCGTGTAGTGTCGGATTAAGGATACACAATGTCACCAACCCATACCATCATAAGGGTGTTGTAAGAGTCGCCCTGTATCGCGGGTGCAGTTTACAAACATGATATTACATGCATACATAAAGTCACGCCTTTTTCCCGCAGGGGTAGGCGGAGATCACATCCTTCCACTTGCGACGATCCGGGCTTTCGCTTCTTCCACTTTCATGAAGCTCTTCATGCATGCTCGTTGGTATAGGGTGCTTCTGACCTGACCTTTCTTTAAGACATTACCTATTTGGTCATGGAATGTCTTTCTTGGCCTGCCCCTTCCAACGTTCCCATTGACACTCCCGCTTTCTATTTATTTTGTATGCCTACTTTCACTCATCCTCTCGATATGACCAAGCCATCTTCATGATATTTATGATATTCAAATGCTGAACACAAATGACACTAGAACAAAGTTTATGTCAGTAGAAGAAATGCTAAAGCCTATAAATTTAAGTTGGCCAAGGAGCTAATGGCTCGCGGCTTCCATTCGGAACTGGGTGCCGTTATGCCAATATTTGCACCTTGCGTTATCCGCGGCTCCATTAGAATAAGAAATGACGCTATTAGCCTAGTGCTTAAGTGAGGCGTGAGGCTTTAATTAGAATATAAGACAACAATTTAATTGCTCGAATAACTGTTTCTTTAGGAATAATAATTTGTATAGAATTTATGCAAAGGACTATCCAAACATATACCGTAGTATTTTATATCTGTCCCATTTCAGCCTGAGGGTGTCGTAAGAGGCGACTAATGGAACGTAAGAGGCCAAGAGAAGGAAGACACAAACCCTGTGCCAACACTTCTAGCCAGCGTGGCATATTAAGATTGATTACTCTTCATGTAGTTGGAGGAGGCCCGACTCAGCAGTGGGTCTGCGAAGTAGAAGTAAGTAGTTGTCTTAGAGATATCTTAGATATACAACATTATAAAAAATACATAAATAACTTTATAAATTATAACCTATGTGTTATTTTCACGTGTATGCTGCATTATTGTGAAGTTTCGTAAAAATCTCTCGTTTATTTTTTTTGTGTAATAAACATACATTCTTACAATTTACATATTAGTAGGACTATTTAATAAAGATTTGTTCAGGCGCCTGTTAAATTCATCCGGTGACCAGAAGGCTAAGCCGAAGGAAGTCCAAGTCAAATCATTCATTTTGTATTATAGCACACAATAGACACTTACAAATTGTCAATACATTTATGAAAAATATACAAAGTAAAGTGATATATTTTGGTTTACCACCAGTTCAGAACGCGACCACTGTTGAGAAGAACTGGCAAGAAACGCAGAAGGCATGTCAGGCTTGCTTGATAGTAGGATAATTCTATGAAATTAAAAGAGGTCATTGAAACTATTCAAACACCATTGTTTGACTCGATATAAAGCATAAAAAAGCTATATACCTTTATGAGACAGGTAACAGTGTCCACGATTATGTTTTTCCATAATCTGATTACTGTCTGTCTGGTTATAAAATGAGTGTGTCACGCATCAAATAGAAATACAATCGTTGGGACCACCCACCTGAAGTACATCACATCTTTTGTTTGTAAATGAGCACCTTTTGTTATGGTGCAGTTTCGAAAAACTACTTTAATATGCTGGTGCACTACTCAAACGGTATAGGAATAAATAATTACTTTTATTTTTGAGCATAGGGCTATTTAGTTTGGGCAATGACAAGGCCAAAAACCTAGTCGCAAGAGAAAGAAAACTTGATATGGAACCCTGCTCCAACCTGTCTTGCCAGCTTGGCACCGTAGGATAATTACCCTGCATGTAACTGGAGGAAGATCGACTTTGCACGGGACCGGGACAGGGTAGGGACATCCTGTCTCCAAAGTAGTGTCCCAGAGAAGATAAAGCGCCGCGCTGCAGATCAGAAAGGAGAGAAGACAACATTCTCCTCTCAAAGCAGCTGCCAACATGGAACGTTTATCTAATTTCCCATAAGGCAGAAAGCAAGAGAAGAAACAATTCGTGGTAGGTTTTAGTGGGTACACCAGTCGCTTCTTACCATCTCCTCGCGACTGAGACTCCCACATACCCCAGTCCCCTGTCTTCCGGCTAGGAAACTATAAAAGGTTTCCCCCATGTAAAAAAATTCCCGACTTAGCAGTGGGCCACGTGGGGTGAGTGGTATATAACATTTTATATCATAACCCCTGGATCCAATACCATACCAATAAATAACAAACATTTGATAAAACCTAACCAACCAATTAAAAACATAACACATAATTCAACAAGTATCTACCAATACTTTTCGACCTCACACCGCTTTTATTTTTTAACTCATCAACAAATGGCTCATTGTACGCAAAATGACACTATGTTGGTTTCGAGAAAGCATTGCGTTGATCGATACACGGAACATGTTAGGTTCGATTCTCAGTTCGAAGGAAACGCGGCGGTCAAGTTACACGGCATTCTTCGGCATAATACTGTGTAAACGTTAGTCGGCCTTGTACGTTAATGGATCGGATTTTTTTTACTTTTAAATACCTACTACCGTGATTTTAATGTCTGTTGGGGCGACCGACCACCGACGCCGCGACGGCGCCATGTCTTGCGGCGTTCTGTGGGAGAGGCCTTTATTCAGCAATGGACGTCAGCAGATGAAATATAAATAATATACGTCAGGTCAGGTCTGCGCTCCTCATAAATGTCCCTGTGGCAGTGATGTCGACAAGCTAGGACATCACGGACTGTCATGCCAAAAAAGTGCAGGCCGCTTCTCGAGACATGCCGCACTTAACGATATCATACGCCCGGTCCCTTACCTCCGTCAACGTGCCCAGTCTACTTGAGCCGACTGGCATTGCAAGAGACGATGGTAAGAGACCGGACGGTATGAGTTTGATTCCATGGAAGATGGGTCGGGTGCTGGTGTGGGATGCAACCTGTTCAGACACACTGGCCCCTTCCCATCTACATGGAACCAACAACAGAGCTGGTGCGGCTTGTGAAGCGGCTGAAAAAGCTAAAGCACACAAATACAGGGGTCTAGGCTCCGAATATGAATTTGTCCCATTCGGTGTAGAGACCCTTGGTCCGTGGGGTCCTAGCGCTATAAGCCTTTTTAAGGAAATAGCAAAAAGGTTAGTCGACATCACAGGAGACCGAAGAGCTGGTAGCTACCTCGGACAAAGAATCAGTCTAGCGATTCAAAGGGGGAACGCTGCCAGTATCTTCGGAACCTTGCCTAAAGGGACTCCTTTAAATAATATATTCTAGTATTTAAGTTTTAGGTTAATTGGTATTTTTAGTCTTGTTTTATTACTTAAGTTAGGGTTTATGTAAGTACATATTACTTAAGTTAGTGTTTATGGAATAATATACGATATACCAAAAGGGTATGGATAGAAACACCTTTAACTAAAGAAAGCTAGTGCGAGCCAAATTTCCTCCTCGGCAGGCCTACTCGGCAGGCTATAATTTATAAAGATAAAGTGAGAATTATCGAGAAGCCGCGGACCGCATATTGTACTATAAAAAAATTTGCCTTAAAATGTTACCGTTATAAAATGTTAGCCTATTGTTATTGTTAACAACCTACTGCTATATATATTTTATTTCCTTTAACTTCAATGAGGAAATGTCACATATGTAATGTGACCCTTATTTTTCTTTCGCGCGGATAGATGTCTCATATATTTTCTGAGGCACAGTGCCGATCTAACGTATTCTATATAATATAGCATTACTACCAACTTGCGTGGGACAGGGGCCGTAAGATGATAATGGTAATTTTAAATATGTAGATTTATAAGTTTTGTGATAAAACCTACTCAATTAAAGTTCCTTTTGCGTTACAGTTTATTCTTATGTAATATTTGGCGCAGTGGTTGAGCGATCGACAGCTGCGCAGCATGTCGCGGGTTGGATCCCCGCACGGAAGAAATATTTGTACGACCTACAAGTATTTGTTCCGGGTCTGGGTGTTTTCTATCTATAATAAGTATGTATTTACAATAAAAAAATGTATTTAAGTAGTTTATCATCCATCTCGTTACAATAACACAAGCATTAAGTTGCTTAGCTTGGGACGAGATGGCGTTGTGTGAAATGTCCAAGGATATTTATTTATTCTTTTCAAATTAATAGACATTAGATAAACTAGATTTAATCCGCGGTCTCGACCATGCTGTGGCATGAAACACTTTTTCTCAGAGATTGTTATCGTTTATGGCAACCGAAAAAAATGACATTTGTCATTAGTCTTTTTCACTGTGCAGAATTTCGAACCTTGTTGTGTTTTCTCGCTGGTTGATTCAATAGAATCATTTACTTTGATTTATAGACGCTTCAGAAATCGGTCGGATTTGGCATAATATGCTTGTTTCTTGTTACTGCCAGCGTTCTGCTTTCGTTCGTCGAGAATTGCCGTATTGCAATCGTCTATTGGCATTACAGGAAATTATTTCTTGAAGGTTCTGATCGTGTATATTTTATACAATCCCCAACGCTTCAGACACTTTGCAGTGTCCGTCGTCGCGGGACGATAATATAAAATATACACGCTCAGAACTGTCCAGAAATAATTTACTGCAGTGTGCAAAGATCTAGAGTGTCTATCATCATTGTCCTACTCATATTTTTATCTTACAAACGGACAATTTGATGTACACAACTTACTTACTATTAAACAGACGGACGTTTTGATTTACACAAATAACAATTAATATAGATCATATCAAATCAATATTTATTTAATGAAGTTGGCTCATTGCAGCTCCTAGGACAAGTCTAAAATAAAATAAAATGTACCATTTAAAATTGAAAATATATCATTTACAAATAGATCTTTAAAAAGTTGATCAAATATGGTGACCCTACAAAGCCTATACGGTATGTAGACGGTTCGGCGTCGTATTTTCCCAAAGCTCATGCGGTCGCATATCAGAGTATGTTTCCGTCAAAAAATCTAAGTTTGAAGATAAAGCGGTCATTAGCTACTAATTGCTTGTTTTAGGTGTTGATTAATGCGTGTTATTTGTAGCACAATAGGTTAAATAATATGGGTTGGCATAAGGAAGTACTTCATTGGCATTTGTTGACGTGAAGCCTTTGGATCAACGGGTCCAAGGTTCGATTCCGGGGTCGGGCAAGGGTCTTTGTGTAAACCTAACAACTTGCCCTGCATCTGGGTGTTATTTGTTTTTGTGAGTTAAATGTTTGTAAAGCCCCCGTGATACAGGTTATAGAGCGAGGGTCTAGGCCGTAGACCAACAACTCCAACAAAGCGGGATGATAATGATGAATGGAAATAATGCCTGCGTCTCAGTAGGTACTGAACAGAACTCATTCCACATGTAATTGTTAATCGTTTTTAGGAGTCATTGTTGGTACATTATTTTGTCAAACTAAGCTAACAAAGGATCTGTTCTTTATTGTCGTCATCAGGCCTAAATAAGCAGCTGGACTGCGAGATAAACTGTGACTCGACGCGTAGATCACGCCATGCGAAACATATGTGTATTTGTATTATTGTTTTGGATTATCATCATCATCTTTTCATCCAAAATACGTCCACAAAGGATTTCCACACAGCAGCTCATCCATCGCTTTCTGGTGACCTTAACCAGGTCGTCGGTCCACCGTGTGGGAGGCCTACCAGCACTGCGCTTTCTAACCTACCCACTAAGCCTCACGGCGTTCCTCAACTGCCACTAGGGTCACGGGTTTCGGTCCCCAATGGAGAAACATGCCACGTGTCACTGGGGCATCGATTATACTTCTACAATAGCTGCGCTTCGCAGTTTTACGCGCGTGATGATAGTGAATTGTGATAATGATGATAGAAAGTATTTTAGGTACTTTATCGTCGGATTTTTTCCCACTTACTTGACACGGTTAGCGCAGTGGTTGAGCGATCGACTGCTGCGCAGCGTGTTGCGGGTTCGATCCCCGTACGGAAGAAATATTTGTACGACCTACAAGTATTTGTTCCGGGTCTGGGTGTTTTCTATCTATAACATGTATGTATTTACAAAAAAAAAATGTATATAAGTAGTTTAACATCCATCTCGTTACCATAACACAAGCATTAAGTTGCTTAGCTTGGGACGAGATGGCGTTGTGTGAAATGTCCAATGATATTTATTTATTATTTATATAATACTTTTAGTTATAATTTGGATAAATCACAGTTTATATTAATAAATCATAGCCTGTGTCTTATTCTGATGTGTAAGCTAAGCTGTTCGCAAGCTGTTCGTTACATTAAAATCCATTCAGTATTTTTGGCGTCAAAGAGTAACAAATATTCTTACAAAATTTGACGTTTATAATATTAATAGGATGTAACCAAGTTTTTTTTGTAATTACAAAAAGGGCTAATAATCCAAATGTTTATCTTCTCTTGTATATTATTTATTTATTAAAAAAATTATCGCCTCGAGACACGATAAGTTATCATTATGAGTAATATCCTACCGCGTGCGCACTCGTATAGTTCATTGTGCCTCTTCCGGACTTTCGATAAGCTTCTAATAAAGCTCGTTGAGTCATAAAGTTTAAGCATAATGCCTTTAGTCGCTAGCTGGGCAAAACAACCTAGCCGCATGAGACTGAACACTTGCAGTGGGATAATTTTCTTCCGAATGAAAGGTAACAGTGTCTCATCCAATGATGTTGGTACTCAACTCAAGGGAATTCGTTATTTATTAGTAGATTGTATCGCAATGGAGCAAAGTAATATTAACTATTACGGCGAAGGCGCTTTTTTGAATCCAGAGCGAAGTGAGGGATTCTAGACTAAAATACGTCGCCCGATCCAAAAAATATTTTGCGTCCGTGTGGATACACTCTACTTTTCATCACCCTGATCATGAGAAAATAATAGGCGCCTTATATTTTACTGTAATATTATTATTCAATGAAACATATAGTAACAACTAAATTAAAATAATAATAAAACAACTAAAAGCTTATACATATTAGCATTTGAAACGCTGAACACTAATATGTTCCAATATCAAAAAGTGCGCGCCAAAGTAAATTGCGGGGCACTTACGAGCTTAAAGAGGATTAAAAACTCATTACTGCGCGCTAAAAAGTCTAGAAGAAAAAAGAGCTACTTTGCTCCCACTTATAGAGGAAGAAAACGACACTTTTCGAATAGGTGGGATGAAAACAAATTTTCTTAGGACTCAAATTAATCATAATACCTGCAGGCAAATCCACCTTTTATGTTTTCCGTTGTGTTCTTTTTAATACTACTTCCATGATTGTCATACCGCTGAGTCGCGATTAGCCTACAGTGCCACGCTGGCCAGATGGGCTGGGAAAGGGCTACGTATGAAAAAAAAAGGAAGCGGTCTTCAATTCGATTGGTATTTTTTTATGTTTGGTGTATCACACATTAATATGCTGTGATTTATGATCCGATTTACGTGATTCTTCTTTACTTTGACGCGGAATAGTTGCCATAGCATAGTTTGGCCCAATAGTATTCATTTTATGAAAATTTTCGTACACGTGGTCAATCAAATTTTTGTAATTTATTATATCGCAATCCACACTTAGCGGATCAGGGTTGTAAATACAGTTCAGCCTGTGTGTGCTTTAGCAATGTTATAATTATTTCTTCTTGTCAGCATAAAAATCTGTTTTCATATTCTTTATTACAAAGGGATCAAAACCTATATGGATTTAATATTAATTCAAATATTTGGAGTCATTGAACTGACATTATTTGCTAGGTAACCTGACAGCGTTGTGGTCAGAGAAACCTATTTCGAAAGCACATTATTGCAACTAGATCACATCTGAACTTGCACAATTAAATTTTAGATTACAACATAGCGTCATAGAGGTTTTAAGCGCAGAAGCCAAGTCTACCACAAATTTTACCTTTAAGACCTAAGACTTACTTGGTAACCGAACTCAAACTAAAAACAAATATGTAGGTATTGTCACAAGATTTTTATTAATCGTCACATGACGATTACTTACTTACCTATTAACATTTTTGCCCTAGTCGCACACTTCATCACAGTCTACTTAGACTCATATTAGCGTCTTTAAACATAACTTTCATACACGTCACTTTATTTACTAAATCCATCCACCTCTTTACGTTACGACCCTTACGTTCACACAGAATCTACCTCCGGTTCAGAATGCTGATCTAGAAGAACTGGAAAGAGACTCTGTATTTGCTTTTTTTAATTGGTATATCTTATTTACAAAAACGCACTATACAGCAACCGCGTCCTGTGATTTCTGTTATTTATTATATATAGTACATCTGGATAATATTTGAGTGAGAGCTCACGTGACAAACGCCATATTCGTTTAGACTCTAGGTCCCTGGTTTGATTACGGGTTCGGGCAAGTGTTTAGTGTTACAGACACTTGTTCTGGGTATCATTTCTGTATGAATTGTTTGTAAAAGCGTAAATGTATAGTAAGTGTTCGGGTATCGTCTTAGAAATAAATAAAATCTAGTAACATCGTGCGTACGTGCGCATGTGTGTGTAAACTAAAATAATTAGCGCACTCACACGCTGGTAGGCTTCAAATTTTAAATAATATTTGTATGAAACTATACACTCTATGTGACGTTACTCTAAACATCGCGTACCTATTCGTTGTTATAATTCTATGACGTTCGCATAATTATTGGACGTCAATTTTATGCTCTAAATCGGACTGCCGATCTTTTTTCCTAGATAAAACAGTGTCAATCGTTTATTGAACAAAATTGTGCAGTTTCTTCGCCTTACTTCTTTAGGGGAGGCCTATGTCCAGCAGTGGACTAATGTGGGCTGATGATGATGATGATGAAGACCACCAGAGCCACCAAGCGGGAAGCGTGTGCGAAATGCAAATATTTCGCTGCTAGCATTATGCTTTCTAACAGTGTGGTGACGGATTTAGAATAAAGTATCACCATCCTATTCCACTCTGAGAGTGTCGTAAGAGCCGAAAGAAGGAAATGACAAGGGCGAAAACCTAGCTGTAAGATAATGAAAACTAAATAACACCCTCAGGGTGAATGGGGTGGAAATACTACTGCTAGTAGTAGTGCCACTACCCCCCGTGTGTGAGTACTACTCGGCCCATAAAAGACCCACTACTGAGACAGCCCTCCTCCCATCACAGGGAGGGTAATTAGCCTATGGTGCCACGCTGGCCAGACGGGTTGGCACAGGGTTTGGTTTCAAGGTTTCCTCCTTTTGCAGCTAAGTGATCTGCTTCTTGCGTTCCTTTAAACGCCTCGTACGACACCCTCAGGATGGTATGGGTTGGTGACATTTTGTATTCTAAATCCGGCACCACACGGAATATCGGAACGGAACGGAAGTTTAGGATTGCTTATTTCCTATTCCAAAAAGTTCAATGACCTACTGATGTAATAAATGTGCCGAGACAGCTCGGCGTCGATTGACTGTCGGACCATGTCTCTGAATGTTATAATCATTGTTACCGAAATTGCGTGATTGCGTAACCGGTGAGTTGCCTGTCATATTGTTAATTTGACGTGATTGCTGACATTAATACTTCTAGTGTGTGGCCTTTTTGCATTGGAGATTGTCATGGACACATAGTCGTTCGGGGTAAACTGGGACATGTGGGACTCCATGGCACAGAAAGATGGTAATTAGCTCCCTGGCCTACCCACCAAAGCCGACTGCGCGAACCAGGGCCACGGGCTACACTGCCCAGTGGGGTCTAAAAAAAAGTCTAAAAAAAAGGAGCCTAAGTTACTCCTTAAATCATCAGATACCTATCAGTGTAAGTCCCGTCAAAATTGGTCCAGCCGTTCCAGATTAGTCGGAACAAACAGACTCTAATGACGATTATGACTCCAATTTTTAACCCCCGACGCAAAAACATTGGTGAAATGAAAGCACATCACGTGCACATTTCAAAATAATATGTGAAAATCACTTGAGCCCTGAAAAACCTCTGGAGGTGAGAGGGGGGAAAATATCTACCTAATGTATGTTTTAACAATTTAAGAAAATCAACATTATAATAAGTCTGTATCTATAAAAATGATAAAATAAAATTAGATTAAAAAATTTAAAAAACTTCCGACAAAATAAACGCTCCTACTTATTTATTAGTTTTTTTATCCCTGGTCCCCCAACACAATGTATTTATTATTTATTTTTTACTTTTTAAAGGGAACTAAGGTTACTGTATCGGGGTTTTTATTTAATTTTTAAATAAATTTTTATATTTATTAAAAAAACGTATAGACGTTTAAATTAATTCTCAATGCTTAGGATCGCACAGTTACAATAACCACCGGCTAGAACAGTTGTTACCCCCCGCTTGCACCTCTACAGCGGACTTTGAATGTGTCCGGCAAGGTGTAAAACTACCCTCAAAAGGGTAACATTTTTTCATAGGTCCCCAAGTAACATAAATAAAAATTAGCTTTTATACACCTTTACCATGCCTTTAGTACCTGTTACCTACCCAAGAAACCACAACACAAACTCTACCTGTATAAGGGGTATGCACAGAAGAACTTTCAGCTTTTATAAAATAACGAAGGTCCAGACCTTCGTTATTTTATAAAATCGTCGTGGGATCTTAGGCTATATTATTATCATGTAATAAAACACGCGTTAAATACGTTAAAAAGTGTTTCATATCAAGTGGTTGTATTATTATTGTACATTTCCTGTTACTCACTTAGATAGTTATATCCAGCTTGAACAAGTACACAAAGGAAAGCTGCTTTGTCACTACGAGTTTAGTTTGTGTCGCCGAAGTTTTCTCGTTCGAGGAAAAGTGATTTTGCAGGGTTCAATGACACAGCCAGTGAAGTGAGCTCGGGGAGACAGCGTGGCGTCTGAACAATGCTCATAACGTTTATTATCCCATTACGCCTGTTCGGTAGGAAAGAATGAAATAATATTATTGTTACTAATTCCGATATATAGTAAAGAGATGTTAAAAATGGTGATTTACACTTTAATGTAAATCGGATAATGAAATCATAAATAAGTGAGTCCAATTATTATTTTATGAACGTTGATCTGAAATATCGCCCAACCCAGAGTCATTCAGTCGTGTCAGATGACCCTATGCATAATGGCAACATAGCAGTGACATATTCAGGATTGCATAAATAGAAAACCAAATAGTTTTTTTCAAATAGATCAAGTTAAGTTAACATCTTTAACAATCTCTTTAAACAGATAATTTTTGGTTTCGTTATCTGCATTTTTCTGCAATTTAAAGAGAGTAAAAAAACCTATCAACATATTCGGATTCTTGCAACACAGTCTTTTACTCCAGCTAAAGTTATTGAGTGTAACATTCGATTTTTAATAGATCTCGATGAAAGCTGTCGCGAATAAAAGTAGTTGTGTAATGTATTTGCAACTATTAGACTTGGCCTAGGTACAAAAAGTGTATGATAAAGCACTTTCTCTTCTTTGAATTCCATTCATACTGGCCTCAGTTGTCGGGTGAAATCATCAGACTTATCTATGAAGAATTGGCTTTTGATTGCTAATGATATTGTGATTTATTTGAGGTATTTCATTTTGGTGCGATCAGATATACTGACCGATTGTTAGATGTAACCGATTGAGGATGTAGTTGTTAAAGATTGATCGTAAACTATAGATAGACCTGTTCGGATTGTTGGGAGTTTATGTTAGGAAAAGCATAATACGTATTTGTAATCTGAAATTTACGGGTGGTTTAGAATACATTGTGTCGCCACCTCATTCCGTCTTCAGGGTGACGTAAGAATTGAATAGTAAATGACAAAGCCGAATACCTAGCCACAAGAGAAGGAAAACTTGATACGAAGGCCAGCGTGGCACAGTAGGCTAAAATCCCTCCATGTAATTGGAGAAGCCACGACTCAGTAGTGGGTCACCTATGGGCTGAGTAGTAGTAGTATAATAGTGTCACCAGTCCCAGTCCAGTATCACATTAACGAAACACCAAAGTTAGGATTTTTGTTAAACGGAGGCTTAGTTACACAGATGTAATTCTACGTGAAAGCCCCAAATATGCAATATGATTTTATGACACGTATCAAAGTCCTCGAGAGCGACTTATTTTTGGACTTTATGCAGCCGGAATACCATGTCACGTGTTTTCGACGCTGTGTCACGCAGAATTGCTATCGTCACGTCGTTTGAGGTAACATAGCGAATCGCATGTGGGCATCATCTTTTTAATTGCTGCCAAGGCGTTGAGGTTTTACAACCAATTGTATGATCCAGACATAACACATTAGCGTCTGATTCCAAGTTCCTGCACCGCGTTCTGGCAGTCATGTGTGTTATTTATACACATATTTTTGCTTTTAATGACGCCTCGACTGAACTACTAGAATAGAATAGATTAGAAAAATGCTTTATTGTATAAACCAATTATTGCGTTCACAATCGTCATCGGATACATCACTTATAAAATACTACTACCAGGTCGGAACGCGGCACCAACCGAGAAGACCTGGCGGAAGAAACTCGGTGGGCTTGTCTCTTTTTTTAAACGCCATATTACAATAACCGTTATCTTATAACTAGTTTCGTTTGGTTCCGAAAGGCGCTCAACTGAAATATGAATTTTATAATAAAAAAGAATACTTAAAAATGAAATTATAAGTCATGAATCCAGTGAGCCGTCCAACCCCAAACAGCGGCACCTGTTCACAAGCATAACGCATGTGGCAGCCATCGATCTAGGTACTAGTAGTTCAGTAAAGAGATTTCTCTTTAGCGATAAGGCCACCTACTGCTGAGACGTATCCTTCTGTCGACTCTTACGACAAGGCTGATATCCTGTGCCAACCCGTGTGGCCAGCGTGGCACAGTAGGCTAGTTACCCTCAAAGCAACTGGAGGAGGGGCGATCTATGGGCTGAGTCGTACCTATAGGAGTATGTGTGAAGGCCCACATACTGCTTCTGCCTCTGAAAAGATTCTTAAACAAAACATTCATAAAAACGTAGTTTATTATTCAATGACCGATTGCCACAATAAATCTTCTAAACAAAGTATTAAACTGTTACGGCTTAGGTGATTTACCAACCGTTATGATTCTTCCCTTCCACTTCACGATCATATCCATAAATCGAAATTAATTTCCGACTTTATGTCAAAACCTCTTAGGATGAAAGCTATGAGTGTAAGCGGTGTACGTAAATGTTTTTTCATGTCATAAAATAATCTCTTTAGATGCTGCCACTTTACATGAATATTCGTGCTCGATATTCGTATGCGTATTTATCTGCGCCACATTTTTGAATGACCTTTTTTGACAAACGTTCCATCCCACACAAACTCAAAAGGAACTTTATTTACGTAGGTTTTATCACAAATCTATTATAAATCGTCTTATTTAAAGTTACCAATATCATCGTATGGCTCCTGTCCCACGCTAGGTGGTCTCCATACACACCTATCAGTCTTCACATCTATATTCAGACCTTTCATACACAATTCTCCATTCTTACAATTCACCCATCTCCTTTGACTTCCCACAAACCTTGCGTCCAGTAGAACCCTTGCGGGGTTGTGGGCGCCGTCTCATTTATGCTGAAACTACCACCGGTTCGGAATGCTGCTCTACAGAGAAGTGCTGGCAAAAAACTTTGTAGTGCACACAGTCCTTAATGTCAAGTATGACAGATAAAAAGCGAAGTGAAGTACCACCAAGTGTTCGTTGTAAATAACTATGTCTTTTTTACGTTGGAAGCATAGTTCTGTGTGTTTAGAATATACAATGTCAACAAATAATTTCCAACTGAGTGTGTTGTAAGAGGTATAGTCGTTTACAAACGTCTTGAGCGTAAATGAACGCAAGTGGAGACAACCGAGCCGCAAGAAGCTGGCCAGAGAAGCACAGTTGGAGGGGCTCGACTGAGCAAGGTATTTATGAGCAGAAATAAGATGAGCTGTTGTGGCGCTGTTTTTCGGTATAGGTCAAGTATTTTTTTACAAAGGTTAAACTAGAATTCTGAGTTTGGAAGCATCTGTTGTAGGATTTCATGTCCACATCGTTCGGACATTCTATGTTCAGAAGCCTGATAGTAAAATATTTAGCAAATTTCCAGGCATTTCCTGGACGCAACGTTTCAGACACTTTGCAGTGTCCGTGGTCGCGGCATTTAGATAAAAGACCACGATCAGAACCGTCAAGAAATCATTTCCTACAATATGAAGATCGTGAAAATCTAAGACATCATTATTTAGCAAAAGTTGTCATATACAGTGGTAAGAAACTATCATAACATTCATCTTGTTAGGACCAGCTATTGTACTAACTTGTTGACAGTTCGGACAGTCCTATTATGAACCTTGCATCATAGAGACAAAGTCCAAATTATACCATGGCAAGTATTTAAGGTTTTGATAAATGTACCATTAACATTCCTTGGACTAGTGCGGTCACTATCTGTCATCTTATGGGATTACGGCGTTGAATTTAGGAGGTTTGGACGTAAAAAGCTTAATTGACGTTTTATCTGAGTAACGGAAGAAAAAAAGGAAGAGTTTTGTTAGTGTCCTCGAGGATAATTGGATAATGTACTTATAGGATTGTCATAGATTAAAAACTTTCTACTACTACTACTCAGCCTATTAATGACCCACTGCTGAGTTGCGACTCCTCCCATCACAGGGAGGTAAATTAGCCAACTGGCCAAACAGGTTGGCACAGGGTGTCGTTACACTGACGTCCGCCCGCTGTCTGACCTCCGCCCGCCGTAAGTGGGCCTGCGGGCGATTGACCTGGGAAGTCCGTCGCCTGCGCAAAACAGGCCCCGGGAGGACAGCGCGCCGCGCTGTGCCCCCTAACGGTGGAATGGGGGAGGGCAATACAGCCACCCCCCTCATAATCGGAGGGGCCCGCCTTGGAGCGTGGGGCTCCACTAGCTTTATAGGAGGCGGGCCAAGGCCCCCAGGGTCACGGAGCATGCTCCCGTAAAGGGAGTGAATCCCGTGGCCCTGGTTTGGGCAGTCGAGGATCGCCGTCGGTTTTAGTGGGTAGGTCGGGGCGCAATTCACCATCTCTACGCGCCCCGGAGTCCCACATACCCCGGCCAGTCCCCAACGGCCGGATATCCGAGGTAAAAAAAAAAAAAAGGGTGTCGTTACAAGTTTTCCTTCTCTTACGGCTAGGTTATCGGCCTTATCATTTCCTTTTGTCGGCTCTTACAAAACTTTCAGGACGGAATGGGGTGGTGACATTATGTATTCTAAATCTGTCACCACACGTACTCACTATTGTCACACCTTAAACAAAATAAATGAAAGATTTATGACATAACTAGGTGATCCCGCAAACGTTGTTTTGCCAAATAATTAACCCCCTAAATAGGGGTTGATCGTAGTGCGGTGAAAATTTAGGGTTGTTTGTATTTTTGTATGCTGTATCTTAAAAAAATAAAAGCAATAAATTTTGTCTAAAAATTTCCCCTTAAAATTTAGGGGGATAAAAAATAGATAGTAGCCGATTCTCAGACCTACCCAATATGCTCACAAAATTTTATGAGAATCGGTCAAGCCGTTTCGGAGGAGTATGGGAACGAACATTGTGACACGAGAATCACAATCACTATCACTACATATTATAAAACAAAGTCGCTGTCGTCTGTCCGTCCCTATGTATGCTTAAATCTTTAAAACTACGCAACGGATTTCGAAGCGGTTTTTAATAGATAGAGTGATTCAAGAGGAATGTTTATATGTATAATACATGCACCCGTGCGAAGCCGGGCCGGGTCGCTAGTTTTATATATAAGGGATTATAAATTTCTTGTCTCTTAAAGTTTCCAATCTTCTAACCTCCAAATAATCCAAATTTATACGAATGGTAAATATTCGAATAATTAAATGGTTGCCTGAAAGAAACTACATTGATAACCGAAGACCTTAATAACCTCGGTTATATTTACATTTGTAAAAGTTGTACTCTGGGTACAGCTTACAGAAATGTATTTAATCTATTTTACTACAACTATATAGATTAGAAATCTAAATAGATACATTACTCAGCATTCAATTGTTTATTATCAAATCGATGAATCTAGTATGTTCTTAGTTCCAGAACAGTGGTTTAAACCAGATATCGATGGAACCTGTCAAGTAACACGAAACCTGTATTTTAACAAAGAAAGTAAAACGATAACTCAGCTGTGGTTGTGTTCCATGGTGTATGAAATGAATAGTACCTACTGTAGGGTAACCTA
Source organism: Clostera curtula (assembly GCA_905475355.2). Lineage (NCBI taxonomy): Eukaryota > Metazoa > Arthropoda > Insecta > Lepidoptera > Notodontidae > Clostera > Clostera curtula. Next base: position 15,596,494 of record FR997795.1, read on the forward strand.
GAAAGTTTTATAAGTCCGTAAATGAGTAGGTAGCTTCCTTTTTGCTGCATTGGACTGCAGATACGTAAAAACCAATTGATCTCTAGGTCAAGAAACGTCTAGTTCCGATTTTCCTATGTTGAGTGTATAGTAAAACCGTCATTATTATAAATCCTGACCACTTTTGTGCATCTGAGGCAACGTCTACGATTCTAACATCTATGGCAGTTGATGCACGAAATTAGCCAGACTACCCAAATGATTGCTGGTGGTCCTAGATGTGTCTGGGACTTCAAACAGCAAATCAGGTTATCCTGGTGATGACTTCAATGATATTGGGGTAACTAATGATGACAGATTTATAGAGTAGGTTCCAGTGAAAGAACTGCATGTATGAGGAATGAAGCAATGAAGACCGGTTTATTTGCGGGCATTCATTTGTTCTTATGTTCCATTATTCGTTATTACGCACACGTGTCACTCGCATCCGGCGAGCTTGCTCTCACTATGTTGTGTTTTTTTTGTTGTAAACAAGACCTATCATAAACACAAAACAACTTCAGACTTGTTTTCCGGCTCTTTTCTGTACAGCAGCATTCCGAACCGGTGGTAGTTCAGTATTTTAGGACGTAACAGTTGCGGGAGTACCAATAAATCATTTATTGGATGGATTGAGTAAATAAGGACATGCGTGTGAAAGGTGTCAATGTAATTATGACGATCGATAGGAGTGTATGAAGACTTGGATTTTTCTTTTAAAACGTACATGATTAAAGTTCTTTTGAGCTAAAGTTTTCACGATCTTTTTATATTGCAGATAATGGTTCTTGACGGTTCTGATCGTGTTATTTTATTTAATTCCCAAATTTTCAGTCACTTTGCAGTGTCCGTGGTCGCGGGAAATCTGGACACGGAAATAATTTCTTTTGAGTTAATTTAGTAAGGAGTAAAGAGCAGTAATTTCACTAACAAGGACGGCAAAAACTATCTGATAAAGAAGCGTCTAATAATGACCAGTTTGTTCTACTTTCTGGCCACAATAGTTATTGCCTCCCACATTTTATCGACACAGCCCACTTAAACGCAAACAAGATTTATCGCCATAGTTAAACAATTATGTCTAGATTGATTGTAACTTTCGTTCGAATAAAAAATGGTGCACACCTATCGGCGATAGGAGTGGCAAAGAAAACCTACAGTCATTCTAGTGATTGGTTATTAAAATGTATCCGTGCATATTATTTAGAGGAAGGTATTAATTGTTATTTAATGAAGCATATCAAGCAATATTATTTCTTAGAGAAAAATGAAATTAATATTGGAATGCTAAGGGTTTAGATACAACATTCATATCTAAAATACAAGAGCTCAACAACAACAAAAGTCTTACTCTTGCACGGCTCCAGAATCGAACCCGGGACCCCGTGATACAAAAGCGGCGCAACCCCGAGACCAACGAGTCAGTATATCGAAGTACGAAGTATATCGTTTTCATTCATTGATCTGCATTGAATATCGCGCGTACTGAAATATAATGCTTTGATTATAGGTCAACATTTCGTCGTATAATAAAATAATGATTAAAGAAATAAAATTATCTATACATCTATACTACAAATAAATAAAATGGGAGTGTCTGTCTGTAATAATAAAATGATCACTTTATACTAAATGCGTAAGTATGTATACGAAGTAAATGGACCAAAATATTTTGTTTTAATTTTCTGTCTGTCTGTTTGTTCCGGCTAATCTCTGGAACGTCTAGACCGATTTTCACGGGACTTTCACTGATAGGTAGCTGATGATATACGGAGTAACTTAGGCTACTTTCGTCCCGCAGCTTCACCCGCGGTATGACAATAATCGCGGGTAACATCGAACCCGTGCGAAGCGGGGACGGGCCGCTAGTAACCAATATGAATCTATAATACCCAAATAATAGACGTACAAACACATTTACACATAATTGGATATTGGTCGCGAAAGTATGTTGACTGCTTTTTCATAGCTTGATTAATCGCAGGCATTAGCCATCTGAACCAGAGAAAGCCAACGAAAGTGACTCGGTTACTAAATTACTGTGCGGTAGGAGTTAACAGTGTGGAGACGGATTTAGAATACACAGTTTCACCACCCCATACTATCCCGAGGGTGTCGTAAGAGCGCCAAAGGAAATAACAAGGCCATAAGAGAAGGAAAACTTGATAACCCTGTGCCAACCCGTCTGGCCAGCGTGGCGCCGTAGGCTAAAAAATAATACCATCATGGAATCCAGAGTTCAGTGAATGCCATCTCCGTAATAAAAAAAACTAGCCGCGAGTGTGTACACCTCATTAGTATTGTGTGTCGAAATACCCAGCAAGTGAGGGTCGGCGTGCAGACCCGAGCCTCGTGAAGAAGACTCTGTGCTATTCCCACCAGTCCGCCTGTGACCACGCTGGTGCAATCAACGTCAGACAAATAAAGGTACATCATATTATCTTCGAATATCATATTAGTCATCATTTCAATTCAAAAGACGTCCACTGCTGGACGAGAGCTCGGTTATATGTCCACTAGTGGTTATATGTGCCGCCTTTGGATCAACGGGTCCCGGGTTCGATTCCGGGGTCGGGCAAGTGTCTTTGTCTAAACCAGAGGCACTGGCTCGGAGTCTGGGTGTCATTTCTACCTATAATATGTATGTGTTTACAAAAAAAAAATGTATATAAGTAGTTTATCATCCATCTCGTTACCATAACACAAGCATTAAGTTGCTTACCTTGGGACGAGATGGCGTTGTGTGAAATATCCAAGGATATTTATTTATTTATTATTTAAGGATTTCCGACGATCCTGAGCCGCCCGCATCCATCATTTTCCGACGACCTTAACCAGGTCGTCGGTCCACTGTGTGGAAGACCTACCAGTACTGCGCTTTTTTTTTTTTCTGCCCCATCGGACGTCTGTCCCGCGAGCTATGTGCCCTGCTCACTCCCACCTAAGTTTAGCAATCCTGTGTCGGTCAGTTTTGTCGGTTACTCTGGTTCTACTGTACTTAATTTAATTTATATTATTTTTTTTTATTTTTATATATTAAGTTAAAACGAATTAATGTTTAAGTATTTTTTTTATTTTCTTTTGTTATAAATCATTAATAGTTTGTAGTAAAAATAGTGTGTATATATCATTGCGTAGGTAAATTTGTTACATATACTTATGTCCATGTGTGACGTCACCCGCCGCCCCTAACGGAAGACCAGCGTTGGTTGCTTGCAACCAGCATCGTGCTGAGTTTGGGACGGGTTGTGGCAGGAAGGCTTTCCATAGAATTATTTTAGTGCCTAGTTTTATTACTTTGTATTTTTCTTGCCACAATAAAGATTATGTCTATGTCTACTGCGTATCTACTCATTTCCGATTCGATCTCGCAGTGATACTCCGAGCATAGCCTTCTCCATTGCCGTTTGGGTGACTTTGAGCCTTTTGGAGCCCACGTCTCTGTACCATATGTCATCATGTATCATTTATTGGGTCATTTATATTTTAACTAGCGACCTGCCCCGGCTTCGCACGGGTGCAATGATGAACCTTTAAATTTATCAGTGTTTCCCTGCAATATTATGCACTAGCTGACCTGGCGAACTTTGTTCCGCATTTTATATATTTAAAACAAAAAGAAAGTTGGACATAGGATACCTGAGATTTTTATCCCGTCCGTATAAAACCTATTTTTTTTTTTGTTTTGTTTTCGCTGGGGAAATGCTTTATGCATACCACCGCACCCCGGGGGAAAGGTCGGTGATTATGTGGGACTCCGACAAGGGTCGTCTACCCAGTCGTTTACCCACTAAAACCCCAGCGGCATACCCACACACGACGCGCTTGGGGCGCCACAAGTTCGCGTAAACGCATTCTACTGTGACGCCCCAGCGTGGTGCCCGCAACGCGGGCAAGCGGCTATCAGGGAGGGCGTCCCGGTACACTGGGACGCCCTCAGTCATCGAGGCTTTCGTCGGTGGTGGCTCCCCCGAACCACCACCGGCCTCCTAGGCGAGGGCAGAAGGGGCCCGCACCGTCACGAACCACCCTCCACCCCTGCCTCCATCCGCGGCGCGGGTCACCCGGAGCTCCCTCCCTGGCGACCCGCCCCGCTGCCCCCTTCTGCGACATCGGCCCCGCAGAAGGAGGCCCGTCAGCCCTCGGGTTTTCGACAACCCAAGGGCGTTGAGTGAGGACTCGGTTTGACGGCCAACTAAGTTGAGCGCCAACCCGAGGACCTCATGGTGCGCCGCAGCGGTTTACGACTCGCAAGGCAGCTCTGAGGACAGAGGAGTCCCCGGAGCCGCAACCCGCCACGACGCTGGGTGCCGCTCTTCGTCTCACCTCTCCCCGTGGGCCCGCCCGGCATGGGAGGCCCTGGCCGGTATGGCCCCACGGATCATTGAGGCACTTAAGCCCCCTCACCACAGCAAGGTGGCAGCACAGTCGAGGGGGGTCCGTATAAAACCTACTTTAACAAAACGCAACTGACAGCGAAACGTTATGTTGTCTATAGTTTAATATGGTCGAAAATTTGACAATTAGAAATTTTGAATTCGACTTGTTTATATTGTTGTAATTCACATAATATCTTTATAACTTGTAGCCTATGTGTTATTCTGATGTATTAGCTATATTATTGTAAAGTTTCATTAAAATCCATTCAGTAGTTTTTACGTCAAAGAGTAACAAACATCCATCCATCCATCCATCCATCCATACTTACAAACTTTCACGTTTATAATATTAGTAAGATAATACATTCACATATAAACCTTCCTCTTGAAACACTATCTATTAAAAAAAACCGCTTCAAATTCCGTTGTGTAGTTTTAAAGATTTAAGCATACATAGGGACGGACAGTCAACAGCGACTTTGTATTATAATATTTAGTGATAGTGATAGTGAGTGTGACAAATGGGTGGATATGAAATTTTCTTTTATGGAGGTTTGTGCCATGATTAGAATGGGATGTAGGGACAGTAGTCTTGAATTAACGACAACGTCTCTAAACGACAAATTAATACTGACCTTTAGAGCTAGTAGCAACAAATGACCAAATGTGCGATGCACGTGTCAGCAAAACACATGGTGTCATCGAAATTAATTGTTTGTTTTAAAATAAGCATTACACAAAGGACATCCTTCACAATTGTGTGTGAACTTGGACATTGCATTTAGCACCGTATGGCATCTGTCATACTGATTATTACACACATTAAATGATTATTGCTCGTCTTATTACTTGCTGTTATTTTGTAGGCATTCAATTAAATAACTTTACTGTTCGTCGATTAAGCCCATGCATGACCCACTACTGAGTCGGACCTCCTCCAAATTAATGGTGGGAAAAAGCCTACTGTGCACGCTGGCAAGACGGGTTGGCACAGAGTTTGTATCAAGTTTCCCTTCTCATGTGGCTAGGTAATCTGCCTCTTCTGTTCAGTTAGTCGCCTCTTACGACACCCCCGGGATAGTATGGGTTGGTGACACTGTGTATTCTAAATCCGTCACCACATGCAACTTTACTCTTGCTAGTAGTTATTGTAATCATGTATCATGCTGTATGTAATACTTTTTTTTAATACGCTGCATAAATGATTAATGCGTACTGGTGGGGTCGACAGTTATGTGGGACTCCGGAACACACAGAGATATTGGGTTACATTCATACAAATAAATAAATTTGTAGTGTCTGTTTGTAATATTTGAATAACAGCTTTTTACTACTTTTATTGGCCCCTCCCGCCTTTCAAGAGCGCATAGTTACTGAGTTTTCCACTGTGTTAAATACCACACGGATGAAGTCGCGGGTAACAGCTAGTATAAAATAGTATTTGCTTTAATTTTATTTAATTCAATCAAAGTCCCTTTATTATCACTGACATAGTTCTAAAGTTGTAAACTATGAATGTAGTACATATTTGCTCAATTAACGTTGATAACGTAGCTGATACAATACCTTAGTCCGTTACTTTTACACCGTATTTAATATTCGTAATAGTAAGCTCTTGCGAAAGATCAGCGGCGCGTAGATAATGTTCATTTCGATTACAATCTAGTGCTGTTTATGCCGAACAACCATAGTAAACTTATAATTTTATTCGGTGTTTAGTTTCCAGTTGAAGTAGAATATCTGAGTAATAATTTTGAACGCCACCGTTGTAAGAACTATAATAGTTTTGTCGGGTTTAGAGAGTATCCAATGTTGCTAGCGATGATAAGGATTTGACCATCATTTTTGGACGCAATAAGATTGACATTTGCTTAACACCAAAATCCACCTGATGCAACTGACTGGACTATGAAGGATATGTGATTTGAAATAATTTTTTTAGTATTTATTTATTTATACTTTAGGATCTCCAACAAAGAATACACAATATAAATTACTATTATAAAAATGTACATATCGGTCTTAAATCTAGTGTTTCTTCAATTAAAGGAGATCACAGCATGCACAAAACATGACATAACATAAAATATAAAACCTGCTGGATAGACATTGACATAAAATTAAATTCAAATTGTATTAAGAAATTGAAGTAGAAATAGAAGTGTATATAAATTATGTATTACTACTATCACTACTCGTCCCATAAATTACCACTGATAAGTCAGGCCTCTTCCCATCATAGGGAGGGGAATAAGTCTACTGTGCCACGCTGTACAACACTCTCAGGATGGAATTACTAGCAAAATATGTATAAATCGAATTCTAAGTCATTATTTTTATATATTTATTTAAGGAAACCCCTTTTTTTATAGTGGGGGAAACCTAACGAAACCCCTGTGCTAGGTATGACCTGTATTGCGAGGGCAGTCTACAAACATGTAATTCACGAACACAAATGATACCCAGCCTCGAGCAAGTGCCTCTGGTTGAGACAAATACACTTGGCTGACCCCGGAATCGAACCCGGGACTCCTAGATCCAAAGGCGGCACACCTAAGCCCTAGACCAACGAGACAGTCAAACATTTGATTATATCAAAACTCTTGTTCATTATTGGAGGCCATCGGAATGGTACATTTCAAAGTACTAACTTCACAATAATCAAATCGCTTTTTATAATATACATATATGTAACTGATAACGTGACTAGTTTGTTCTGTTTAAACAATAGAACACTCTCGATATTTTTTTCTTTAGGCTTTTGTACTTTTATCAGTTCGTTGGTCAGTCAGTAGGTTAGCAGAATCAGCAGAGGTCAATATTAATCGAGCGAGAAGTCAGGGGGCGTTAAGTTAAATATAACGAGGCAATTACACACTTGTCAGGAATGTTTATATGACACATCACTTGGAGACGTATGTTACTATGACCGCCAACAATGTTAGTAATATGCATGAAAGCGGCAAATTGGGCAAATTTGATCATTTGCCCAATTTGCCGCTTTAATTCGTTCGCTATATGATCTATTCTATCTCCTATCATATAGGAAGCTGAGACTTGAATAATTAACTAATTTGGCCACTTTATGTTTCGAGATCTGTTGTTGGACAGACCTTGGTAGAACTGGGTTATGTGTATCGAATACCTAATAAAAAACCCGTCGGTCATCGTATGAAGCGAAAACAATGGTCCTAGAAGAGTAAATCTTCAAGGACCATTGTTTTCGCTTCATCAGCTTAGCAGCAAAACCTTAGGTTAAAGTAGATAATTAAATTGTTAGACACATAAAAACATCTGTACATTAAAGGTACAGACGAATCATAGCAACGATAACCTCAATTAACGGAATTAACAATTCAGCAATATTTGCGATAAATTTTAACGAACTAAATTGCCTAAAATAAGGCTGCCTTTCTAACCGTAATACAATTTTAATGCTAGTGATTGTTTGTTTTTAAGGAAATATGCGAATCGATCATGGCTGAAGCAGTCTGACGGCAAATAAAAATCGATTTAAAAATTGTCAAACATCTGTGCCCAATTTAATTGTAAATTATCAAATCTATACTAATATATAAAGCTGCAGAGTTTGTTTGTTTGTTTGTTTGAACGCGCTAATCTCAGGAACTACTGGTCCGATTTCAAAAATTCTTTCAGTGTTAGATAGTCCATTTATCGAGGAAGGTTATAGGCTATATTTTATTTTCAAAAGAATTAGGGATCCGTATGATTATTGCGATTTTGTAACCCAAGGTGTAAAATCGAAAACCTATTTATGCGTGCGCTGCAAAAACGATTGACAATAGAACAAAATGAAGTACTACGAGTTTGTAGGTCTTATTAAAATCTACAAAATAGTCCGCGAGAGCACATATCTAACTATCATAGTTTAGTCACAATAACCACTTTTATATTCATAAAAAAAAATGCATAGAGATAAGCACGGGTTCGAAGTCCACGCGAGCGAAGCCGCGCCCAAAAGCTAGTATCTAATATTTGGTAGTGATTTACTTACCCAAATATAGTTTATTACCCAAATATGTACATAATTTGGAAGAGACCGACATTATAAGATAAGGTTTGTTCGTTTTCTCGAACTATCAGACTGTATGAATAATAATTCCTCGAACTTTTTTGTTAGTGTCGAAGCCTGTAACTGGATTTATCATCTTCATTGAAAAATGATATCCATCTTCTCCTTGCCAAAATAAGATAGGCTTACATATTTTTTAAATATTTTCGTCATTTATGGATTACTTTCCGCGTTGTCGCTGTTGATGATCGGTATGTTGTTTTGGTATCAATCAGTGCGAACACTCGGTGCTGATCCAACGATCAGAGAGCAAGTGAGCTCAACTAACCAATTAGTGTTGAGAAGGAATTACAAACACTAGTACATTTGTCCGGGACAAGGGAAAATTTGTGAGAACGGAAATTGTGACGTAATGATTTTGAGAGTGTGACGTTGTTAGACGATATAATAATTATTTGGGTACGCCTTGCCTTATTTGAACCGCGACAATGTACTGGCTCATTACCTACTAAATTGTGGGTCCTCCACTTTTTTTATTGCATGCCCTACTCAAAGCTACATCGAATTAACGCACAACTGATTGACAATTTGATATTGACAACTGACAGCTCAACGATGTATATGGAGTTCACTCAGTGCTGCCATACCATACTGATGAAAAAGATATCTAATAAAAAAGTAACACTTTATGAATATTATCTAATAGTCATATTTCTTGTTTTTCAGTGTTCTTTAGCTTATTTTAAAATTAGTTATTAATGTAGGTTACGTGATTTTTAAATCATCTAGTATAGCAATTATAATGCACTAGTAAACGTAACGAAATGAATACATGGCATTTTATAAATTTAAGTTGAAAAATATTTCTGTGAGAAAAAGTATACTAAAAGCTAAAGGAAACAGAATTGTGTACAATGACAAAAATATTGCCGTTGATGATGTCAAAATAATGAGGTTTAACAATCGGGGAACCCCTAAAACTAATAAACAGTTACCAATCTTAAGTTTGAGATGGCCCAACAAAATTATAGAACCCTGTGATAAGTCATAAATAATATTTAATTGGCTTAAACCCTAAGACGTTCCAGTGAAGAAACCATACTCTGACTATATCAGTCATATGTAAAAAGTTACTTTCTTAGGCAAATCGTTCCATCTCACACTCCACACTAGTAAGGCGGAACTTTACCGGTTCATATAAAAACGACATATTATTTTTATATAATGAATAGTGTAATGTGATATTGGCAAGAATACCGTAAACGTATTTATCTAAGCAGAATATTAGCGTTAAACTGTTACTGTATCTCACATTCCGCATTTAATGTATAGACAGGTTAATCACTTAGTAAACGTAAAAAAATCTCATCATATAGTTGTAGACTTCTCAGCCCTTAGATGACCCACTACTTGGCAATTAGCCTAGTGTACAACTGGCCAAAAGGGTTGGTACAGGGTTCCGTATCAGGCGTGGTTCTGCATCAGATCCCACAATGCCGCAACAGGACGCGAGTTGGAGCACCCCGGGGAGTTTTAGTGGGTGGGCCCCCACTATGGGGGAGAGTCCCACACTCCCCTCGCTGGCCATCCCCGTGGCCGGTGAGGAAGTCCATAAAGGATTTTACCCCGGGCGAACAAAAAAAAAAAAAAAAAGGGTTCCGTATCAAGGTTTCCTTCTCATGCGGCGTGGATTTCGGCCTTGTCATTTCCTTTTGACGGCTCATAATTTATTTTGACACCCTCATGATGAAATGAACTTGTATTCCAGATACCGTCACCACACGTTTAGGCATATCTTAAATGTTAAAGGAAATGCTAATCGCCCAGTCTTTACGTAAATGTCAAATATAAAAAACCTTGGCCGTGATAGTTCCGGCGATGCAACGTTACGTGGCTTGTAATAATACCGCAAGACAGAACTGTGACAACAGTGGCCAATATAAAAACCTTGAAAATTCTTCGAAAGTGTTACTCACTGATAATTTTACACGTGCGATTTTGTGGCGGGTTTTTGGACGTTTCAATTGCCTTTACAAACATTTGTTTCCGCAAAGCGTTGTTGTATTGTAAATATGGACCATGTAAGTTTATGTCCTATTCTGTGTAACACAATGTTTATAAACGACACGGAAAAAAATACATACAGGTTCCATTTTTTTAAAGTAATCACACTCAATTTTGCTGCTAAGTAGTACCTATTCCTTCTTTTCGGTAATTAAGTAGTCAAATGGTTACACTTAGCAAGAAAGCTGCGCTACAGAGTAGAACCGGCAACATACACGAGCACAGATTATCAATCACCAAGAAACACGTATTGTGGACGTTATGTAGGGCTCCGGGGGGCATAGAGATAATAAATTTCGTCCCGACCTACCCACTACACCCGACGGCGATCCTCGACTGCCCAACTCCAGGGCTGCGGGATTCACTCCTCCCGGTCAGGGGAGCATGCTCCGCAACCCTAGTGGGCCGTGGCCCAAGTATTGTGGACGTAACACAACCATGTAGCAGGTTGTAGAATTAAGGCTGGAGTTTCATGATAGAAGCGGTTACAGTTCGGTGTTTTTTAATCTTAGTGCGTAACCAGGACATAGGTTCCGTTCACACTGCACAGTCAGGTCGCGGCGAAGGCAAGCATCGAACCGGAACGATACTCGATACGGTTGCCGATCGCACCGTCATCGAGTTACCGCTAACCACTATACTTTGGTAGCCAAATTTAGAACTGCTATCATAATTTCACCCCTATCACTGTTAGAATAAAGTCCATTGACCAATTTTTATAATACTAATAGATAAAAGTGCCAAAGTGCTATACCGAGTTGGAGTCCAGCCAGAACTATTTGCCTAGATCGAAGTGGTCAAAAGACGACAATGAAATTGTTTTGTCTCGGATACTGAAACAATTTGTTGTTATACAACAAATTCTGAGGAAAACTTTGTTATGCTTTTATTCGGGTGTAAGATATTACAGTTGGCATTTTTGAAGGAGTTGAATGGGCTATTTATTTATGGTGCAATGATGAACATCAAAATTTACCAGTGTTTCTCTACAATATTATGCATGTATTATCCTTATAAACCTTCCTCTTGAATCACTCTATCTATTAAAAAAACAAGCTTCAAAATCCATTGCGTAGTTATAGGGACGGACAGACGACAGCGAATTTGTTTTATACTATGTAGTGATAGTGATCTGTTGTTTGTATATAAACGAAGTACATATAAAATATGGTGACGGATTTAGATTACATAGTGTCACCACCCCATTCCACCCTGAAGGTGTCGTAAGAGGAAATGACAAGGCCGAAAACCTAGCCGTAAGAGAAGAAATACATGAAACGAAACCTTGTGCCAACCCTGTTTGGCCAGCGTGGCACAGTAGGCTAATTACCCTTCATATGACTGGAGGAGGCCCGACTCAACAGTGGGTCATTTATGGGCTGAGTAGTAGTAGTAACAAATAATGAAAAGGCGTCGTGTAACCTTTTTTTTAATACAGTTGCTCAAAAAGTGGCGTATTGCAGGGACGTATAGCGTTCGGGAAGTGGGCATTACACACTCGTGCTTTTTTTTGCCATTCCCGCACTAGTGCGTTTTCTTTCCCATCTGTCAAAATAATGTCTATTAAAAGGAAAAAAACACACCATGAAGTTTTTACTAAAAAAAATCACAAATAACTAATCACCTTTTATGACACCCCCGGGATGGGAAGTATTTATTAACTGACACCAAACGAATAACTGACTCGTCCTAATGAGCAACAAATATTTTATGCCCATTTGTTTTGTCGTTCGTCGTTTCAATGACCCACTGCTGAGTCGGGCCCCCTCCAAATTCATGGAGGGAAAATAGCCTACTGTGCCACGCTGGCAAGACGGGTTGGCACAGGGTTTGTATCAAGTTTTCCTTCTCTGGGGGCTAGATGATCTGACACTTGCGTTACGTTAGTCGCCTCTTATGACACCCTCAGGATGGCATGGGTTGGTGACCTTGTGTATTCTAAATCCGTCACCACACGGACCTATTTGTTCAACAAATATTAAAGTGAGGATATTTTACAATAGGGAGCATATAGACATGCAATTGCATACCTAAGCCACAACCACCAAATCGGTTACTTCACTTACCGCAACTAGATTGAAAGATAACTGGGAACATGATCTTTGGTGCTGCCTACTTACTCTCTTGATTGGTTTCCCACACAATTTTGTTCAAACATTACATCTGTTGAAAGCATATGAATATTATTTTGGATCGATTGTATATTTCATAAGGGGAAATTTGCTAGGTTGCGTGTGAGATGATTGAATGAAAAGGGAATGAATGAATGAACGTAATGAAAGCAAATAGAAGAGGACGGAATTAGGAATAAGAAAATTGTATTTATTGGTTACAAGTGATTTGAGACCAGGGCAGAAAGATAATGTATCCCCAAGTATTCAATCACGAAACATGTCAATAGCGGTGATTTCTAATGAAATATCTCTTGAAGTTTGCGTTGCCGACACTAATATAGGTGCTGCCACGAGCTAGAAAATATTAATGCTTCAAGTAAGTGAAATTATATGATAAATAGCAACACCGCATTATTATCCAGACCGATGGACCACCCGTGGTGATGTACAGAGTCATTTGTCACATCAGAACCGATGCAATCAATTAAAGACTCGGAAAGTAGTTTGTCCGATCCTTATTCTAGACGGAGTTGAGTCTATTTTTGAATAGCACAGACTGTAATGCTTGCTGTTGTATTAATGATAACATTGTCTATTTGAAATTGGAAGACTCAAATAAAGTATAAGTAATTCAATCCTGTTGGCACTACATTTGTCATATGTGAATCGTATTTTCATATGACATTATCAAATTTTGTATTAGTAAAAATTACGACGTGATATGTTTTGTTCTTATACTGTTACCTATCTACTTTGTCTCTCATCTCAACGCGAACTTAAAAGAATACGTAAATATTTTAAGATAAAAAATAAATATTTTTTTTATTATAATTAATATATTAAATAAAAACCTTTTACACATCACCTCATTTTCATTTATGTCTACGATTCAAAATTGAATTGGGCAACAATCGTTTCAGGAAATGTTGTAATTTGCCGATCAAAATTTACCAGTAGACCGTCGCTTAGAAAAATTTACCGTGAAGTAATTACCTAGTTAATCGATTACAATGTGATTACAGCATCGATTGTAACTTTTTTCGTATTTAGCCATTTATTTATTGTTTTCCTAGTTGTGCTCCTTTTTTGGGGACGATGTACGTATATTTAGTCATATAGGTACACAATAAACTCACCGTATCTTGCTCACAAGATGCTGGAGTAGAGAGATAAAAACACTTAGTAAAAAGCTTTAATTTTAATACATATTTCATTTTTATTTATTTGTACAGGCACATATTAATAAGAACCAATGAGAACAAAAAATGAAAGTGTTCTATAGCTATGTCTATAAAACATGATGTTGAATTCCTAATCATAACACCATCGATTATTTATCGATCAATTAGTCTATGCGATAATTATTAATTACAACCGTTTAGAAACGCAAATTGGGGTTTTGGATTGATCGATTTTTTTTTAATGATCATGAGGAGAAAGTTTTGAGATATAATATATTATTGATACATTTGGCATTTGGCATAGAGGCCTTTGTAAAATATTATACGAGACCAAATAATAATTTTATTAATGATTAGAGAAGTAAAATGAAAACTATCTTATATTTAATTTATAATAATTGTCCGATAAATTAATATGTTGACCCAACAATAAAATTTCAAAGATTTTTCTCTTACACCGGAATATTATCCAAAAATATTGGAGTGTACTGCACACTTATTGGACATTCTCAGCACGAAACGGGGTAGTGTAATTACATATTATAGTTGCGAATTTAACACAGTCTAATACACTAGATAGTATTTACTAGATAGTTTGGGCATAAGCTTTGGTCCAATTTAATGACCAGCATAGAAAAAGAAACGTTTTTGTAATCTTGGAGCCATGGGGTGACTTAGTTATAATACACAGTGTCACCACTCCATTCCATCCTTAGGGTGTCCTAAGAGCCGACAGAAGAAAAAGACAAGGCCGAAAACCTAGCTGCAACAGAAGGAAAATTGATATGAAACCCTGTGCCAACCCGTCTGGACAGCGTGGCAAATTAAGCCAGTTCGGCTGTTTAATTTCAAAACCTAGCAAGGGACAAATTAGCATCTAGTAAAAACCTGTTTGTTTTTAGTTTGTCTCTTACTAGGTTTTGAAATTGAACAGCCGAGTTACCCTCCATGTAATTGGTGGACGGTCGACTCAACAGTGGGTTATCTATGGGCTAAGTAGAATCTAGTAGCAAAAAAATCACTTAAGGTATGTGAAATTTTGGATAAAAGTTTGTGTTAAGTTCAGTTATTTTTATGAAAAATTGTTGTTAAATTTGGCGACGTCCAAGCAGGCGAAGGTATGGACAGAAAAGATAAAAACACTTAGTAAAAAGCTTTAATTTTAATACATATTTCATTTTTATTTATTTGTACAGGCACATATTAATAAGAACCAATGAGAACAAAAAATGAAAGTGTTCTATAGCTATGTCTATAAAACATGATGTTGAATTCCTAATCATAACACCATCGATTATTTATCGATCAATTAGTCTATGCGATAATTATTAATTACAACCGTTTAGAAACGCAAATTGGGGTTTTGGATTGATCGATTTTTTTTTAATGATCATGAGGAGAAAGTTTTGAGATATAATATATTATTGATACATTTGGCATTTGGCATAGAGGCCTTTGTAAAATATTATACGAGACCAAATAATAATTTTATTAATGATTAGAGAAGTAAAATGAAAACTATCTTATATTTAATTTATAATAATTGTCCGATAAATTAATATGTTGACCCAACAATAAAATTTCAAAGATTTTTCTCTTACACCGGAATATTATCCAAAAATATTGGAGTGTACTGCACACTTATTGGACATTCTCAGCACGAAACGGGGGTAGTGTAATTACATATTATAGTTGCGAATTTAACACAGTCTAATACACTAGATAGTATTTACTAGATAGTTTGGGCATAAGCTTTGGTCCAATTTAATGACCAGCATAGAAAAAGAAACGTTTTTGTAATCTTGGAGCCATGGGGTGACTTAGTTATAATACACAGTGTCACCACTCCATTCCATCCTTAGGGTGTCCTAAGAGCCGACAGAAGAAAAAGACAAGGCCGAAAACCTAGCTGCAACAGAAGGAAAATTGATATGAAACCCTGTGCCAACCCGTCTGGACAGCGTGGCAAATTAAGCCAGTTCGGCTGTTTAATTTCAAAACCTAGCAAGGGACAAATTAGCATCTAGTAAAAACCTGTTTGTTTTTAGTTTGTCTCTTACTAGGTTTTGAAATTGAACAGCCGAGTTACCCTCCATGTAATTGGTGGACGGTCGACTCAACAGTGGGTTATCTATGGGCTAAGTAGAATCTAGTAGCAAAAAAATCACTTAAGGTATGTGAAATTTTGGATAAAAGTTTGTGTTAAGTTCAGTTATTTTTATGAAAAATTGTTGTTAAATTTGGCGACGTCCAAGCAGGCGAAGGTATGGACAGAAACTAGTATTATGTTGCTTGTTGTAAAGGTCAGGTGTGCTGGACCCAGTATCGGAAGCAACTCGTGCGTGCCACGTTTATCACGTTAGCACGAAGCTCATGTGAAATGGGGCGGGTTCTTACTCAATTTAACCATGTGACCCATGTAGTCAGCTATGCTATACTGTACTAAGATATAATTTTATTTGATTATTTTCGAAACTTTACGGCTAGCACAACAGCGGTAAATTACATAATTAGGGAAACCCAAGTTTCCATATTTAGTTGACATGAATCTGTCCACATTAGTTATGAACACACTGTTGGTGAAACATACAATTGTTGGCTTTTCTCTTCACCACTACTACTTAGCCCTTACATGACCCACTGCGCAGTCGGGCTACATGAAGGGTAATTATCCTACTGTGCCATGCTGGCCAGGCGCGTTGGCACAGGGTTTCGTATCAAGTTTTCCTTTCCTTGCGGCAAAGTTTTTGGCATTGTTATTCCCTCTTACGACATCCTCAGGATGGAATATAGTGGTCACTAAATACGTCATTACACGGAGATATTCTCTTCACTGAGCGTACTGGACTCACCCCCGCTAGATGAACCGACGAAAAGCTGCGGGCAGCAGCTGGGTTGTTCATTAAGCACCCTATGTCCGCAGTGGACCAAAGTTGATGACGGTGATCGTGATGATATTTATCTCGTACCGCGAATGAAATTTCGCGACCCTTTGAATGCCTTGCAGAATTCGTGTTAGTAGTAGCTAGTATACAAACCAATATTGTATGACACCTTTCTTAAAATGGGTGATGATTTCTAGACGACTAGATTTTTTTTAGAAACTTAAATATGAAACATCCTTGTGTAAATCCATAAATACAATTTCAAACATTTATAAACTATGTATATCGATATCGGTTTAGCCAATAAAGAGCTATGATCCCGCACAGAAATTCATTGACAAATAAACAATTTTTTTATTCGCCTGGTTTAAAAATATCATAAGCGATTTAAATTGCCTTGCATGGGGCAACATTCTTTTCAGTATTGCATCATAAAGGAAAAGTGAACGCTCTCGCGCCACACGATCGAGTAGGTACTGAGCTAGATAATTGATTTAATAAATATAACAACAGAAATCACTCGGCATAGCAATGTATGTGGTGCAAATTAAAATTAATTAATCGTAACCAACGAAAATGGACCCGTGAAATAAATAAACTGGCTAATTGGTCGAGGTTGTATTGAATATTGCTAGATCCCTCCGACCGTCTCTCTCGACCGTGTTGCAACCTTGATGCGTTTGGTTGTGTTCCTGCAGGATCAGTTGGGGCCATACCGGTTCATGGTTACCCATGCCGAACGGGCCTACGGGGAGAACCCAGACGATAAGCGGTACACAGTTGCGGGGTGGTTTTTTTGCTCCAGACTCCTCAGAGTTACTACTACTACTTCTACTACTATTACTCACCCCATAAATGACCCACTCTTGAGTCGGACCTCCTCCAACTACATAGTGGGTAATTAGCCTACTGTGCCACGCTTGCCAAGCGGGTTGGCGTAAGGTTTCGTATCAAGTTTTCCTTCTCTTGCGGCTAGGTTTTCGGCCATATCATTTCTTTTGTCGGCTCTTACGACACCCACATGATGAAATGGGGTGGTGACATTTACTCTAAATCCGTCACCACAGGGATATATTTAAAACTATTCTCACTTGGTTGTTCGAAGTCTCAAACTCGCATAACTCTAACCAAGTTGTTTTTGGTCTTAATATTTTCGACCGGGTCATCGTGAATAGTAAATAAATCAGCCATCTAATTGATAGTTGAAATGCCGACTGTTTTTCCTTACTTGTATACCGCAATCTTCGTCTTTACTGCTTATCTTGCTAAGCGAAATAAAATTACAATAATTCGCTGTAACGTTGCTCTGATCGACTTGGATAACACCTTTTTGTTGCATTACAAAAAACGCCCACTACCAGAGCATTACAAGAACAAGTAGCTTACGGCAATCATACTTTATCATTTAACTTTCGAATACAAAGCTGCCTTGTTACGAGTCGGTGTATTATAGTCATAAGGAGAGAACGTGATGGATAGTGACATTATCGATCATTTGGAGTGTTAACGTTTCTCGGTGCTACAGAATCGTCTACCGTCAGTCTAGTCGACGCGGAGTCAATGACAGGCCCACTTTCTCAGACGAATTCGCGTTTTTTTTTGTGGCCGCAACAATAACTGGACAATCGGATTGTTATTACATGGTATGGAGACTACAATTACTCTTGGCTTGGTCATGTTCCAGTTCTTATTCGCGAAAGAAACGCTCTCGTACATTCGCAAGGGGGTTACGTAAAGTAGGCCGATTATACTATCTGGTTTATTGGTGATTGGTTTTTTAATCTCAAAAATGTATCAGATTATGATAAAATCTTATAGAGCATGCTTCTAGGTAGTCTGTGTATGTTTATAGGCCTGGAACGTTATTGTTTATTTAGATTACTTTTACTTACATGTCAGTTAGAAACATTATGACACGATGATGAATGACAGATCAGAAACAGCTGTTCCGTTAATTTTGCGTACGGCTCCGTACGTATATCGTCATATCCGATTGGATTGTTTCGGCTTCAATTTCAACCATTTTCAAATTTAGAATACGTTAAGATGGTAACAATGAAGCACGAAGCCGATCGACCGATGGCTGTCATCACATTTGTACACTGTATCCTTTCCGATCCGGTCCGATCCGATCCGATGCAAACCGTTAGAGGTATTTTTTTATAAGTAAACCAGTCCCCTATACTAGGTATTACCAGTATCGCGGGGGTAGTTTACAAACATGTATTTAACGAACACAAATGATACCCGAACCGGGGCCTCCTGATGCAAAGGCGGCACATCCAACCCCTAGACCAGCGAGGCACCCTTTTATCTTCCTTGGGGAAGTTCCTTCTTATGAGCGGTTACGACGAAATTTACGTTAAACTATATTGTATTTCAAAGGACAAATGAGAGACCTATGCTCGGAGTTTCCCTGCGAGATCGAGTTAGAAATGAAGAGATACGCATGAGTTACCGAAATAATCCACAGGATTGCCAAAATTAAGTAGCAGTGGGCAGGTTATATAGCTCGCAGGACTGACGCTCGATAACACGGAAAGGCTATGTATGTAGTTTCCCGTACGGCAGAATGACACGCGGTGACAACAGTGGTAGGTTTTTGTTGGTAAACCGGTTCGCAACTCACCATCTCAACGCGACCGAGACTCCCACATACTCCAGCCCCGTCCCACCGTCTGGGGACCTATAAAAGGTTTCCCCCACTATAAAAAAAAAGGACTGACGCTCGATGGGACAGAAAAGTCTTCGAGTGGCGACCGCATTCTGGAAAGCGCAATGCCAGTAGGCCTCCCATATAGTGGACCGACGATCTGGTTAAGGTCGCCGGAAAACGATGGATGCGGGCTCCTCAGGACCAGCCTTCGTGGAAATCTTTGGGGGACGCCTATGCCTATAAGTGATGATGATATTCTAATATATTAGGTAAGTCAGTTTTATCGTATTTGGAAAACCGGCTGGCTTATACAGGTTACGATATCTCATTGTGTTTGACCCCTTTCCCATCAAGTGTTGATAAGCGAGCGAGTGTGACCGATTACATTATAATAATGGAACAGGCGTGAAGGTTTGTATAAAACACAATTTGACAATAGGTATTGCGGCATATATAGTTACAATGTATTTTCACAAAAATACTATTTTTTTTTATAAATCCTTGAATTCTGGTAACCGTTAGCACCGGTTCTGCCCGGCAGGGGGAAACTACTACCACTACTGTTTAGCCCATAAATGACCCACTGCTGAGTCGGGCCTCTCCCAATAACATCTAGAGTAATTTCCTACTGTACCTGCTGCTAAGACGGTTTGTATCAAGTTGTCTTTCAGTTGCAGCTAGATGATCTGCCTCTTGTGTTCCTTTAGTCACCTTACGACACCTTCAAGATAGTATGGGTTGGTGACATTGTGCGTTTTAAATCCGCCATCACACCGAACGGTTTAACTTATAGTTAAACGTTAATATCATAATCCTCAAGTTCACACGTTAATACAATAATCCTCAAGTATTTCGGACACATTGTTCGAAACGAAAACTCCATGGAGCGGCTCGTTGTCCGGGGGCATGTGGAGGGCAGGCGATCACGTGGTCGATCACCTACGCGTTGGACAGACCTCATTAAGGCTGCGACTCAAACGACTATAGTCCAAAGTTCCCGAGACGCTGAAGACCGTAACAAGTGGAGACGCATCGCGAGGGCTGCTGTGGCCAATGAAAATGCAGCATCATCAACCACGACCACTACTTACGAATTAAATCGTGTCCGTCATAGTCCGTTTTATGGGTGTCGTAAGAGTCTCCGAAAGAAAATTACACGACAGAAAGCCTAGCTGCAAGATAAGGAAAACTAGAACTATAAACCTTTTTTTTTTTTTTTTTTTTTCTTCCTCGCCGGCCACGGGGATGGCCAGCGAGGGGAGTGTGGGACTCTCCCCCATAGTGGGGGCCTACCCACTAAAACTCCCCGGGGTGCTCCAACTCGCGTCCTGTTGCGGCATTGTGGGATCTGATGCAGAACCACGCCGCCGCAGACGAGGAGGCCCTTCTCCTCTCCTCAGGCTCCTTACGAGCACTCCCCTCAGATCCCGTGTGGGGAGAACTATAAACCTGTGCCAACCTATCTGGCATCTGGTAAAGTAGGCTCATTTCCCTCATGTAATCGGAGAAGGTCCGACTCAGCAATGAGCCTTCACGGGCTAAAATGTAATTGAAACATGCAATACAAAGTCCAAATTTAGCGACTAAGGTATAGGTACACCGCTTTAAATTAATAGAATATACGTACTTTATAAAATACAGCTGGTACATGAAATATTAGCATATTGTATTGATAGCAACACTTTGTATTAACAAATGTTACCAGATGTTAAATACCTAACGTTTGGATACTCTTTGAGAATTTTCTCATTCATCATCATTTCAGCTCATAATTGACCCACTACTGAGTCGGGCCTCCTCCAAGTTCATGGAGGGAACTTCGCCTACTGTGCCGCGCTGGCAAGACGGGTTGGTACAGAGTTTGTCTCAAGTTTTCCTTCTATTGCGGTTAGGTGATCTACCTCTTGCGTTCCTATAGTCGCATCTTACGACACCCTCAGGATGGTATGGGTTGGTAACATTTTGTATTCTAAATCCGTCACGACACGGAATAATTTTCTCATTTCCCTCCCTCAAATAATAGCTATCAGTTTGTTTGCCAGTGTGTAGATGTCATTAGTGTTGTGTACCGACGGTTTCGCAATAAAATAAAATAGTGACGAGCAAGCGAGGGTAGGAATGCAGACCCGAGACTCGTGGAGGTGACGCTGAGCTACTCGCGCCAGTCCGCCTGTGACCACAGCTTGTGCAATCCACGCCGAAACGTCACGAAAATAAAGGTATCTCAAGGTTCACAATATTTACGCGATCTAGACCCTTGTCATAAAATATATGCTACTACTCAGCCCAGTCTCAGCTCAGTCTCTGTTCCATATGATGACATATGGAACAGAGACGTGGTCGCTCACTATGGGCTCAATCAGAAGGCTCAAAGTCACTCAAAGGGCAATGTAGAGGGCTATGCTCGGAGTTTCCCTGCGAGATCGAATCAGAAATGAGGAGATACGCAGGAAAACCAGGGTCACCGACATAGCCCACCGGATTGCCAAACTTAAGTGGCAGTGGGCAGGGCACATAGCTCGCAGGACCGACGCGCGACGCCCGATGGGGCAGAAAAGTCCTCAAGTGGCGACCGCGTTCCAGAAGGCGCAGTGCTGGTAGGCCTCCCACACGGTGGCCGACGACCTGGTTAAGGTCGCCGGAAAGCAGTGGATGCGGGTGGCCCAGGACCGGCCTTTGTGGAGATTCTTGGAGGAGGCCTATGTCCAGCAGTGGATGTCTTTTGGCTGAAATGATGATTATGATGATGACTCAGACCATAGATGATCCATCCACTGATGAGTCGGGCCTCCTCTAGATAATTGGTTGGTTGGTTGGGTTGGCCCAGTGCCAGGGTTTCATATCAAGTTTTCCTTCTTTTGCGGCTACGTTATCGGCCTTGACCTTTTGTCGGCTCTTACAACGCCCGGTGGGTGGAATGGGGTGGTGACATTATGTATTCTAAATCTGTCATCACTATCACTATCACTCACTACTCACTACTTAATATAAAACAAAGTCACTGTCGTCTGTCCGTCCCTATATATGCTTAAATCTTTAAAACTACGCAACGGATTTTGAAGCGGTTTATCCTAATAGATAGAGTGATTCAAGAGGAAGGTTTTTAAGTATAATACATGCATAATTACTCCCGTGCGAAGCCCGGGCGGGTCGCTAGTAAAATATATTTTATTTATTTTTATTTTCTTTATTTAGGGAAACAAACGGTTACATTATCTTACTTCTAGACTTAATTAAGTAACTGTCTATTACATTAACCACGACAGTTTCCACTTATGGGTTAACATATATACTACTACTCAGCCCATAGATGATCCACTACTGATTCGGGCCTCCTCCAATTAGCCTACTGCGCCACGCAGGCCTAGTGCCAGGGTTTCGTATCAAGTTTTCCTTATTTTGCGGCTACGTTATCGGCCTTGACCTTTTGTCGGCTCTTACAACGCCTTCGGAATGGAATAGGGTGGTGACATTATGTATTCTAAATCCGTCACCACATGGACTACGTAAATATATAGCTTGTGTACATAAAGTCCAAAACATCTGAAGAAGATTGAAAATAGTGTTCATATCTGATACCCGCAGGGCAATAGATACAGGATGTCTGATTCTGTAGCGAGTTATTTATGGACTAAGATGACATAGACAATTGTAGACATATTTATAGATATTCCTACAAGCTGTTGAGCTATATATAGCCATAGTCAAGGCCAAGGGCATGTTCGCACCCCAGCGGCCACTCCAAGGACCTTGCTAACTGTATCAATTCGAAAATTGCTGCCGGTAACATACGGGCGACGGTTTAAGAGCGACAGGATAAAAAGGTTGTGCTTTTTACGTCATAAAATATTATTTATTACCACCACATTCCATTGAGGGTGTCCTGTAGCAACCCATTTGGCCAGCGTGAAACAGCAGGTTAACTACCCACCATTGTATTGTAATGTATTTGTAAGCAGTGGGTTATGTATGTGGTGAGTAGTAGTTGTTGTGGAGTTATCAAATTTATTATAAACTTAACAGTATAGACTTAATCAATCATCTTAATTATCATCATCATCATTTCAGCCAAACGACGTCCACTGCTGGATATAGGCCTCCCCCAAGGATCTCCACAAAGGCCGGTCCTGGGCCTCCCCTAAGGATCTCCACAAAGGCCGGTCCTGGGCCGCCCGCATCCATCTTTTACTTTTTTTTCGTTTTCCAGGTCCCGGGCTTAATCATATTTAAAACTTCAAACACTACTAAACTATGTCCTAAACTACTAATAAAACAACTATATAGTTAGTTAGTTGTTTTTTATTTTTATATAAGAGAAAAGGAAAAGAAAAAGACAGAGTAAAGAAACTATACATATAAAAAAATGTGCCAAGAAGCATTTCCACGCATTTCCGTACTGAGGTCTGAAGCTTTTTATTATAAAAAAAATGTTTCTACGTATTGCGGTGCATGTAGGTAATTTAGCTTACTTGTTGTTGATTTTTTAATAAACTGGGCAATGATAGTTGAAGTCTGCCTTCTTTAGGGTCGGTTAAGTTACTTGTTAAAAGTTGTTATTCTTATAAAGTTTTCGTGATCTATCAATGACGCATGACACAAAAATTTGACTGCTGTCGGTACACGGGGCCGCTCTCAGTAAAATTCCGAACGTGTATGAAGATTGACCGTAGCCACCCTGGGACTATTTTGTCCAACAACAAACTGGTATAGTACAGAGGCGTAGGTAATAAAATTTCACATCACTCTATTCCCTTGTCGGTAGCAAAATTTCTGATCAACACAGCAGACGACAACAACTGGTTATTAACGGCTTTCAGCGCAATTTCCCCCATCTTCGAGGGGATTTTATTTAAGGATTCTTTATTGATTTTCGGAATCATTATACAGTTTCTGGAGGGATAAGAGTAACTTTGGTAAACTATATTGGTTTTTATTTTGCTTTATTACTTTTTTTATAACAGGTAATATAATTCATAAATAGCTGGATGCCACGATCAAAAACAAAATGTTAAATCCGGTTTCGATAGTATTATGTTTCCTGATCCGTGTGCTGACGGATTTAGAATAAATAGCCACCCCATTCCATCACGGGTGTCGTAATAGCCGACAAAAGGAAACGATAAGGCCGAAAACGTAGCCACAAGTGAAGGAAATGACAAAACCATGTGCCAACCCGTCTGGCCAGCGTGGCACAGTTGGCTAATCACCGTCCATGTAATGAGAGGACGCCCGGCTCAGCAGTGAGCCTTTTATGGACACTCAGTCCAGTAGTAGTAGTATGTTTATTAATGTGGAATCTAAAACAAAATGCATAAAATAAATCTAAAAAGACAAATATTTAAATAATAAACACAAATTGTTTCTCTGAAAATACAAAGTTTTATTTAGCACACTTTTACTTAAACAATATTACAAAAGTCTATGAAAATTACACTTTTATCTCACCTGAAAATACAAAGAAACGACATTTAAAGTTCACTAATATCGCCTCCTCAATTATATCCTTTCATTTATCTTTCTATAAGTTATTTATAACAATATTATTACAAAATGATCTGAACATTATTCGCCATTGAAATGCGCGTCACTCCGATGCGCCATCTACTCACTTCCACAGACAACTTAATACACGCGCGAAGCGCGCCAAATTCAATTTAATGAAATGTCATTTCATTACATCTCCCCCCCTAAGAGCGAAAATTCTAAACAACATATCCTAACAATGTACTTATATGCTATCTTTATATTCGTTTTCTTTTGCTTCAGCTTCTGTTGTGACAGGTTGTAATTTGGTTATGTGGAATAAAGTTGATTCTGTTTTTCTGTTGCCAGTGTCAATCCTATAGATGGAGTTCGATATTTTCTCTACTATCTTGAAAGGACCTATTTTTAATTCGTCTAATTTCTTTCTATTCAATCTATTTCCATTTTCTACATATACACTGTCTCCAATATTAAACTCGTGCATTTTCCTATTTCTATTAAATATTTTCTCGTTGTACTTGTGGGATTTTATTGTATTCTCTAAGGCCAATCTTCTATCAGCCATCCACTTGTCTTCCCTTTCTGTCCCTTTTAATTCATTTGGTAGAATACTGACATTTGTGCCATCCAGTAAATATTTTGGTGCAAAGCCTGTAACGGAGTGTTCTGTTTCATTATATTTTTGTATACATTCTCTTGCCACTGTTGTCCATGTTCTCTTATTATGTTTCTCATTTATTTTACACCTTATTTTATTTACTACTGTTTGATTTAATCTTTCGTTTAAACCGTTGGAGAATGGTGTGTTCACAGCTGTAAAAATTAGTTTAATATTATTATTTTGCAAATGTTGCTTAAATTCTCTTGAATTGATGCCCGGATATTGATCTGTCAAAATTATTCCAATCTCATCTGTCTCTAGTACATTCTTTGTTAGTTTTATAAAGTCACTTGCATTCTGTGTTTTTGAAGTTGCAATAAATGCATATCTTGTGTAGTGGTCTACTAAAAGGTGTAGGTATTTTTTTGTTGACCTAGACCCTCCAAAGCCACCGATGGTGTCCATTGACATAATCTCAAATGGTTTTGTTGCTGGTCCCAGTTGTGACATCAATCCAAATTTTCCTTGGCATCTTGATTTATTTTTTATGCATATTTCACATGTCTTACAAATATTTATAATGTTTTTTGTTATGTTTTTAGCTGTATATATTGGACTTATTTTTTTCTGCAATTGTCTGATCCCAATATGGCATAAATCTTCATGCACTTTTTTTATGAATCCTTTACTAAATTCTTCTGAGAGGATAATCTTTTCATGTTTCTTTATTTTTTTATAATAAATTCTATTTTTGTGTATAAGATTTGGTTTCTTTTCTTTTATTGTTTCATTTTTCTCTTGGTCTTCAACTATATCTTTTATTTGTATTAAATTAACTATTTTCAATAGTTCCTCCTTATTATCTTTTGATTCTAATACAGGATTTCGGCTCAAACAGTCTGCTTCTACATTCTCTTTACCAGGTATATATTTTACTGTAAAGTCATATTGAGACAGGTAATATGTGAGATCACCCAATTCTTCATCTGTCCTGCTTTTAATGTTCATATTCTCTAGAGGTTTGTGGTCGGAGTAGATAGTGAATTGTTTTCCAATGAGCCAGTGTTGCCAGTATTTAACAGCTTCTTTCATCGCAAAACATTCCAAATATATAGCCTTTTTTCGTTTTTGAGATTCATTTAGTTTTTTTGAGAAATATGCCACTGGTTTGTCTTTACCGTCTAGTTGGGTTTGTTTTAGTATTGCCCCAATGCCTTCCAAGGATGCATCTGTAAAGATTTTTATTGGTAGGTCTTTGTCATATATTTCCAATACCGGTTGAGAACATAAATATCTTTTTATTTGGTTAAATGATTCTTCACACTTCTCTGACCACACAAACTTTTCGTTTCTTCTTAATAAATTATGTAATGGATCTAAGATAATTGCGCTTCTTGGTATGTATTCATGGTAGAAGTTGATTTTTCCCAAAAATTGTCTGATGTTCTTTTGCGTCTTAGGAGTTGGAAACTGTCTTATTGAAATCAAATTGTCTTTTAGTGGTCTTACCGAATTGTTCTGAATTACATGGCCAAGATACTTTACTGAGTCTGAAGCAAAAGTGCATTTCTTAAACTTTAATCTAAATCCTTCTTTTATTATTGCCTCTAATACACTTCTTATGTGTTTTATATGTTCTCCAAAGGTGGATGAGTATATTAGTACGTCATCAATATAATTCACTGAGTATCCTGTGAGATTGTGCTTTCTTAATATATTGCTTAGAATTCTCTGGAATATTGCTGGAGATGTTTTCAAGCCAAAGGGGAGGCAGGTCCACTGGAAGTGGCCATCTTGTGTGACAAATCCTGTTTTATTTCTATCTTCTACACGTAGTGGTATGGCCCAAAATGCAGAGTTTATATCTAGTGTGGTGAAGTACTTACAGTTTCTAGTCTTAATAATCAAATCATCTATTAATGGGAAAGGTTGAGCTTGTGGTACAACAATTTTATTTAGTTCTCTGAAGTCTATACATAAGCGGGATTTTCTATTTTCACCTTTTTTAAATGCTAATGTCACTGGTGCTGCAAAAGGACTGTAAGATTCTTCTATTAAATTATTCTTTAGTAACATGGATATTTGTTCTTCAATTTCTAATTTATCTTCTATTGTACATCTGTATGGTCTTTTACTGCAGTATCTATTTACTAGTAAATCTATATGAGCTTCATAATCTTTAACTGATCCTATATCATACTTGTCCTTAGCAAAAATTGTCTTATAGTCTTTTATAATTTTCTCTATCTCCATTTTCTTTTCATTATCTAAATGGTCTGTCATACTAACAAATTCCTCTGCCTCTATGTGTTCATTGAAATTTATTGCATATGTTTTTATATTCCTATCTTCATTTGTGTTATCTTTATACATCCTGTCTGTTATATTTGTTATTTTCTTTTGTTCTATCTGCAAATCCTCATTTTGGGTTAGTTTGAATTTCTTTATCATATCTAATCCGATTATAAAATCATCAAAATCTTCATTTTCTATTACATATACATCCACCTCATCTTCTATATCGAAGATTTTTATTTTTATTGTTATCAAGCCATCTGTCATCTTCACACCATTAACCGTTTTCATATATATTATATTTACATTATCTTTTATTTCTTTTACTTTAATCAGTCTTGAATTTATTAACGAGATCTGTGAGCCTGAATCATATATGCCGTTCACTTCTAGTTTATTTTCTAATAAAAGTCTGATTTTGATTAATGGTGTACTTACTCGTTTTTTTTATTAGTGTTCATATCTACTTCAATAATGGAGTTATTATTTACATTTCTGGCTTTAAAGAACTTTTCAGATTCATTTTAATTTTTTTTGAACCTACATGACTCCTCCGGATGATATCTAATTCCTTTGTCCAAAGATTCACAAGTGTTACAGGGCTTCTTCTCATTAGTTTTATTTTTATAAAAAAATGTACCAGTTTTGATCATAGTTGAGTTTTTCTTGTACATCATACCTTCATATTTCCTTAGCTCATTGAACAAATCAGTAGTGTTGTTGAGTTCGTCCCTGTTTAACTTATTTAAGATAAATCCAGGTAGACCTGTTGCAATCAGATCTATCATTGTTTTCGGGTCAATTGATTTGTTTATATCTAGTATAAGGCGTTCTTTTTTTATAGCATAATCAATTAACAGTCCTTCTTTATACCTTAATGCGAGAGCTGTTGTGACTATGTCCCATCCTTGGTTTTTAAAAGTTTCCAAAAATTTGTCTTTCCATTCCATCCATTCAGAGTTTACTGTTAGTTTAATAACCATTGAGCTATACCAATCCAAACAAGATTTTTCTAAGAATAACCTCAGTATATCTATTTTTGTTTCATCTTTTGTTATATTAAAGCGCTCACATTCTTTTTCAAAATTTTCTATCCATTGCTTTGCATTAGGGTTCTTGCTTGTGAATTTTTCAATAATAAATTTTTCTGAGATATGTTTTAGGTTATGTTGAGTTTCTTTGTTGGTTGTACTTTCTATTAATTTTTCCAAGATATGTTGCAAACTGTCATCTTTGTCTTTTGGTTGTTTTGTGCTCATTTCTTCTAAATATTGATCTAAAAATTGCATATTACCTTCCTCATCTATATAAGTTTTCTTTAGATCTTCATCCAATTTTATCCATATTTTTCTACTTTGGTGCCTTTTCTTTATGCTATTTTTAATTTTTGAGTATGTGTTCATTTTAATAATATATGTATGATGAATCACCGGCTTCAGCTCATCGGGTAAAACATAACATTTTCCTTCTTCTGTTGATATTGAGGTTATGGCTAACACATTGGATTTGCCATCATTTGAAGCTATCATCGTAAACTCAAATAGCAGCCGGTCCATCTTCATTTAGTTAACGAAAATGTCGTTTTATAAGATATGTTATTGAGGACTTTCACTAATAAACACAAATTGTTTCTCTGAAAATACAAAGTTTTATTTAGCACACTTTTACTTAAACAATATTACAAAAGTCTATGAAAATTACACTTTTATCTCACCTGAAAATACAAAGAAACGACATTTAAAGTTCACTAATATCGCCTCCTCAATTATATCCTTTCATTTATCTTTCTATAAGTTATTTATAACAATATTATTACAAAATGATCTGAACATTATTCGCCATTGAAATGCGCGTCACTCCGATGCGCCATCTACTCACTTCCACAGACAACTTAATACACGCGCGAAGCGCGCCAAATTCAATTTAATGAAATGTCATTTCATTACATATACGAGGGTGAATCAAAAAGTTCTTAGAAGTGCATATATATGAAACCTTTTTGGATCAAGTTCGATATTCAAATTAAAGAGTGTCTATCACACTATATTTATGCAGACTGTCACTTGTTTTTGTCAGTTCGTTCGCATGTAATAAATTTTTTTGTGCAACGAGTTGCTAAAAAGTCAAAATTATGGATAAAAGTGAGTTACGTGCGGCGATAAAATATCTCAGTTTGAAAAAAATGTCTACGAAGGAAATTTTTTTGGACATTCAGCAGACAATAGGGGGTGATGTTGTACCCTATTCTACGGTTGCGTACTGGGTGGCTGAATTTAAAAGAGGTAGATCAAGCTGTAAAGATGACCCGCGTTCTGGGCGGCCTTCAACCTCCGTTACAGAAGAAAATGTCAAAAAGGTTGAGAATCTGGTTTTGGAAGACAGAAGAATGACTATAAAACATATAGCTGAGATCCTAAAGATATCTTTTGGTAGCGTTCAATCCATTTTAATTGATTCACTGGGGTTCAAAAAAGTGTCTGCAAGATGGGTGCCACGAATGTTAACCGACGAAAACAAAAAGCGACGTTTGGAAATTTCCAAGCGTAATCTCGAAATGTTCCAGCGTGATTCGGATAATTTTTGCCATCGTCTTGTCACCATGGATGAAACGTGGGTCCATCATTTTGATCCTGAAACTAAAAGACAAAGCATGTCTTGGAAACGACCATCCTCTCCATCCATTATGAAATTTCGAGTTGCTCCTTCCGCTGGCAAAGTTATGGCCTCTGTGTTCTGGGATAGTGAAGGAATCCTTTTTATTGATTACATGTCAAAAGGCCAGACGATAACTGGACCCTATTATGCAAATTTAATCCCGAAAGTGCGTGAAGCGATTAAAGAAAAACGTCGTGGAAAACTGTCGTTGGGCGTGTTGTTCCTTCAAGATAACGCTCCTGCCCATCGATCGGTAGTTGCGCTCAACGCAATCCGCTGTGCTGGCTTCAATCTCCTTGACCACCCACCATATTCTCCGGACTTAGCCCCAAGTGATTTTCACTTATTTCCAAAATTAAAAGAGGAAATTCGTGGAACAAAATTTCACGATAATGACGCGGTTATAGCTGCCGTAGAGGACTTTTTCGAGAGTCAAGAAAATAATTTTTTTTCACAAGGAATAAGGAAGTTAGAAACGCGTTATTCTAAATGCATTGCATTGGAGGGAGATTAAGTAGAAAAATAAAATATTATTATTTAAATCTTTGCATTTTTTAATATTGATTCCAAGAATTTTTTGATTCACCCTCGTATACTGTCGTTTGTGCTTTAATAATATATTTAAAACAAATGGCGTCTAATAAAAATTAAAATTGGCGACACTAATATTAGATACTTCATCCTCGGCCCCCGTACTACCGTGTGTACGGAGACAGCTCACCGGTCGTCTCCAGGACGTCCTTAATCGGCGACTGTTGCCCAAGGAAATAGCATTATTGCAACATTTATTGTAGTTAATTGTGAAATTCTTAGTTAAATTTCTTATAGTTTATTGTGAAACAAACTGCCCATGCAACTTAGAGAATTTCCTCGCAATGCCTTTGAAAATACGCTCAAGACAAAGCTTTACAATAAATCATAAGTAAATGATCAAGCTTCCTGGGACTATGTTGTTCAGCGTCAATATGTAACTATTAATATACGAAATAGGATGGCAAGAATAAAATGTACAAGACTTCTGAATTTCTTGCTAGTTTTTCTCGGCAGTGGTCGTGTTCGGAACTGTTGTTAGACGGTCGAATGTTGCATTATATAAATTTTATGAATAATATGTTGACAATTTATGAGTGCACAATGACGTAATCAAAATAAATGATTTGAATTCACATACATGGTACTAAGAGTACTACTAATACTTCTCAGACCATACTGACCCACTGTTGAGTCGGGCATCATCCAATTAAAATACATGGAGGGTATTATTGCCCCATATGTATATAGTAGGCTAATGCCTTCTGAGCCACGCTGGTCAGACCGTATAACAATGTCCGCGTTTTAGAATATGCAACCAAACCTTTCACCCTGCGTGTTCCTCTTAGGAACCCAAAAGTAGAACCTAACCACACGAGAAATACAACAGGATACTGACCCTGTGGCACAAGTTTTTTTCCGTAGACAACATTGGAGCAGGCATGATCAGATGACGGGGATCACCTGTGGAGACACTGTCGGGACCCACGAGGCAGGCGTGACGGTGCACTGGGGCTGCCACAGGGTTTCGTATCAAATGTTCCTTCTCTTGCAACTAGGTTTTCGGCCTTGTCGTTTCCTTTTGTTCGCTCTTGCGACACCCTTAGGATGCAATAGGGTGGTGACACTGTGACACACGGAATATGTAGCTATTACTTGCGCTGGTGGTTTGCGTTACCTTTAATTGGTTTATTTATTTATTTAAACTTAATGTACAGTAGTGGTACATAAGGCGGACTTAATGCCTTGCGGCATTCTCTACCAGTCTACCTTTGGGTTAGAGGGAGAGAATATAAGGGGTGTGGTACACAAAATAATAATATACAGTACAATCTACTTAAATATAATACTAATATATACATATATTATATAAATATTAATATATACATACATACATGTATATATATATATTTTTTTTATAAAAAAAAAAAAAATTATATATGAGCATAAAATAAATACAATAATATATAATGATGATGACTTGAACATGTATAGAAATTTAGAAAAGAGTTTATATTTGAAGCACTGATTGTAACAAATGGTGTCTAACCAAATGGTGGTTTACTTGATTTGATGTAAATAGATGTCGTTGTTCCAATTTTTATCCGTATGCTAACGGATTTAGAATACACATTATCGCCACCCCTTTTGATCCTGAGTATCAAAGGTATCAAATCAAGAGCCGACAAAATGAAATGATACGGCCGAAAACCTAGCCGCGAGAGAAGGAAAACTTGATACGAAGCGTAGCTAATTACGCTCCATGTAGTTTGAAGAGGCCGGACTTAACAGTCGGGCGGGGTGGGATTTATTTATTTACTTTAAATTTAATTTGACTGCCTCGTTGGTCTAGTGGTCAGATGTGCCGCCTTTGGATCAACGGGTCCCGGGTTCGATTCCGGGGTTGGGCCAGTGTCTTTGTCTAAACCAGAGGCACTGGCTCGGAGTCTGGGTGTCATTTCTATCTATAATATGTATGTATTTACAAAAAAAAAAATGTATATAAGTAATGATGTCTTAGGTTTTCACGATCTTTACACATTGCAGGGAATGATGGCTTCACGGTTATGATCGTTTTATTTTATTTTATTCCCAACGTTTCAGACACTTTGCAGTGTCCGTGGTCGCGGGACGACTGGGTGGCAGTTGTCGCTGCGGGCTTTTATATACTAGTGAGGCACTAATGAGCTCTCATTCTATTGGTGGTGACGCACTATTATGCCCGTGAGTCATGTTGTTTGTCACGTAGGCGCGGTGACGTGGCGGGGTACGTAACGCTGAACATATCTATGTATAACGTGCTCGGTTTATACAGAAGTCGCTCACAGTATCTTGCGGTCTTGCAGTTTTGTGTCGGGCTTGGGATTTGATTAATTTTATAATCGGGTCCCAAGCAGGTGGTACTTGCCAACCGTCTTCTCTATTGAAGTTTGGATGTTTCCTGATCTCAATAGCCTCGCGGAGCATTCTTGGTAAGTACTGGTTTTCCTTTGCCAGTATTTGAGGCCGGTCGAAGTGAATATAGTGGTTGGTCTTGTTTGTCGTATGTTCACAAACTGCAGACTTCGCTGAGCGGTTATGTTTTATATCAGCTATATGTTCTTTAATTCTGGTACCGATGCTTCTTTTCGTTTGCCCAATGTAGGATAGTCCACACTCACAGTCGAGTTTATAAACACCTGCATCTTGTAAGGGTATATATGACTTTATAGGTCTTAAGAGTTGGCTGATCTTTTTGTGGGGCTTAAAATAAGTTTTTATAGAAGCCCGCTTCAGAATATTGCCAATTTTGTCTGTGATCCCTTTGATATATGGTAAAATGGCAGGTAAACGCTCCACTGTGGGTTTTTTAGGCTGGTGGGCATGATGCAGGCGAGGGGGCTTGAGTCTGTTGCTTCGTAATACAGACTTGACATGTCGTAACTCTTCCTCTAGGTGTTTTGCATCACAGATGCCTTGGACTCGCTGAAACAGTGTTCTTCCTACAGTAGACAACTGGCTGGGATGATGGTGAGAATTGCCATTAAGGTATTTATCTGTATGGGTGGGTTTCCTATACACTGTATGACTGATCACTGTATGAAAACGATCATAACCGTGAAGCCATCATTCCCTGCAATGTATATAAGTAGTTTATCATCCATCTCGTTACCATAACACAAGCATTAAGTTGCTTAACTTGGGACGAGATGGCGTTGTGTGAAATGTCCAAGGATATTTAAATATGGTGTATAAATAAATAATAACACTATAGGTCCCAAACTAGACAATCCTGTGTCTTGGTGACCTGAAATAAGGCTGATATATTATATTCCAATTGTACACCGGCGTGATACAGCGATCAATTGCATGAGAATTACACAGCTACAATAGTAGCAGGTCTAATTTTTGCTGCATATGACGCAATGAATAGTTAGTTTGACTGCCTTGTTGGCCTAGGGGTTAGATGTGCCGCCTTTGGATCAACGGGTCCCTGGTTCGATTCCGGGGTCGGGAAAGTGTCTTTGACTAAACCATAGGCACTTGTTCCGAGTCTGGGTGTCATTTGTGTTCGTGAATTACATGTTTGTAAACGGCCCCGCGATACAGGTTATAGATATTATATCGTTTAAAAAAAAGTTGTTCTGTCAGTTTCAGAATTTTAATTTTAGTAGGATACCGGCTAAAATACATTTATTAAATTGACTTTTACAACATCTTTGAATATTAATCAGACTATTAGCATGATCACGATAAAACTATAAAAATGGCTCCTTGCATAAAGAAAGCGGGTGAATAATTAACGACGCATCAGACATGAAATTATCGCAAATCTATTCTGCTTCCGTGTAGAATTGCGAATTTCTATAGACACTCTGCTGCAGCGCTGGTAGGCCTCCCACACGGTGGACCGACGACCTGGTTAAGGTCGCCGGAAAGCAGTGGATGTGGGCGGCCCAGGACCGGCCTTTGTGGAGATCCTTGGGGGAGGCCTATGTCCAGCAGTGGACGTCTTTTGGCTGATATGATGATGATGATAGACACTCTTGGACGGAGAACGGCCCTCTGCTAGATGGAGCGACGATCTGCGAAAGGTTGCGGGCAGCAGCTGGATGCGTCAAGCATATCCAGCAGTGGACTAATGTGGGCTGATGATGATGATAGACACTCTTCTCCTCGCCTTTTGGGGTTGGCACCAGCTTAACCAGATTTGGACAACTACCAGTATTTACACAGAGCGATTGCAGTCAGTGTGCAACCCAGCTTGTGGGACAACCGGTAATAGTTAGGTTAAAATAGCTTTCTGTTGTCACGCTCCTGACTGCATATAACAACCACAGGTGGTAGAATAGCAGGCTTTGCAGGTTCCTTTAACACGCCTATAATTTTCAACGGGATCAACGGGTCCCGGGTTTGACTCCAGGGTCGGGCGAGTGTCTTTGTCTAAGCCTAAGCATGTCGCGGGTTCGATCCCCGCACGGAAGAAATATTTGTACGACCTACAAGTATTTGTTCCGGGTCTGGGTGTTTTCTATCTATAATATGTACGTATTTACAAAAAAAAATGTATATAAGTAGTTTATCATCCATCTCGTTACCATAACACTAGCATTAAGTTGCTTAGCTTGGGACGAGATGGCGTTGTGCGAAATGTCCAAGGATATTTATTTATTTTATTTACTTGCACTGGGTCTGGGTGTCATTTGTGTTCGTTAACTACATGATTGTAAACAATGCAGATAAAACCTAGTGCGGAGGATCCGCTTAAAAAAAAGCTTTGCAGCTGGGCTATGCAAATTGGTGTTCAGTATCTACCTATATCTTTACAAAGTCATGTTTATTGTTGCACAAGAACTTTGGCGAAACCAATGTAGGTGTTAAAACATAACAGTTAATGCTTTAATATTACGTAAGATTTCGAGGAGGTGTTTTATTTTGAGTGCGCTTTCTCCCTGATCTCATTATTTCTTAGTAGGTAGTGCCAATAGTCCTTGTAATACATAGTTGAAAATATTTTGTGCGCATGCCCGAACTTCCGCCATGATTTTCGGGCACTTTATTTAAAAATCTGATGTGTGATAATGCTTGTTGCACAGCCATAGTTACTAAAAGTGCCCGAAACTGTCATACTGCTGCGTTTTTGACATGGCGGACGCGCCTGCTCTATGCATACTATAAAACCTTTAAACAACGTGCTGCAACCTTTCTTACACATGTCATTATGTTCTAAAAACATTAAGTGACATTAGCTGCCTGAATGACCATAGTTGAATGATGTTTATTATTTAAAACTCATACTAACTACATAATAATTTCTTAGTCATCTCAGCCCGCACAAGATTCACTGCTCAGACGGCTTCCTCCAATTACCGAGGGTATTTAGCATACACAGTGTCACCACCTTATTCCATCCTGAGGGTGTCAAAAGAGCCGACGAAAGGAAAGGAGATGGCAAGGCCGAAAACCTAGCCATAAGAGACGGCAAAATTAAGTCAAATCCTTGTACCAACTCGTCTGGCCAGAGCGTGGCAGAGTAGGCTAATAATTACCCTCATGTGACGTATGGGGTGGGTAGTAGTAGTAGTAGCAGTTCTACATGGAAGGGGGGGGGGGGGGGTTATTCCCATGCTGGCGGGGATAGCCCACAAAGGGTTTTATAAGTTAAAAAAAAAAAGAATAACCTGCAGGTTACAAACATGACATTCTCGAACATAAATGACCTTCTAACTTTCACGGCTCAACATTATCCTCTATTTTAAACTATATTTAAAACCCTGTGGTTTTAATTATCGTCCATATTATTATGTTTTTCCCCTATTATCGTTGAATCGGCTCCTATGACGAATGTTTTGGTAACATTATGTATTCTATATCCGTCACAACATGGACAATTAATTGGATGCGGTATAAATATATTACTTACTTCATAGCCCATAAAATACCCACAGCTGAGTCGGGCCTCCTCCAACTACATGGAGGGTAACTAACCTTCTGTGTCACGCTGACCAGACAGGTTGGCACAGGGTTTAATATCAAGATTTCCTTCTCTCGGCTTGGTTTTCGGCCCTTCCCGAGTTGGTTAGTGGTTTTTGGACCACTCGTGGCTTTCTACAGCCGAGTTCAGATGTGACCCGCACGATCACGGGTATACAATAGGACCAGAACACGGGTAGGGACACCCTGTTCTTACGCAAGGTCCTAGAGGGAAGCGCTTCAAAGCTCTTTGGTCCAACATCTGAGGGTAGATCAAGGCTCCCCTAACTAAGCCACTGTCGAATGGATCGATTACGAAGTTTCCCAAACGACAGATGGCCCGCGCAGACAATTAGTGGTAGGTTTTAGTGGGTAAACCGTTCGCAATGACCATCTCATCGCGACCGGGACTCCCACATACCGCAGCCCCGTCCCTGGACTGGGGACCTAAAAAACGATTCACCCACTATAAAAAAAAAAGTTTTCGGCCCTGTCATTCCCTATTGTCGACTCTTACGACACCCCTCGGGTGAAATGGGGTGGTGCCACAATGATTCTAAATCCGTCATCACACGGAAAATATATTACATACTACGATAATTGTACACTGTGATTACTTTGACGAGACATAGTTTATCTAATTAAAATACATAGGTGTCTAGGGTCAAAGGCATTCAAGTCACTGATAAAAAAAAAGGTATAGCGAGAATACTTATTAAAATAAATATAATATAATGAATGGAATTGATTTACTCAACAACTAAGCAATAAGAAAAATAATATTCACCATAACGATAACGAATTAAAATCTTTAATTATAAAATACCTTTTAACTTTATGACTTCTCAGTAAATGCTTAGCAAATTGAAAGTTTGCACCGCCAAGTTTGTTCGTAACATTCTTAGGTAAGATTTTGGTTTTAACTTTTATTTCAGTAAACTGTGGTGGCGACATATTGAGATTATTTATTACTAGCTTTTGCGCGCGGCTTCGCCCGCGTGGGCTTCGAACCCGTGATATTTTTTATGAACATAAAATCGGTTATTGTGACTAAACTATGATAGTTAGATATGTGCTCTCGCGGACTTTTTTGTAGATCTTTATAAGACCTACAAACCCGTAGTACATCATTTTGTTCTATTGTCAATAGTTTTTACAGCGCACGCATAAATAGGTTTTCGGTTTTACACCTTGGTTTACAAAATCGCAATTTTCATACGGATCCCTAATTCTTTTGAAAATAAAATATAGCCTATAACCTTCGTCGATAAATGGACTATCTAACACTGAAAGATTTTTTGAAATCGGACCAGTAGTTCCTGAGATTAGCGCGTTCAAACAAACATACAAACAAACAAACAAACTCTGCAGCTTTATATATTAGTATAGATCTATACTATCTTGAGGGTGAACAAAGGAACTAGGTTTGAATAAAATTAGCTATAGACATCAATAGGATTATTAAGCAAGAGGTGAGACTTTGGTTATTTCTTCGTATGAGATCCAATGGTATTGGCATGGATATCGAGGTACATTCAGTAATTCCAACTTTGTTAATTTACAAAATCTAAATGTTTTTTATTCGAATAAATTTTTGCGAACGCTTACAAATAGTAAAAAAAATGTATTAAATTTAAAAGAAATATAACTAATCATTTAGTTTTTACCACCGGTTCGGAATGCCATTCCACAGAGAAGAGCCGGCAAGAAACTATGTGGTTGCTCTTTTAAATCAAAGGGTGTAACCCTTTATGGTGGTACAAACAAGTCTTACAGATTTGTGAAAGCAATAACAAGCTTAATCATGTATCCTATTAAAAAAAATAAAAATAAAAATCAGTGAAAAGTAGTACAACCTAGGACATGATAAGAATAGTGTTATTTTTTAAAAAAAGAGAACCATCTATCTTTTAATAATATAACGTTAATCCGTGTGGTGACGGATTTCGAATACATAGTGTCGCCACCCCATTCCACCCTTAGGGTGTCGTAAGAGCCGACAAAAGGCAATGATATGAATATGACTGAAAAAAATGACATACTATAAAATATGACAGTAGGCTAATTACCCTCCTTAAAACTAGAGGTGGCTCGACTCAGCAGTGACTCACTGCTGAGTCGAGCCTCACTGCCAGTGAGTCATCTATGGGCTGAGTAGTAGTAGTGATCAAGAAGATCATCATTTGCCATTGCATCCATGCACCAATACCATTTTTGGAGAGTTCCAACAATAGATAGAAGCGACTAATTAAATGGAGAAACAGCTAATAACAGGTACGTACCTGTTATTAGCTATTACACTGTTACTGCAGACAGTTAGTAGAGTATTACTTTTAAAAATTAGAATTGATGGTACTAGTATAACAGGAGTTTCCTCCGCTTAACTATAGGAACAAGGACATCCTTATCGAGAAAACTCAGATAAGTCTGTTCCTGTGACGCTCTTAAACTAATTTGTTTATAAACTTTAAGACAGTATCTTCTTCTTCGCTACATAGTATAAAACAAAGTCGCTGTCGTCTGTCCGTCCGTATGTATGCTTAAATCTTTAAAACTACGCAACGGATTTTGGTACGGTTTTTTTTAATAGATAGAGTAATTCAAGAGGAAGGTTTTTATGTATAACCCACCCCCGCTTTGCACGGGCGAAGCCAGGGCGGGCCACTAGTTTTTTTATAAATTAAATTTTGGATGATTTATGGAACAAACTGGAATCCGTAAATGGTATTTGAAGGAACAATACGAGGATTTTAGAGAAATAAAATACCACTTATTGCAACGTTTAAAATAAAATGAATGTTCATCATCATCATTGCTTTCAGTATGCAAGTAGCCAGACGATTATTAACAGTGGCAAACAGTTTATTTTTATTCTTAAAAAAACATAATATTTGATAGTAACTACTAAATGACCCACTGCAGAGTTGGGTTTCTTTTAACTACATGGAAGGTGCTTAGCCTGCTGTACCACGCCGGCGAGACACAAATTTTTACTTCAAATATACTACTTGAATCACCTTACCAATATTGACGAAATTGACAACTATGTGTGCACATAAATAAATAAATTATATTTTGACTAGATTCCAAATTCGATTCTGAAGGATCACTTACACATAATTACATTTAAAGATTGAGATGCTTAACATGAATTCCGCTAGCTCTTTTTCAGTGTTGGACAAATTGATTCCAGGCCTACACTCCGCGTTCGCCCACGGCGCCTGGTTCGATTGCAATTTATTTTCTGACAGACTTCTCTATGGCACTTACAGCTTTGTGGAGAACTACTACAGAAAATAACATTTAATTATACGTATATTTTTTAACGGAATCCCTCTTAGTGTAAACTGTATCGCGGGGGCAGTTTACAAACATGAAATTCACGAACACAGATGACAACCAGACTCAGAGAAAGACTTACATAAAGACACTTGCCCGACCCTGGAATCGCACCGGGGACACGTGATCTAGAGGCGGCACGTCCAGCCCCTAGACCAACGAGGCAGTCTCTGTAAAATGTGCTGTAAGTTTGATATTGACACAGATTTTTCATCATCATCATCCAAGACGTCCACTGCTGGACATAGGCCTCCCCCAAGGATCTCCACAAAGGCCGGTCCTGGGCCGCCCGCATCCACTGCTTTCCGGCGACCAGGTCGTCGGTCCACCGTGTGAGAGGCCTACCAGCCAGGGCATCCCGGAACGCGGTCGCCACTCGAGGACTTTTCTGCCCCATCGGGCGTCGGTCCTGCGAGCTATGTGCCCTGCCCACTGACACAGATTTTTTATTTGTATTAATTTGTAATGGCTTGTATAATGTGTTATTTTGTATTAAGAACGGGTCTTGCAATCTTCATTTTAGAATTACCCTTTCAGCCCATAAATGACCAACTGCCAATTAGCCTACTGTGCCATGCTGGCCAGACGGGTTGCCCCAGGGTTTCGTATCAAGTCTTCCTTCTCTTGCGGCTAGGTGTTCGACCGTTCTTATCATCTTCCTTTTGTCGGCTCATACGACCCCCTAGGATAGAATAGGGTGGCGAGACTATGTATTCTAAATCCACGCACACGGACCACTACTACTAACCACTGCTAAATCGATTCTCCTCCAGGTACGCGGAGGGTAATCAGCCTACTTCCACGCTGGTCAGATTGGTCGGCACAGTGTTTGTATCGTTTTAGGCCTTGGCACTTCCTTTTGTCCTTGTGGGACAAAAAACATTACACTGACTTCAAAATGAGCACTAACAAGTGAAAAATAAACAACCATCTTATGTTGATACCAACTAAGATGGGTCATCTATGGGCTGCGTAGAAGAAGTTATATTGCAATTGCTTGGAGAGGAACCGAAGTAGGTCCCCATATGCCCGCGTGCCAAGGCTCTCGCCCACTGCTATCCGGCTAGTTTACGACTTGTACAGCATTTGTTGTCGCCGACATCCGCTGATTTAGTGTCGACAGTGTGAACGTGCCCTACCATTTCCCGTTGAAGCTCACCTGTGCATATTTAATAGCCTTTAAGAGGGTTTACTTGGCCCTGTGGGCACATAAATGTAGGTATTTGTAATTAATTGATAGTAATACTTTTGTTACAGTCGTCATTATATGCACACGAATATTTTTTTTGAACTTAAGCACAAAGTAGTGAACAAAAGTTTATCTGCATATTAAAGACGAAATTCAGACAATGCACGCGTGTTCCATGTTCGCTAAGAATATTAAATTAATTTGCTAACTAGTTATTTGTCACTTTTTAATGCAAACTTTAAATATTGAAATTAATAACACTTCTAAACGGAATTGTCACATGTAAAATATATTACCTACATTACTAGCTGACCCGGCAAACTTCGTACCGCCTCAAAAACCTCAATGATAATTCCAGAATGTTTCTATAATAAAATATGTGTAAACCTTATACGGAACAAAAATAATGCGTATTAAAACTTTTTTTCTTCATATTTTCTCACCTTTTAAACCTTCCCTGGACTTCCACGAATATTTCAAGACCAAAATTTGCCAAATCGGTTCAGCGGTTCTCGAGTTTTAGCGAGACTAACGAACCGCAATTAATTTATATTTATATAGATAGATAGATATATATAGATAGATAGATATAGATAAATTAAAAATCCCGACGTTTCGAATGGTTTGCAGCTTGCAGCACGTCCGGTATGAAATAATTTAATATACACGCGATACGTCCATTAAAAGGTGCTTAATTTCAATGAAATAATAATAATTGCGAAGACCTAAGGCATCGTTACCTTTTTAGGTTTTTTTATTTATTTACTGTTTAGAACAAGGTCCCTTTTAATAGTTCAAATTATGCACTCTCCTTTAGAACTAAAATATGTGTTTGCTCGCTACACAAAATAATCTACATCGTCTGTCATTTAAATTATAGGATTTATTAACCAAAACGAAAAGGGGAAGCACATACCTTATCAAGGAAAGGAAAACGCAGACAAGCAATTAAGCTTATCAATTTAGTATAACCGAGTTTAGTCCTCGAAATTTGCTTCACGTAACACATACGGCTTAAAGTACACATAGCGATCAAAACGAACTGTTATAGTATTTCAGGGTTTCCGAGTATGGAATCGCAACACTGGCCTAAAATAAATAAAAAATATTTATTTAAAACCACATACTATTTTTAAAAAATAGTATTTAAAAATGTATAAAATATCATCTAAAATATTTGTTTATTTTCAAATTCCATTATGAGTTGGAGCTTTGTCTAGAAAGCGTTGATTTTGAAATTCTACATATTATATCGATTAAGAGCTCTATTTTCAAAATGCTGTAACTTAAAACATTTTGACTAGCGTTTTATTATGCCTATGGCCATCTTTACGCAAAGTTTTGGTCAATCAATGAATTTACCTTTAAACCAACATTGATCACAACTGGTATGAAACAGAGCTATTTTCGCACTGATTAGATTAGTTTGGACGTTTTAGAATTCGCCCATGAGACGCTTTGTGTGACAGTGCCCTAAAAGAGCAACAATAATTCACGTGGTATCTTTACGTTACTGCCGTGCCGTGATAAAATGTACAGTGCCTTTTTAAAGTAACGGTTCGTTTTTGGGACAATAGACAATTTCTTTGACAACACTAAAGTCGCATTAGTAGGTACGGCCTATTGTGTTCATATGAGAGAATTTTGGACAATGCATTCTACATGAGGTAGCTTTTTAGTTATCTTGGCTATTTTGAAAACATGTTGATGTTCTTTATAATATTTTCTAGAGTAAACTCAGAAAATTATATCGTTTACCGAAGGACAATGATATAATTTCCAACAACATTTCAATAACATTTTGGTTTAGAGTTTTCTAAAACACCAATGTTTTGTTTGTAAATAAATGTTTTGTATGTATATTTGTGCACTTAAAATATGCACAAATATACATGCAAAACATTTATTTATACTCCTATTTGAAGTTAACCTACCTTTTTAACTGGATTTAACAACTGTTTTAGTTAAATTACCAATTTATACAACGTCAGAGGTAATAACAATTAACAAGATTGTCGGGTGGAGTAATTATGTTATACCGACTTTCACCAAGCGGTCTCGGGTTCGATTACCGCGCTGAATTCTATTAGTTAATCCGTTAATCGTAAAGTACATGTCTACGTGAAACGTATACGGGTACTTTCACTTGATTAAGTGGAAATTATGTTTTGAGTCTTGTTTGGCTACAGTGATTTCTTCTCCTAATAGTCCCAGGTTCCCATCTATAAAGATAGCAAGTCTAAATATCAGTTTTTTACTAAATGCACGTGAAACTAGATACTTAAATTCAAAATACGATATTTTGGTTTGATTCGAGATAATCTTTAAAATGATTCTGGCTTTTTGCTAACAGTTCAAGAGAAGTTAGGCAACTTATATATTTTTTTTTTACATGCCTTTAGCCTTACGCACAGCATATTGTTTAGCAAGCGTTCAAACGCTAATAAGTTTAATAATTACTTTTATATTTCCATATAGTCTACACTTAAAGACTTACTTGTGTATGCCTACACAATTTTGTTTTATAATTTCATAAGAA
Organism: Clostera curtula; assembly: GCA_905475355.2. Lineage (NCBI taxonomy): Eukaryota > Metazoa > Arthropoda > Insecta > Lepidoptera > Notodontidae > Clostera > Clostera curtula. The sequence goes on from FR997795.1 coordinate 15,640,409, forward strand.
TATAATGTAATATAATATATAATTCTAGTCGTATGTTGATAAATTCTTGGATCTAATACATACAGTATTATTGCTCAGAAAAAAATAATTATAGAGTTCAAGGTTGCCCAGTCTGTTAGGGAAACACTTCTCTCGAAGTATCGTTGAAAGATAGAATCCACAAAGAGATGAGTCACCTGAAGTGGCAATGTACTGGTCACAACCACTGTGGTAGACGAATGAACGAGTGGAGTGACTCGATAAGTGTGGTGAGGTCGATGTTCAGCAATACCGTAGATTGAGATGATTGTGAAATGTAGTATATTGCTTGAATAATCCTAGCCTTTTGCGCGAAACCGTCTGGTCAGCGTGGCACAGTCGGCTAGTTATCGTCTATCTGGAGGACGTTGACTCAGCAGTGGGTCGTTTGTGGCCTGAGAAGTTGGTAAGTCCATCCGCCTTGGAACTTGGGGCTCCACTAAGCAATGCGGCAGAAGGCCTCCAGGGTTGCGGATCATGTTGCCATTGGGGAGTGTAACCTATGGCACTATAATGCACGTTCGAAGCACACCAGGGCTTTTAAGAGGGGGAAGTTTCTATATCTCACCGTGACTCTGAAGTTGACACAACCAGAGCAGAAGGGTAACCGTGGGGACTTCCCACGACCAAAGGTCGGTTTAACCCTACCTACCGGTAAGTTGTCTTCAACTTACCGGTAGGTAGGGTTATAGCCAAAATTTTAGTGGTAGATTCTTATCTACCACTAAAATTTTGGCTATCTCCCGTTAAGCCACATAAAAATAAAAAATAAAACATTTTTAACAAAAATACTATGTATACCTAGTGGGCCTAAGCCTTAACTAACACAGAGCTCATAAAAGGTTAGAGGTCCCAACCATTCAATTATTTCATTAACATTTCCATGGTTGCACTTAGATAGGGGACTAGGCAGTTTATTGGATACATTAACCGCTTTCACTAATTTGAAAATTGTTGTGTTAGGGAGAGTTAGTTGATAAAAGGAGGCATACGGCTTTAATGGAAACTTGTATGGTTTTAAATAGCCGTACTGTTTGACTAGTGGCCTGCTCAAAGCTGCGAGCTCACGTGATATAGATTGTTATTTTTTATGGGATTATAACATAGGTTCTAAAATAGTTTGACTGTGTTTCTATATTTATATTTTAAAATTATTTTTTTATCATATATGTCACGGCTATGACATTAAAACCCGATATAACAAATAACTGCATCTATTTTGCAGACACTATAATACAAAATTATTTGTTTAGATGTTATGGACAGATTGTAAATGCTTTCGGATGATGAAAAATGGAGATCGATGAACGTCATACTTTCCTATTTATTTAGATTCAGCAAAAAATTTAATGACTTAAAATTTCATTAAAATGAGGTAGTTGACATGCAAAATGTCTTATTAAAAACGGCATTTATATTTAAAAATGGCAGGAAACGTAGCGGTACACAAATTTTATGCTTATAATCAAGATTTGGTTCAGTTATCTTATTGAAATATGGGTGTTATAATTAAAATTACTTTTGGTAAGACACCTATGTCGTATTGATATGATTATTTCTGCCATTAAATACAATGTACATATCAAATTCAATGTATGATTGTAGTCTAACGCATAGTATGGAGTACGGCTCTGCTTATTTTTGGATGGTTCATCGTATTCTAATCTGACCTCCTCCGTTCTTCCAAACGCACGAAAAGCCGTTGGACCCGGCTGTTCTAACATTTATGGGAGTCGTAACACGATGTCGAAGCGTGAAAAATTACTGCTAATCAAACTATATCATTCCTGGTTCCTCCACTAAATGGGAGGCCAGACGGTAATTAATGGGTGTAAATACTGGTAATTAGCCAAATCGATGTAAATGGGTAATATGAGGCAAAGTGCTGGAAAGACGGGTTTATGCAGGTTTCGTATCAAGTTTTCCATGTCTCGTCTCTCTTTTTAAGACACCCACGGGATGTCTATGAGAGAGGGTATGGGTTTTGCTATATTGTGTTTTCTATATGTATATTATCACACGGAGGGGTAGATGGGTAAACCAATTATAGGGAAGAATTCGGTGTACCCATGTTGGATGGTACACTTGGTTGATGGTGTCTGACGCTTAAAGCCTAAGCATTCGTAACGGTCGGACACTTTGTTTGATGCCCATGTATCGGGACATGTGAAGGTTTTTAACTTTATCGGGTAACTTTTCTGGGTACCTCGTCCTTTAAGAAGTAACGAAGTCGTCTCTTAAGTTCAGGGTGATAAGAGAGATATATATTCTCACCGTCACCACAAGAACAGTAATATTATTTTCTAGACTGTTCTAAATATGTCGCCACACAAATAGTGATCTTCTTCTCTAGACTATTCTAAATCCGTTATCGCAACGACACCACGTACAATTATATTTGTGTTCTGTTTAAAAATCTAATCACGGTAGAAAATTAAATTTGGTTTAACCAACGATTCGTTTTTGCCCGATCATCATTGTCGAGTCAACATCAGGCCACTTATAATGGCTATAGTTACAGCCAATCAAAAATTGCCATAGCCAAGTTTTTTTTTGCGGACACAGACAATATAATTGGTTCACAAAAAAAGGTTTGAGGTTGCATTCTTTGCGATTGACTATATTTTAGAGTTCATGTTAGTGACATCTAATAAATTCAAAGTAAGTCAAATAAAAAAAGGCATTATTGAAAATATATGTAGTACAATTAAATAGAAAATGAAATGAATAAAAAATAAACACCTATTACCAGATTTATCGAGTGTAATGTATTGCCGACTCGATTCAGTCGTGGTCACGAAAGAGACTAGGTTACAGTTGTCTTCAAAAGTACAAATAAACAGTTTAATCTACTGCCGTTAATTTGGTTTTATTAATGAAATTTCCTGTGGGTGTTAAGCTTAAAATTTGATCAAATCCCAAGCAGGTGGTGCATGAAAACAAAAAAAATAAATGTTTAAAAATATTCTGCATACATTAAGGTGTTGAAAATATCGTTAGGACTACTGTTTCTGTTCTCAATTCTTCACCCATATTTCCACATAGAACTGGGTTCAAATGCAAAACCAAACATCAGTGCTAAAAAGTTTGGGACGATATTTGAAAGTCACGTGATTTAGCATTTTGAAATGTCATCCCATACATTTTACATTGCGGATACCGTTACGGATGTTTTTGCATCTGCCCTCTTTACCTTTTGGTGAACTCTGGGTTCTCATATTGGATGGCTACAGCCCTATTATAATAATTAATGTTGAAAATCACGTTTGCGCAAAGTTCCATTTTTAACACTTCATAAAAAATATTTTACTAATTATAGTTAGGTACATCTTTTATTAATCGATTTGGCGAAAACAAATAGGTGGTCCAATTTTCTGCCATAAGAACTTCCCTATTCTATCCAATAAACAGAAAAAAAAATTGTGATCAAAATGATATATTAAAGAAACGGACTTATGAAAACTTATCTCAATATATACCATTTTCGTTGTATAACACAAAAGTTAATACCTACAGATTAGCGGTTATAAGCGTTTGTTCAATACTTAACAATCTTGTTTGTAATCATTCGATTTAGAAAAAGTTGTTTGGTAAAATGAGCTATTAAGCGGTAGGTGGCGTGATATGCACACGGCAATTCTCCTAGTAGAAACGGTGTGTATTGACTGTTTAGCTCGACAGCTAGTAAACTAGTTCGTGATAACTTTATTGATTGGTTATTTTGTAGATTTGTACGTAAACAGTACATTACTTTACAAATAGCCTTTCATTAACATTATATTTGAGCGTTTCATACGTATACCGTTTTATTATACTTTAAATATATGTACCGTTATATTTTATTGATTAATTCAGTATCAACTTCATAATTATTACTAAATAAGCAGATAAGTTTAAGGCACCTAGTGTTGCGTTGTAAACTTGCACCTTAACAAAGGTATAAAAATAATGGGTATGTTACGCAATTAAATGTTTTATGGTTAGGAATTTATTTATTTTCTTTGTATATTTATTTCTTAATAAATACAATTATAATTCTAATATTTATATCTCCAATATCACTATCACTATCATCACTACATGTTATAAAACAAAGTCGCTGTCGTCTGTCCGTCCATAAGTATGCTTAAATCTATAAAACTACGCAACGGATTTTGAAGCCCTTTTTTATAGATAGAGTAATTCAAGAGGAAGGTTTATATGTATAATACATAATTGCACCCGTGCGATGCCGGGTATACTATTAATAAATACCAATTTCAATCATATTCCATTTGCTTTAGTTATAGTTTTATTAATAATAATTCATTCATTAATATTAATTAAAATTCAAATATCTATTTAGTTTTAGACTTATATTTGAAAACGTGACATCTATAGAGCCAAGTTCATGCGTAATTAATTGTACAAACTGCGGTAATGCAAAATGCTTCTATGTGTAGTCGTGCACAATTTGAATTTCGAAGTTGTCGGCCGAACCGCGCGGCCAGTCTGCACCGAACCATCGAATCGAGACCACGCATCGTTCCCTCGGACGCACACACACTTTGCCGTGATAACTTTATTTAAAAAAGGCGAGCGTGCTTCAAGAAAAGTGACAGTGCGAAGTGAACGGAATTTAGTGATCCGAAAAATATCCCGAGGACTTGAATGCAACCTGCTTGCGACGAAACGAAGTGACGATACGATTTTTTTATTTGCACATTATTATAGGTAAGTCATTCATAATTTTACCGAACACGTGAAATAGAATAGTAGACTGGCAGAAAATTATGCGCTTCGTACATTTTGTGTGTGAAAAGTATAAATAAATTTTAACGTAACTCACCGGTACCTATACGAACGCGCATATTTAAAACTTGTCGATTGTTCGACGTCTTCAATTTACATTCTAAACAATTGAGGTGCTAACGCTCATCCGTATTTCGAGTGTCATTTAGACGGTAATTTACGTAAATGCATAATTAAACAATGTGCGAACATTGAATAAGGTAATTAAAATAATTTTGTACGTAAGAAGTGATCATACGAAAAAACACGTTTTCAAGGTTTACCTACATATTCGCTGGTCTACCGTCGATATCTTCCACTTTTTTATCGGTCCTTCATGCGTGAATAAAACTTGTTTGTACATTATGAAATTGTTGAATAGTTACGATTGCTTACCAGTCCCTATTTCTGCATCATACTATTTTAGCTGTGTGTTCACGAATAGTATCATGTTTTGACGTACTACAATTATAACAGGCTAAAGACTAAGTAAAGGCCAGTAAATTTCAAAAGTTTGCACGATATAACGGTTAATTAAAATGTGATCTTTGATGTATGTAGATGGGTATTTTTGAACAGTTACAGATAGAGCTATCTAAAAATTAATTATGTGCTGTTTATTGCATACCTACACATAGTGTAGGTAATAAAATTGGCATTATCGTTTCGGTTGGTATCAAGTCTAAAACTTACCACAAAAAAAAAATAGATCAGTACGATGCACGATCTTTTTCTTTTTTTGGTATGAGGGTGAACTCGTTTTTTTTCCTGTCAAGGTGTATGAAGAAGCTATTCAATATTATAATCCCGCTAAAAGCAGTATCTGTTCTGATAATATCATTTCGTCTCCTTTATCTAGCTTCTGTTGTAGGTACTGTGAATGCTAAGCGATTCCCGTTATTTTTATGAATTAGGAGCGATTCGTTTTGATCTCTGGAACTTGGTCTTTTGATCCTTTTGTTACGTATGCACTCTTCTTATTGACTAGAATTCAACAAAAAAAATAACGAGTTGTTCTACAAACTTATTTCACGCTAAGTGGCTATTTTCGGAGAACACGACAACGGAACATTCTTAAGGAGTTAAGTAAATTATGTTTTCTTTGAGTCAAACGTATACACAAGTCCTACCTGTTTGTTCAGATTAATTACAGCGGTAATTTAGTATTACATATTTAAATTTAATTAAATTTACAAATTTAAAATATTGAAGCGCAGGACGTTCCCTACAACAATGCTTAAAATATTATTTATTTGCTTTTTAATATTCACTTAAATATTAAATAAACTACAATCTGTTCAACTGTTTAAAAGAAATGATACGCCGCACTTATTACCCCTGCTTTCGTCGTGGGTTAGAATCTAACACAATTTAATCGTGTTTAGCTAAAATATTTAATCTTATCGATAGAAATCGCGGTTTAGTGCAGTGAATAATAAAAATACTTTTACAATCCGATAGTGAATGTTTTGTGTTCATAAAGTGCAGTTCATTTACCCATTCGTTTCCGGTGCTATTCGAATTGTCGACAATATAGGATTAAAGTTATTTTGTAGTGTTCTAGTTTTATTTAATTCAAACAGTATAGTGTAGAAGAATATAGCATATTGTGGAGCATGTGAGTATTTAAGGACGCATTATCTGGAAGTGTTTAAAGAATTTCTTAGTCGTTGACTAAAAAGAGGGTTTTGTATGTCTGTGTCTATTTGTTTGTGTATCTGTGACATTATAGCCTCTGAACTGGTGAATCGGATATTTTTTTAGGGGAAAACCTTTGCTTTCCTTTTGTATGTATTCTTGTATACATCTTCATAAGTTTAATTTTCATTAGATTTTAGTTTTTGTAATTCGGTACGGTAAGGTCAGAAAGATTGCCACTTTTGTTACAAAAAAATACATCGGGTAATTTAACCCGGACCCTAAAGTGCTAAAACATTGGCCTGCAGTGGCGGAACACAGGGGAGGTGCGAACTAAAGACAATGTTACGTCTCGTCGGAGAACAAATAACAATTATAAACGTTATTTTATTTATTATCACTTCTCGACCTTTAGAGTCAATTCATAATTATTATTCAATGTCTTTATTCAATGTTAAATAAAATAAATGCTATATAAAAATATTACACGAACCGAGCCTGGCCACTACCTACGATTAGAAAAGTTTTTTTTTTTTCTTTTATATCCAAATATATTTTAGTTCGTTGATTGACATTTCCATTATACGGTTTACGAACTCTTTTGTTTTGTTTTATTCAAATTAGAATTTTAATTTTAAATGTATTTCCTATAAATAGTTTTTAAACTAGTGGCATATTTTTTATGACACTGAAATAGCAAAACAACGTGCTCGTGACCTGATGGTAAGTGGAAGTGTGCAATAGCAAATTGTGGTAAGTGGTAATAAGTGTTTAGGTAGTTAATTAACTGGAATAAGTTTGTTTGTTAAATTAATCTAATAATATATTAAAATCAGGTTAGAATAATTTAGAACCCAGTGAGATTAAGGCAAAGGAAATATGTTCTTATTTTGTTTCACATTAGTCAAACTTAATACAAAATTATGCATCACGGTAGTTTGCTTAAATTATATTTACGCGAGTTGGCGAAACAGGGTTATTACTTAACCATTCTTATTAACCTTTTAACCACGCAGCCTCATTTCCTTATTAAATTTTCACATTCACCGGCTTTCAGGTTGGATATTATCGTAACGTTTCAACTACTTTGTTTCGACCTTGTTTCTGTAAATTCATTGATCAGTGATTAGCTCCGTCTTATCACGTGATTTGTAAATAGTCATATCGCAATTAAAACTAAAGCAACGCCATCTATTTACAAAAAAGGAACTAAACCAATATAGAAGTAGTATACGTTCTCACTAGTAGTATTATTAACCGAAAATACATTACCTAGAAATACGAAATATACTACGTAGAATACATATTGTTATGCCGTCTTACCCAAAGGGTATCTTGGGAGGCAACTAAAGGAACGGCATATCAATAAAACCGTAAAGGAAAGCTTGTTAAGAAACCCAATCCGATTGACCAGCGTAGCTCAGTAGGTTAAATTACCTACATGAGCTTGGGCTTAGCAATGGGTTGAAATAATGACGAGTTAATGAAAAGACACGAGCGACACACAAAGAGCGATATGCAAATATATATAAAAAAAAATATCCTTGTCTTACTGGGATTTTGTGTCGTTTCTTATTTCAAAACATCCAAAATAGGACGTGAGAGCTATTATTGATTCTGGAATTCCTAGGCATGTTGACATTCCAATAGCAGGCAAGTTCAAATACGTTCGGAATTTGAAATTCAAACGATTGAACTAATTATGATCAGCCCGTTGCTGCTCTTTAAAAGGCACAACAAATCGAAAAAATATAAAAATGACAGATTTTAATGTCAAAATAACAGCTATAGTTAATGCAAACGAAAGTGCATTTATGTACCTACATAAAACAAGAAAGCCATTTTTTAATTGATTTGTCAGTTTAAACTGAGTAAACTTGACTGGACTTTCACTGATGGATTATTGATGATATACGGATTAATTTACTTTTTTTTATTACTTACAGAATTTAATACAGCGCAATAGTCGATTTCTGAATTTATTTGGCGGTGATTGGTACAGAGAGGTGTAAACCACGCGATTGGTTAACGACTTGCGCGAATTTACCTACACATTGTTTTTTATTTTCAAGATTAAATTTCTTGAATAAAAACTACTATAGGCTATTGCTCTTTGTAGGCGACGAGGCGCTGGGATCCCGGTAGTTTAAGGAAATAATAAAGCTTGGAAATCTATGAAGCGGCTGCTTCGCCCTATATTGCACTCTTACATTGAATAATATTTATAAAACTAAAAATAATACAAAAATCACAATATAAAATACGACATTTTCATTCTTACTTAAAATAGAACACAAAACAATTTAAAATAATATGACAGATTTCTTCGTCTGCAAACCAAAAAGAAACCTAAAAATAGGTTTTATTATATTACCTTAAATAAGACGACCGCTCATCATCGCCAACACTCATATCAGGGGAATCATGGGGTTGTCAACAAATGAAATCCACTTCCCTTCACTGTCAGTCTACCTTTTTTTAGAGGTTTATTGGGTCTTTAGACCTCTGGTATTATAAACATCTACCTGGTGTAACAAAAACCGTAGTGGTATAAAGAAGAGTTTCTATAAGCCTCAGTAACTACCACTCCATTTGCGCCGCGCTGGCCAGATGGGTTAACAAGGGGTTCCGTTTCAAGATTTCCTTCTTTTGCGGCTAGATTTACTGCCTCTCTTACGACACCCTCAGGATGTAATTGGGTGGTGACACTTCGTATTCAAAATCCGTCACCACACGGACAGCGAATTCTAGTGTAAAATTAAATATTCTGGCGTGTCTGCGAGTGGCGTGGTTGATTGTTTGTCTTTTAAATAAAACATCATTATCTGTACATCTGTGTAAAGTCTTGCAATATTGTTGAAGGTCTCACAGGTGTCACTATCATTCACGTGTATCGTACTAGTAAGATATATCTTCTGTAAATCTCCTCATCATCTCAGTTTATAAATGAACCACTGCTGATTTGGGCCTCCTCTAAGTTCGTGGTGGGAATTTACTACGCCTATGTCTCCTGTTCCTTCACTTGCGGCCTTTCCCCATTCTATCCTTCTACCAGTTCTGCGGAAGTAGAAATGGGTTGGTAAAGGTCAGAGGTGCATTCTACTACTACTACTCGTACTCGGCCCATAAATGACCCACTGCTGAGTCGGACTTCCTCCCATAATGGGAGGAACTGGCTCCCTACTGTACCACGCTGGCCAGACGGGTTTCGTTTCAAGTTTTTCTTCTCTTGCAGCTAGGTTTTCAGCCGTCATTTCCTTTTGTCGGCTCTTACGACAAGCTCAGTTTGGAATGGTGTGGTGACTCTATCTACCTCAAACTAATATGATGAATGAAATCGTAATAGGGACTCGTATCTAATCTAGAATAATAAAAATATTCTCAAGCTTTTTTTTACTCGAATCGAAATTGTGGGTAATAAAGTTTTGAATCGGCATGATTGTAGCCTGCGAAGGTTCAATGCTATGATTATGTTTGTCGATACGCCATTTTTTACGTTAAATTTAACAGCGCTAGTTACAACTTCAAAAGCGGTCGCGTATTTATGTACAGTTATGATCGGAAAATATTAATTGGTCGCTAATTGTAAATAGCTAGAATAAGTGGCCGAGAAGATTTCCCTAACATAATTGTAAACGGATTTAGAATACACAGTGTCACCAACCCATACCGTCCTGAGGTTGTCGTAACAGGAGACTAATGGAACGCAAGTGGCAGATCACGTAGCCGCAAGAGAAGAAACTTGATACAAACCCTGTGCCAACGAGGCCCGACTCGGTAGCGTAGTGGGTAGTGGGTTGTAAACGTAACTTTACAATTGTAGGGGTTGATTAAATTTATCTATGAATAGTTTTCGATCGTTTACAATATATCAATTTTCAACTAACTTCTTAAAGGAAAGGATTTGTACATGGATTCAAAAATCTATCATATTCGATTGGTAGTCGTTAAAGATTGCTCCCATATTAATATTATCGAAATAGGTGGATTTCATGATGAGTAGGAAAAAATTGTAAGGAGGCAATTTTATATTATTTCGTTGTCCGAGTTATTTTGAAAGTATGCGTTTATTTGGACGTAAATCGAAAAATAACAGCGAAGAATTTACAATAGTATACAATAGGTATTTAAGTACATATACCTAATGTACCGTCATCGAATGGTTGTTTATTTTTCGCGTTTTACTGTGTGTGATTTTAAAGTCGTAGACATAATTTTATTGAATGTTTTCCATACCTTAATGATATCGACTTTTCATACCTTTGAAAATAAAATCTATCGCACTTTTTCCTAATAAAACAACTAGAGTAATGGTAATAGTGGAACTAGGTGTAGTATGTACTATGAGATTTTAATGAACAATACTTTACTGTTCACCACCGCAAATTGCATTGGCCACCAAGTCCTAAGTCAATGCCAGTAATTTCGAATTAACCGTATATGGATTGGCACGAAGACAGAGTTCAACAACAACCTAGAACTTAAAACGCTTTCTATCGCCGATGTTACGTTGCCACCGAATGATAATACCCTGTGCCAACCCGTCTTCCCATCGTGGTTCAGAACTATTTTTCCTCCAAGTAATTGGAGGAGGCCCGACTCAATAGTGGGTAGCACGTGGGCTGTACCGTCGACTAAAACCTAAAGAAGAAGAAGACCAATGGAACTAGTTAGGAGGAACACATAGCCATAATAGAAAAGGTCATGTTCCCTTTTTTAACTTAAAGGAGGCCCAAGATTCGTAGATCGCTTATTGTTAAACCCTAAAATCTAAAGAAGAAGAAGACTAATGGAACTAGTTAGGAGGAACACATAGCCATAAAAGAAAAGGTCATGTTCCCTTTTTTAACTTAAAGGAGGCCCAAGATTCGTAGATCGCTTATTGTTAATCTTTGCATAGCAAGGTGGACACTTCATAACGTAAATCTTTATTCCCCAATAGCGCTCTGCTTTATGCCTTCAATTAGTAGTATAGGAACCTATCTACTCCTGCCTTTTGTCTACAACTAATTTGTCTATTGGGAGGATTTTACCAAATGTTGAATTTCAATCCCTCTTTTATCGATTACAAAAGCGCATAGTAGTTTCAGTGAAGTCGAATAGTTCTTTCTTTCTTTCAATTATTGTAAGTTTTATAACAGTTTAACAGTCATATCAACACATACTAGATCATTGCATAAACGTAAATGTGAATAGATGTATCTAACAAACCAACCCACTAAGCAGCGATTACAATTCTTGTACAGGTCTCTATGAGTAATTCAAATTTACGATTGTGTAACTTATGGCAGGTGACGTAAGATTCAAATTTAAGATGAAATTACCAGATCTGAAGGGCATTTCGGATTTATATCATTATTTACCCAAGATTTTGTGTAAATACAATGACGTTGGCGGTGATTCGTGACTGGTGATTTATTAGAACGACTGAGAATCACGTTTGTAAGAGTAAAGCAGGATGTGGCGGCTATAGTTTGAATTGTGTTTAGCGGTGGCTTGAGACTGAATGCTCTAATTTAAGGTGACCCGATATTAAGTGCGATAGTCCCGATTGTACCTACACCGACCCAAGTTTTTTTTAATATAACTCATTCTTTGGGAACCAAGGGATTTTCTTTAAATATTGATAGCATTCATGATGTGCTAAAATAAAATAACTCAAGGAGAGATAATATTTAATCTAAAAAATTAAGTACTACTACAATAGATAATAAATGTCATGTACTAATTTCGGAAATTGTAGCTATTTATGCTGTTTTTTTTTATAAAATAAATGTCGCATTATGCGGATAGTACCTTTATATTTTTCGAAAAACATGTATCCAGTCTTCTTGAGTCCCATAAATGTCATCTCTCTTTACCAACTTTAAAATATTGTCACCGGACTCTAATCGCATTAGTGACATTTCCAAGTACATATAAAGTTTCAATATTGTATCTAAGTAGATATTAAATAAAATAACTTAAAATATGTATATCTTTTTATTTTTTATTTCCTACTACATGGATAGTGGATAGTTAGCCAAATAAAGTTAGACGGATGCAAAATCCAAAGAAATTGTCTAAAGTTAATATTAAAAAATATATATAAGTATACTTCAAAATCGGATGGTCTGGTCTTATTTAATCTATCTAATCTAACCTCGTCATAACCAGCAATTTGAGAATAATTATATCGTGTTCAAAGTTGAAGCAGCGACATCTATTTGCATAAAAGGAACTAATAACCAATATAAAGCCACTGCAGACGAAGACTGCTGGTTCTGAATAAATTTCACCAAGTGGTACAAGTTGTGACAACTGGTTGTATTAATTCGAGCATTTATGCTATCAGTGATCTTGTCCAAGACAAAATGTCACGAGTTAAAAATTACATACTCTTTATCTTATGGTGAAAGTACACCAACTTTCGGTGCTCTCGGCTTCATATAATTCAGAGCGCGATTTGTGTATCAACGCTTAAGAATGAAATAAAAAATGGTGTCAATAGGTCTTCATGCGATGAATGATGTCGGGCGATGCAGATTGCAATCTTAGTAATAAATTCTAAGTCACGTTACATATGTAGGTTCTGTTCGTTCGGTGACGAATTTAGAACGTATTTTCACCAAACCTTTAAAGCAATGGGAGAGTTGGCTTATGATTATGAACTTCAACTAAATTTCTTACCAATATTCAGGGTCCAAGGCCAAGGCAATTAACATTAATACAATGTACTTTGTTGATTATTTTAAGGTATTGTTCACAAATTTATATTTGATCGACTATTGTAAAATTATTATATAAAGTACTATGTTTATTGTATTAATATTTATAAATGACACTAGTATCTTGTTCGTTCGTCGAGTTTGAGACAATTGTGTGGTTGTGTACAATATACAACCTGTTTATATTCATATTTTATAACTATAAGCTATAAATGAGACCACATCAAAGAATCAACTAGCAAATGAATTATTTTTCAATTATATTTTATTACTAGCAACCCGCCCCGGCGTCGCACGGGTGCATATTATACATTTATAAAACTTCCTCTTGAATCACTCTATCTATTAAAAAAAACCGTTTCAAAATCGATTGCGTAGTTTTAAAGATTTAAGCATACATATGGACGGACAGACGACAGCGACTTTGTTTTATACTATGTAGTGATTTGTTTTTAGTTCTGAAACAAAATAATTCGAGAGTCATGATTAATGTAAACCATCCCCTTATGCTGAAACTGACAATATTTTCTGAGTTCTAGATATGAGTGACTGGTTTGAATGACTCGTATTTATCAATGAAAGTTTCCCTTCACTAGCTAAAATTTTGACCTCTAATAAATATTATTGATGATAATAGTTGCAGGAAATAACTTCTTGACGGTTCAGATCGTTTTTTATTTCATTTCCAACGTTTCAGACACTGCAGTGTCCGTGGTCGCGGTTAAATAAAATTAAACAATCAGAACCGTCGAGAAGTTATTTCCTGAAAGTTGAAAATATCGTGAGAACCTAAGACATCATAACGATATAGTTATTTTTGTATTATTTTTACATATAAAATATAACACTAGAGTTATAGGATATATAAAAAAACATGATTCAAAACATGAATAAATATATTTTTTTAAATAATTTGTTTGTAACCCGTAACTTTGCATTTGGTAGTTAAGTAATTTTATTGAGTACAGTGCAAGTAATAGAATAGCTATGCAGCCGCATTGTCATTAGTCTCTTGTGAGTTGTGACTGATCTTCACGAACCTGATACCATTGCATTCATTGTCATGCTCGACATCGAAGTCTCATTTCAAATTTAACACATACTTAAACTTGAGACTTGAATGAGACATTATGTTTGATCGTGGTAGACGGTCAAATATTCAAATATATATATATATATATGTATAAGAAGGCATTCATATTCGTGTAATATTAAACGTAAGGGGCGGAATGGCCACTAATAAACTTAATATTATGTATGATAACTATGATTTTGCATTTTTTTGAGAAATTCAAATCTTTTGCTCTATATAACGTATTATTTATTCCTTAGACGTATATGCCATAATACTGGTAAATTTGATAGTATTAACAAAATGATTTGTTAGGGGGTCATAGCAGAGTACAGTCAATCAAGTACAGTGGAAGCAGGGTAAAACGTATATTTAATAAAATATAGAAAATAGGTAAATCACATCATATCAAGAAAAGAACGAGATCATATACTTAGCACAGGAAAATAGAGAAGACGATTGACAGATATTCAAAAACTATTGAGAAACAGCCTCTGCTGGTTCTGAATAGATGATGTTGAGAATATGAAGATGATACTTCAACATGATTTATAAACTGACTAGCTGACCCGGCAAACGCTGTTTTGCCATATAAATATCGTAGAGGGGTGAACATTTTTCTATGCTATAATATTAAAAAAAACTATTGTCAAAAAAAAAATTGGTGTGGACTCTTAACATTTAGGGGGATGAAAAATTGTTGTCCGATTCGTAGACCTACCAATTAACAAACACCATGACACGAGGATTGTATACATTAGGTTTACAATATAAACTTTAAAAGGGCATTTCGTGACGACTCTGTAAAGACTAGAATACTAGTGACAGGATACGAATAACATCTTCTTCATGTCCCATAATAGTACGCACTATTTACCAAATTCTTCGTAGTAAACCATTAATTAAAGATATTATATGAACAGGATCAATATATCAATACATTACATTGTTACGCTACGATGGTCATGATTACGCAAGATCACCGGTACAGTCAGCCATTGTTTTTGTATTTGGGTTTGACGTGGATCGCTGCAGATGATTCGTTCTCATTCATAGAATACTTATGTCTTAGGTTTTCACGATCTTTACACATTGCAGGAAATGATCTATTCACGGTTATGATCGTTTTATTTTATTCCCAACGTTTCAGACACTTCGCAGTCACTGACACTGCAACTGCTTTAGGCATGTCTTTAGGTACATATTTGGTCTATTAAGTGGTAGAGCCACGCTGTTCGCAGCAGAATGGGCCGGCTCCACCGGGTAAGTACCACACTCTCGCAGAAGACCGACTTTTGAGTAGTAGCTTTTAGCCACTGCGCTTCGTTCGGTGAGCGAGAGGGCCGGAGGATCAACCCCCCCACCCATGGGGAGGGCAAAATAAAGGCCGGCAACGCACTTGCAACCCCTCTGGTGTTGTGGGTGTCCATGGGCGGCGGTGATCACTTACCATCAGGTGACCCGCTTGCTCGTTTGCCTCCCTCTTTCATAAAAAAAAAGTGGTATACTACCACTATTACTACTACTCGGCCCATAACCACCCACTGCCGAGTCGGAGCTCCTGGAGGGTAATTAGCCTACTGTGCTACGCTAGTTTATCATATATTTTTTTCCATTTCTTCAGGCTAGGGGATCTGCTGGGGAGCGTAACCCTTAGTGGGAGTTTGCCAGAGTCCCCACTTGGCAGTGGGTTATCTATGGTCTGAGTCGTCATTTGCCTCCTACAAATTCATAGAGGGAAATAAGCCTACTGTGCCACGCTCGCAAAACGTGTTGGCAAAGGATTTGCAGTTTATGCTCTTACTAGCGACCCACCCTGGCCTCGCACGGGTGCAATTATGCATGTATTATACATATAAAACACTGTCACTAGTTTTAAAGATTTAAGCATACATAGGGACGGACAGACGTCAGCGACTTTGTTTTATACTATGTAGTGATAGTGATTAACTTTTTTTGCATGGTCTGAGTACTAGTAAGTTTATTTGAATGACCTTGAATGACCCTTTTGGGGGAGGCCTATGTCCAGCAGTGGACGTCTTTTGGCTGAAATGATGATGATGATGATGACCTGACCTTAGTCAATACATTTTAGAAGACCCGACACAGCAGTGGTTCAATTTCGGGCGTCACAATGATGATGACACTGTAACAATTATCTGACAGTTAAATAAGTGAGTTGTTGTCCGAACAAAACACACGTAACGCGTGATTGCGCCCGTGTGGTCTTATTCACGTTTGTTCGTAAATAGGACATCTGTGGCAGAGGTGTGTCTCTTAATATTGGAACAGTACTATTGTGCACTGAACAGTTATAGACATTCAGCCCATACATGATCCACTGCTGAGTCGGGTCTCCTGCCATCACAGGGAGGGTATTTGGCCTACTGTGCCACGCTGGCCCGAAAGATTTAGAATACATAGTCAGCACCCCCTTCCTTACTGAGCGTATCGTAAGAGACGATAAAAACAAATGACAACGTCGTTAATCTAGCTGCAAGAGAAGAAATACTTAATACGAAACTCTGTGCCAACCCATCTGGCCAGCGTGGCACAGTAGGCCTATTGCCATCCATGTAACTGGAGGAGGTCGGAGTCAGCAGTGGGAGTCATCTATGGGCTGAGTAGTAGTGGAAGGTATATCAATAGTCATTTGTATTTGAATGACCTTGAATGAAGGTTAAGGCAGCAAATGGATGCGTCAAGCTGAAGATAGGGCGATCTTTATGGTGTTTAGATTTAGATATAAATGATCTACCTATCTTACCTACATGACATTTTTCAATTTGAGATAAACAAACAAAATGACGTCGATCTAACATGTACAATCTAGGAAAAAAAAATGTACCATTGTTATCCTAATCATCTTTCCTTGTAAAATATATGAGCGCTGTCACGTGCTTTTTATAATGAAATGGACACGAATGTTTCCAAAGTGTCCCACCCAAACCAACGACAAAGTATTGTTTGTTAATTAGGTTCAGAAGTCTGTGACGGTTTCTTGTTTTATTATTACTTAATTTATTCTAACTTATCACATAATTTGTTTAGATTATAATTTGGACCGTGATGTAAGGGACACTTTTTTAAATCGAACTTTAACTTTTTTAGTCAACTTTTTCTGAAACCGGCAAGTAGTTTCATTAAAAATAAAATTTAAAGCCAGATCCTAGAAAAAACAATCTTTTAAATATTACCTTCTATGGAATTATTAGACAGAATATAAATACATTGTACGTTTGTTGGGCATAAAGCAATAATCGTGTCAGTGAAATAGTATCATTACATATATTATGTAAATTTATTTTACTAAGTGACATTGCAAATTTAATTTATATTACATAGACAGTCGTACGATATTTTTTATTACATTAAATTTCATTATTAAATTGTGCTCTTTCCTCTACAATGAGAGCTATCAGGTTATCGTAACTCCGTTATTCCTAGAAGGCAGACAATAAAATGGTCTTCGGAAATGGAGTTGTAATATCTATTCTCTGAAATCTACATTGGGTTTATTTTTCTATGTAGTACGTATAGACGGGTATATTATTTTTTCTTATTGGTTTGTGTACTAACATTGATTACAAAATAAAATTAAATAAATAAATAAATATCCTTGGACATTTCACACAACGCCATCTCGTCCCAAGCTAAGCAACTTAATGCTTGTGTTATGGTAACGAGATGGATGATAAACTACATAAATACTTTTTTTTTTGTAAATACATACATATTATAGATAGAAATGACACCCAGACTCCGAGCCAGTGCCTCTGGTTTTAGACAAAGACACTTGCCCGACCCCGGAATCGAACCCGGGACCCGTTGATCCAAAGGCGGCACATCTAACCACTAGACCACTTTATTTTAAATAAACACATTTGGTGTATTAATATATTTTTGACAACGGGTAATAGTCATTTGATTTATATCTGAGGGCAGTTATACCGAATTCAGGTTAGATTGTTAGCCTGCCTCAATGTTTTTTTTCTTTTTTCTTTAACACAGCAGGGAGAAGAAATTTTTTGTTTAAGAATTGCTTGGTCTGTGAAAAAACAATTTCTATTACCTACTTTTTTTACGGACGGACGGCCCGTTAATTCATATAACGAGACGCAAGAAAGAGCGCGCCAAAATGAAATACGTGTAACCTACATTTTCAAAATTAGCCATACCTCGTGAAGAACAATGTTGTAGTATGACATCATTAATCATGATTAGAATGAATGTGTACACATTGTGCGTGTGTTTTGGCCTAACTATGACTTTATAGTGACACGCTATTTCCAGGCCAGACATGAATTTGTAAATAATAAATAGCTCATTGTTAGCGAGTATTAATCACTTGGGTATCGTTTTATTACGCACTAGTGGCCCGCCCCGGCTTCGCCCGTGCAAAGCGGGGGTGGGTTATACATATAAACCTTCCCATTCAATCACTCTATCTATTAAAAAAAACCGCTTCAAAATCCGTTGCGTAGTTTTAAAGATTTATGCATACATAGGGACGGACAGAAGAATGCGACTTTGTTTTATACTATGTAGTGATGAGTAATTAATTTTCTATACGTTGTCTATGTTTGAGCTATCTAATACAGAACGACATTTACCGCCATGCTTCTAGCTTCCTAGTTTTAACAAGCTGAAGTAGCAGTTGTCTGGTCACAGAAGAACTCGCAACCGTTGCTACATCTTCTGGAGTGGAGACCGAGAGCGGCAAGTGACACCAAAACTGCTATTTTCTATTGAAGTACCCATCTGACACGATATTGCTAGCTTGTCAAATGTAATCTGCTAAAGTCCTTGCCCATGTTCTTGTGACAAAAGCGTGTGGTATTATCCCCGAATAAACACTATAGTATTTTATATAACTACAACATACTACGCAGTCCATAGATGCCCCAATATTGAGTCGGGCCTCTTCCATACACCGCTGGCCATACAGATTAGCACAGGGTTTTAGAATACATAGTGTCATCACCCCATTCCATCCTGAGGGCGCCGATAAAGCCGACAAAAGGAAATGCAAATAACCTAGCCGCAATAGACACGAAACCTTTTGCCCACCCGTCTGCTCCAGCGTGGCTCAGTAGGTTACTTAATTGGAGGAGACCCAACTCAGTAGTGGGTCATCTGTGGGCTGTAGTAGTAAAGTATGCATGTATGCATGACAGTGACATGCATACAAAGCATTATGTCTGTTTAGACTCTAAACAGACGTAATTGCAAAGCGTGTCGCGTATTTAAAAAAGCTACTGTTAAGCCGCTACATTCAAATCATTGATGCATCTAATTATAGTTATGAGAACATCAAACTAATTAAAATGAAGATAAACAAAACGAGATAAGTTGTCTGTTGACAGTACTGATAAGGTTATCTGTATACGAGTTGCAGCGTAAACAAAATGGTTCGCATTGCAATATCAGCTTGGCGTTGCGGTAATTTAATTAATTATGCATTTTTATGCTGTTTATAAGTTTTCGTAAACAGATAAATTTTATCACTTAATTTTGTAAATAAAACGTTACTAACGCAGGGCCACCCACGCATGTGGCTTGGAATACATGATGGCACCAAGCCATTCCATCATGACTGTATCATAAACTAACGTCAACGAGAAAATGAGCGAGATACAGTCCTACAGTCCTCGCCAATATTTATGGCCGCTCTGAATGTAGCTGCATTATGTTGCGCATAACACAAAATCAGGTATCAGCGGGACGTACGCGGGGCAGGGAGGCAGGGCACGCCCGTGCGCCGTTTTTCACCCGCAAGTATCCTCGCCACCCGCATGTTAGTGTGATTGAGCTACCTTCGTATTGGTTATGAAATGTACGATGCGCAAGTTCGTACCCACGGCTACATTCAGAGCGGCCATAAATATTGGCGAGGACTGTATACAGGATTTTAAAGTCCAACTTTCTAACACTTCTATTAATCACATCTTGGCATTATATAGGATGTTTTTTTTCAAGTGTGTACTTGAACGTAATAACCACACGGATATATCACACAAAATATACATAATTAAAGTTAGTTCCAATGGGACATACATAGTCGTGAGTCGACTGAATGGCTCCAAACAAATAGCTGTCTCATAGATAATAAATCAGTTTTAAACAAATAATAAGAGCATCACAAATAAAATTCAGTCAGGCTCTATCTCTAGACTCTGTTATCACATCGCACATATTATGCAATTGCAGTTGTATTAAGGAATAAATAAAAGCGATCTCTGTTTGAATGATAAAAAGCATTTATCATTGTGATATATTGTCGCTACGTTTTGCAGCTGGGTTTCTGCACGTTTGCCTATACACACACGTACATATTATGACATCAAATAAATTTGTAGTGTCTATTGGTAATGTCAGGATTGCCAAACTCAAGTGGCAATGGGCAGGGCACATAGATCGTAGGAGTAACGCCCGATGGGGCAGAAAAGTTCTCGAGTGCCGACTGCGTTCTGGAAAGCGCAATGCTGGTAGGTCTCCCACACGATGGACCGTTGACGATGAAGATAATGTAAAATTATTGATCTAGTTGTTAGATGTGCCGCCTTTTGATCACGGGGTCCCGGCTTCGATTCCGAGGCCGGGTAAGTGTCTTTGTGTAAACCAGAGGCACTTGCGCTGAGTCTGGGTGTCATTTCTATTCGTAAATTTCATGTTTATAAATTGCCCACGCGATACAGGCTAGTGAAGGGATTACGTTAATAAACAACACAAACAGTTGATCTGAAGTAACAGTCAACGACAGATAGATTACGTATGTTACTAACAATATATTTTTCATCCCCCCATCTCGGAAAGAGTATTTTTGCTCTTCGATATCTGAGTGCAAAAGCCGTTTTTATTCGCTAGAGAATAAAGTATTTTTGCTCTTTGATATCTGAGTGCAAAAGCCATTTTTATTCGCTAGAGAATAAAGTAAAGATTATTCTGTAATACTTACCTGTCATAATTTAGTAATTAATACCTAAACTGAAATAAAAGTGTACCTATCTTGTGATTGTAAACGTTTTTTTTTGCATTTAGTCATTTCCTCGCTGAGGTGGAATGAAAAGTTACGTGTTGCACTCGAGTGTAAAGATTTTTCACCTCGTGCTCTTTTGATTCCCTCGCTAACGTTCAGGATTCTAATTTTGAATCACTCGCTGCGCTCGTGATTCAATTTTAGGATCCTTCGCTTGCTCGGTCATCAAAATTGAACACGCGGTTAAAAAGCAACTTTGCACTCTTGTATAACAAATAACTATTACTACCTTACCCAGGATGGCGACTAACGGATCACCACAGTAGAATGCGTTTTCGCGAACTTGTGGCGTACCAAACGAGACATGTATGCCGCCGTGGTTTTAGTATGTAGTCGAATGTTCCGGAGTCCCACATAACCGCTGACCCCACAGCCCCAGTGGGCAGCCCCAGTATGCATTAAGCATTTCCACAGCGAAAACAAAAAAGAAGGTATTTTACTACCTGCAGTAAACGCATTATTCCGTGCAGTTATCGGATTTAGAATACATAGTGTCACCACCCCATTCCATCCGGAGGGTGTCGTAGGAGCCGACAGAAGGAAATGAAAAAGCCGAAAGCCTAGCGCGCGAGAGAAGGAAAACTTAAAACGAAACACTGTGCGCGTGTGCGTGGCCCAGTAGGCTACTTGCCCTCCCTGTGATGGGAGGAGGCCCAACTCAGCAGTGGGTTATTAATGGGCTGAGTAGTATTAGTAAATGCAACTCTTAAGTTACTACATCCCTGCTATTGGTTGGTTATGCTGCGTTGGTCTAGTGGTTAGATATGCCGCCTTTGGATCAACGGGTCCCGGGTTCCATTCCCGGGTCGGGCAAGTGTCTTTGTCTAAACCAGAGGCAATGGCTCGGAGTCTGGGTGTCATTTCTATATATAATATGTATGTATTTACAAAAAAAAATTGTATATAAGTAGTTTATCATCCATCTCGTTACCATAACACAAGCATTAAGTTGCTTAGCTTGGGACGAGATGGCGTTGTGTGAAATGTCCAAAGATATTTATTTATTTATCTATATACGGGTTGAGAACGGCCCACAGTGAAGCCGCGAGCCATCCTAGAATGTCATAAAACCGTCTCAAGTGCAAGCACTATTGGTTATCCTCAATATATATCTCTCGTTTAATTTCGTGAACTTTCTCATGGTACACAATCGTCTCTTTGACAGTCGAGGTCGTTGCACTCGGAAAAAAGTTCAGACAAAAGAGATCACTTGAGGAACAGTCACCAAAGGCTTTCGTAACTAATAGATTTTAAATGTAAAGTTGAGCAGATGTGTCTTTACAATTTTACGACCAAGTGTTATGAACGTTATGACATCCTCAACACTACATGGAAGTTTAAGAGAAGACATGGCAGTCGTATTAAATAACAAAACAATTTTGCTTATTTCAATGTAAGAGCAATGCATCGACCGTTAATTAACATACGTAATATGTATGAGGAGATTTTTGTTTTCTTGTGTGTTTATACCTCTATAGGTATAAACAAACAAACATATCTAATTATTTATGTCTGGGTTTTTAATAGCTGCTGAACTGAAGAACTGATTTTGTCTCGGTTTTGTATCATAGAAAGGGTTCACGTACAACTACTACTAATCAGTCCTTAGATGACCCACTGCACCTCGTCCAGTTACTTACCCCTTAAAATTTAGGGGGATGAAAAATAGATGTTGTCCTATTCTCAGACCTACTCAATATGCTCACAAAATTTCATCAAAATCGGTCAAGCCGTTTCGGAGGAGTATGGCAACGAAAAGTGTGACACGAGAATTTTATATATTAGATTAGACTACTGTGCCACGCTGGCACGGAGTTCCGTTTCAAGTTTACATTATCTTACGGCTCGGTTTTCGAACTTGTCATTTCATTTTGTTGGGTCCTACGACACCCTGGATGGAATAGGTGGTGACACTAAGTATTCTATATCTGTTACCACACGGATTAAATTATACACGTATACGTTAGGTACTAAAAACATATATTCTTGAAATTAAGTTTCTGTTGACTGTGTTATGTAAACATAATTATTATTAGCATGAGTTCCTTGTTAGCAGGGGTCACAGTTCAGAATAACATTAGATAAATTTATCATTGTTTACGTGCTTGGTTTTTATCACAGATTATTTAAAATTTTAAATTTGACTCTGATATTCTTAATTTTTTTTAATAAATATCATTGGACATTTCACACAACGCCATCTCGTCCCAAGCTAAGCAACTTAATGCTTGTGTTATGGTAACGAGATGGATGATAAACTAATTAAATAATTTTTTTTTTGTAAATATATACATATTAGGTATAGATAGAAAATTATGTCTATTATTATGGTTACACAACTAGATAATTAATAAATAAACGACGACATGAGATAACAAATTCATAGACCAATTAAAATTATTACTAACTAGCTGTGCCCTGCGCGCGTTGCCACTAAATAAAATAAATTTGAAGGAAATACATTACACAAACATTCTTTTTTTTTGTTCAGAAACCGTCATGTACTTATGCACAGCACTGCTGTATGATCAAATGCATAGTTTACGATTCTACTCGTTTATAGGACATAAAGACAAACGTTCTTTATTATATATATTTGAAGATTAAAACACTTATAAATCGTCATGTTTCAAACTTATATCATCATCTTTTGGCTCTTCTCCCAAGCTAGGTGGGAGACGAGGTAGTCTCCATACATCCTTATCAGCGTTATCTTTACAATAATGTCTTTCATAGGCATGTTTTCATTCACACAATCCATCCATCTCTTTACCCACAACCCTTACATCCATCTACACACATACTGAAACTGCCACCGGTTCGATATGCCGCTCCACAGATAAAAACTTTCTTTTTGTTTTTATTAAAATGAAACACAAATAACACCGACCCCGGAATCACACCCGGGACCCGTTGATCCAAAGGCGGCACACCTAACCCCTAGATCAACGAGGCAGTCAAAACCTATAAACGCTTTTTTAAAATGATCCGTCTTGTTTACAAGAAAGCACTATACGACATAGTGGATATGTATATCAGTATCAATAATAATGTATGAACAAGGAAATGATCCCGTAAATTCAAGCTGCTGAGTAGCTTTTAATTAACTATAAAAAAAATGTTAGGGAAAACAAAAACCACTTGGCAAGAATTCAGCAGGCTAAGGCTAGCAATTGCATCGTGTTGGATACTTCAATAACAAATTGTAAATTTGTTACTCTGGACAGATTATCAGCAATTGAATTATTTTTTTAAAATTGAAGGAAATTTTGTTTTGCCTTTGAAGTATATATCGCGCTAGGACACTTGAACAAAAATAAAATCATTGCCAGCTAACTCGTGGATTAAAAAAAAAGACATGCCTACTGAGTTGTTTGCCTACTGCAAGTGACTTGTTTGTAGTATAACAATTATGCAATGCAGTGCAGATCAGCGTAGTTGCTATTCATAAACCCTAATAGGGTTGTCAACAACAAAGAAAGGTCAATACATCGGTATGTCGACTTTATTAATCCCATCGATATCAAATCGATTGACATCTAGTGGAACTATAATATCTCGATGCCGATCATTCAATCGTTAATATTTTGCTGAAAGTCTGCTGTGTATTTCAGACTCGTATCCATAGAAGTATTAAGCTTAAAACTTAAGTGAAAACCTAATTCTCTTACTTCTGTTTGTGACCGAATTAAATTAAGCTTAGAAACAATACTTTATAGAGTTAATTTTTGCACGTTGGCGAGTGTGTCTGTTCCACTCATACACACTTCTTTAACTTCACTAGCGCGCATATCAGCCTCCGAGTAGGGATTTTGTGACACGAACTCCAGTCTGTGTGTTTGTACTTACATATTAAAATATGTGGCATAAAAAAGGTAAGAAGGCTGTAAATAATGCGGACATGCACGTGTCAAATTCCAGCTGAACAACTTCAGCACGCGCTGACGTTGAATTGGCAAAATTAAAAGCTGAACAAAGAAAATAATTGTGTCGCCTTACACTAAGTAATTCAATATTCTTTATAAAACCGCGCAATGCAAGAATATCTTTTATCGCTGATTGGGTTTAAAACACGATGTGGGTATAGTATTTTACAAACATCTTGGCCCAACATTTACTGTACTGCGTAACAATCGTGTTTTGTGTACAGCGCTTTTGGTTCAAAATGTTTTTAAGCTACGATACGTATTTTTTATTTGTGTGGTGACCGAAGAATATTCAATATTGATAAGAAATATTATATAATATACATATATTGATAATAATATTGAATATAAGAAATTCCCTCCATCGCGGACAAACAATGTGACACGTAATTTATATATGTTAAGATTAGTTATTTAAAGTTTAGAACTGCACTTAATGAACTGGTGTTGATGAAGTTGATGAAATATCTACGAGTCTATTTAGATTATAGATAGTAATTTTTGTTTGTTAAGTTCGATTATGCAAAGATACTATTACTACCGTTTATTTTCGAACAGCCCAGCTATTTTTGTGAAATAATGTGTGTGTGAACCTTGCAACTCACATAGTTAAACTTCGAAATAAAATATGGTAAACTTAAGTGGCAGTGGGCAGGGCACATAGCTCGCAGGACAGACGCCCGATGGGGCAGAAAAGTCCTCGAGTGGCGACCGTGTTCCGGAAGGCGCAGTGCTGGTAGGCCTCCCACACGGTGGACCGACGACCTGGTGAAGGTCGCCGGAAAGCAGTGGATGCGGGCGGCCCAGGACCGGCCTTTGTGGAGATCCTTGGGGGAGGCCTATGTCCAGCAGTGGACGTCTTTTGGCTGAAATGATGATGATGATGAAACATAACAGTGTGTTTCTTCGCTCTTTGAAATTGTTCTACCATTGCAGACAGTGAAATAAATTAGATTTGGTACAGTCGTAAACCGCAAATGGACCTCAGCGGCTCCACGAACTACCTTAAGTGACACGGAAGAAGTTTCTTCCTTAAATGGTTAGGTACTGGATATCTGTGGCTCTCAACCTTTCATTTAATTTACACAAAAACATAGGGTATTTATAGCTATAGAAGTCGGTACCTAAGGTGCCGTTTTATTATTGTAGAAAAATAAACGGCAATGTAAATGATGAGTAAACATTCGTATGTAATAAATAATACGAAATACTATTTCGAAATCGGAACATCACTATCACTACAAAGTATAAAACAAAATCGCCGTCGTCTGTCCGTCCCTATGTATGCTTAAATTTTTAAAACTACGCAACGGATTTTGAATCGGTTTTTTTTAATAGATAGAGTGATTCTAGAGGAAGGTTTTTAAGTATAATACATGCATAATTACACCCGTGCGAAGCCGGGGCGGGTCGCTAGTATGATTTAAAACGTAGTTTATCATTTGACCATCTATATAGCAAACGTTTGAGAACAACTTCGCCATCTACTTGCTACAAACAGGTCCCCTGGAACGATAATAGTCGTCGTAATAGGCTAAAATAGCTATGTGCGTGCCAAAGATCCAGCAACCATCCGATAAGTATTGACTGGTTACAATCGGAATGAATATGGTCTGAAGATGAATCGATTATGTAATTACTTTTGGTCGCTATCTGATGAAAGAGCGAACGATTTTGTATTATACAGGAGTTACTTATTTCGTCTTGCAATATCATACGTCATATGCGATGCTCAAATCGATTCTCAACATGATTATTGTGTAATCGATAAAGAATGAAACGGCAAAAGTCATTACTAAGGATATTATTTATCGGGGAAATTGTTATCGTATTTTAACCTAAACAGACCGTTAACATAGCTGTCCACTTGATTTTCTTGTTATGATCGTGGAATTGGACCGGTATTTAGCAGGATTTTAGTTGCTAAGGATTAATACATTATTTAAATGAGTATTTAATTGGAAAGGAGATCTTATGTTTGGAATAAATGACCCCTTGCTTATATAACCTCACCTTCGGATCACGGGTCCGATTCCTGGTTCGGCTCGGATGGTTCGATTCCGGGTTGGACACGTGTCTTTGCATATGACAGAGATACTTGTTCTGGGTCTGGTTGGCTTTGTGTGCCTGTGATTATACGTTTACATTTTTTGAACATAACCGATACAGCGAGGCCACTTTCCATCTTAAACAAGTTGACAATGACGCCGTCATGAGAATAATACAGACTTTTAAATCTAATGCCCAGGGCTCTGATGGCATCAGTCTGGATATGCTCACGATGACTCTTCCTCACTGTCTTGATATTATAACAGCCATCGTCAATAAGTCTATCGCCACTTCTACTTTCCCGGATGAATGGAAGACTGCTATCGTAAAACCGATACCAAAAGGGCCGAATGCGGAATCAGTAAAAGACCTCCGTCCTATAAGTTTGCTTCCTTTACTGTCTAAAATTCTAGAAAAGGTAGTCAGCATCCAACTTAGGGAATATCTCGAGCAGAATAAGATATTACCCAAACTACAGTCCGGGTTTCGCAAAAGACACAGTACAACTACAGCGTTAATTAACGTAGTGGACGATATACTGACTGCCAGAGATCAGAATATGGTATCCATTTTGTGTCTTCTAGACTTTTCACGGGCATTCGATTCCATTAATTTGTCTCTCCTGCTGTCTAAGCTTTCCTATTATGGATGTGATAGTTCTACTGTTAAATGGTTCAATAGTTACTTGAGTAGCAGATATCAGTATGTCAAATTATTTAATAAAGCAGATGGTAAAGAGACTCAGTCACATCGCAGACCTATTATGAGGGGTGTCCCTCAGGGTTCAATCCTGGGACCACTCCTTTTCATTTTGTACTCTGCAGATATTGTTGATTGCATAACCAATGCTAAGTATCACATATATGCTGACGATCTACAGCTGTACATATCTTTCCCTCAACATTGTTATGCAGACAGTGTCGCTAAGTTAAATAACGATCTGGATAATGTCGCGAACTGGGCTCAGAATAACTGCCTTATACTCAATCCCAAAAAGTCCAAGTACCTGGTCCTAGGATCTAGATTGGCTGTAGCAACACTTCCGAAATTGGATATTAGGATAAATGGTAATGCTATTGAACAAGTTCAAGAGGCTCGTAATCTAGGAGTAATTTTTGACAGCAGCTTACATTTTGAGTCCCATATCCTTGAAGCAGTGCGTAGCTGCTTTTATCGTTTGAAAGTTTTATACCGAGCTAGACGATATCTAAGCGAGGAGTTACGCGGGTTGCTATGCGAGTCTCTCATACTCTCTAAATTAAATTATGCTGACACAGTTTACGGGTCGTGTCTGCTGAAGAGGACAGAGAGGCTAATACAACGAGTGCAAAATGCTTGTGCTCGTTTCTGCTTCACGATTCCTCCGCGCGCTCATATAACTCCATATCTAAATAAAGGAAATTTAATGAATATGGCAGCGCGTAGAAGACTCCATCTGGCTACGATTCTTTTTGGTGTCGTGCTGTCCGGTCAGCCAGAATACTTAATTAATAAACTTTCGTGGTCCCGTGACCTTAATTTACATAACACCAGAGCGTCTTCTTATCTGCTGTTAACGTCTAAGCACAGGACCGCTGCCTTCCGAGGAAGTTTTAAATTTGCAGCAACCCGATGCTGGAACGACTTGCCACCACCCCTTCGGGCTTTAAAGACCGTTAACAAATTTAATAGTAGGTATAAAAGCTATTTATTAGAAATACAAAAGTCATAAAATCGCAAAATTGTTTAGTATTATCTCCAGCATTGGTGGTTTTCATATTGAATTTGCTATACTTTCTTATTTGTCAATGTTTTGTAATAAATAAATACTATTATATATTATACATTTGTCACGTGATTTTTTATTGTTATAATTTTTTCTTGAATGTGAAAATGTTTAGTTTGACTTAGGTATAGTACCTAACGTGAGTAATTATTTTATTTCAATTTATTATTTATGGTTTTTTTTTTTTTGTTATTGCCCGCTATGACATCACTGCACGGCTCCAACTGAAAATCAGCGCCACATTCAGTGGCAACACAGCTGAGTTGGGGCCATTTGCAGGCTCACACCCCATAACTATATTTGTATTTATTCTGTTAAATTTAAGTAGTCGTTTTTTGTATTTTAGTAAGTAAGCATTATTTTTTATTTCGTAAACAACATTGAGATTTTGTGAATATAGTGTGTGAATATTGTGAGCTGCAATAAAATTATTTTCTTTCTTTCTTTCTTTCTTTCTTCTAAAACCCCCCACGATTCTAGGTTACACGTCAATGCCGTGAAATCGTCATTAAAAAAACAAAAAACTCAGTGCCATGGCGGAACTTTTGTTCGGTATTCGTATTTGTGGATTTGACATGTTTGGCATTAGACACGCCATATTCGGTGCGATTTGACGTATGGACGGCGCGGCATATTTGTTAAACAAAAAAATAAATAGCCATGATAAGGGATATCTAGTGATTTAAGTGAAAGGTATTTAAAACACGCAAAAGCTGTAAGAAAAGTTAATTAATTTAAGTGCATTGGAACGATACAACTTAAGCCTGAGTGAGTCCCATTCATATTGTCATCTGGCATTCTACTGCCTAGCGAAATACATTATTAAAAGTTACAAAACTGAGGGAAAGCGTGATAGCGTTTAGACCAGCTGTGTTTTTGAATTGCCAATTTATTAAATGCGGGTACAATCCATTCTCATCGGAACCCATCTACTATTTAATATTGTTACATGCTATAGCTCCGTATCTATTCTCAGAAGGGTTGACAGCCATCGGGGTATCCTAACGTACTCGTATTTATTGTCATGTTTTATGAACGTCGCCTTATGTTTAACCATAAAATTGAAATGGGTATGGTGTGGGGCGGTTGATTGTATTTTTTTTACCAAACTGCGAAGCCCGTTAAATATATGATTAGTTCTGTGAATGTTATCAATTTAAACAACTTTATTTAGTGTCTCAATGATATATGTACATACAAAATGAAAGGTTAACTAACACATACAATTTATTTTACATTCCTGGCTCCAAAACGAACCTCGGTCATTACGCCGCTGTACCAAGACTGTGTAGACAATATAATATGTTAGCAACAACTACGAACTTGGATACCTGTGAGTCTCTGTCCAAATATAAAAAGTGTTTATCAGATTTAACATAATTAAATTTAATAGTATACCTATATCTAAATGTTATATTCTCCCATTTTTTTGTTATTTTCCAAATTTTACTTATTTATTATGATATAACTTTTGGCTTAGTTTTTAAATTTAAAATTATTATGCATGCTGTGGTCTCCTATAAGTGAAGGAGTACACTATTTAATACCTGATGTTGCCATATAACAATGAATCATGTATTGTGTATATCTTTTGTTGGAGATCCGTATTAAAATAAATAAAATAAGGGTACACTATTTTCAACATATGGTGCATTTTGAAACACCCTCGCCACTTAATTGCACTTAATTGAGCCTTTATGTATGTAGTTATACTTTTAATCACGAAGTACTTGATTTGAAAACGGACGTGTTGCAATCTATATCTAAGACAGTCTATTGCTCAGAACGTAGATGACACAGTGCTAGGGCTTCCTTCAATTACATGGAGAGTAAATGGCCTTGTGTGCCACGCGGTTGCCACTGGGTTTTGTATGAAGTCTTCCTTCACATATGGCTAGGTTAATGTCCTTGTCATCTTCTTTCTAAATGTAATAACTGTGTGTGTTGATCCCCGCACGGAAGAAATATTTGTACGACCTACAAGTATTTGTTCCGGGTCTGGGTGTTTTCTATCTATAATAAGTATGTATTTACAAAAAAAAATATTATATAAGTAGTTTATCATCCATCTCGTTACCATAACACAAGCATTAAGTTGCTTAGCTTGGGACGAGATGGCGTTGTGTGAAATGTCCAAGGATATTTATTATTAATTTATTTATATGCTACCACCCCATTCCAGCCTGAGGGTGTCGTAAGAGCCGACAAAAGGATATGACAACGCCGAAGAGCCGCAAGAGAGGGAAAACGGAAACGAAACCCGGTGCCAACCCGTCTGACCAGCGTGGCCCAGAAGGCTAATTTCCCTCCATGTAACTGGAGGAGGCCTGACTCAGTAGTGGGTCATGTATGGGCCGAGTAGTAGTAGTAGAAATGTAATAACTTATTTTTGTGCGTGTGGTGACTAGGGTTCATGATTTCTCGAGCTTTTCAATTTCTCGGGTCTCGAGAATTCTCGAGGCTCATTTCTCGGGACTCTCGGGTTGTCGAGAAATTTACATTTACGTACGTTTTTTCATATTATTTGGTTCCAATTGCGTCTAAAAATCAGTGGTTTTCCTCTCAAATAAAAGTATCAAATTAATTATAAAACTTTCATCGATGTTATTCAAAAACATTAATCTTATAAATATTGTTTTTTAAAATATTTGAGAAAAAATATTATTCCGGCTCATATCATAATGACAGCACCATTTTTAGTTGGTTATTTAGAACCGTATCAGCCGTATCAATTATACGGGCCCCCGGGCCGCGGGGGCCCCGCCGTGCGGAAGCAAAAATTAATAAAAACTTCCCAATTTTTTTTTCTATTTCAGAGGCAGAAATATTAGAAAATCTAAAGTCATCATCAGCTAAAAATCATTTAATAAATCAGTTTGCCGAAAAAAAAGGAATTTATTTTCTTTTGTGAGAAATGTTTCACTTCGTTGGTTTTTTTTACCCTTCATGGGGCCCATGAAGGGTAAAAAAAACAACGAAGTGAAACATATAACATAAACATAACATAAACAAATGAAACATATGATCCATGGGGCCCCACCAAGGCACGCTACGCCCCTGGTCTCTTCAGAATTATTTAGGCAGTGTCAGGTTAACATCACGAGATTACTGCCAAAACCACTTGTCGCGGTATTTTGATCAGTAGTCCCAAAATTTCTATAGCAATGGGATCATGTCCCTACCTACAAGATGGCAAAAAGTTATCGAACAAAATGGTAGCTACATACTTTAGTTAAATGTAAATAAACGATTTCTTAAAAAATGCGACGAACCTTTTTCACCAACCTATTATATTAACTTACATTACATTAGGATCACGGCACAATATTGGGGTGGTTATTTAGAAAAAAAAATCAACTTAAATCTTGTAAACAAAATAGCTTCTATAAAACACGAAAGAAATCTTTAATATCTTTAACTCAGGTAGAAAGTAAATGTAAATTATAATTACATTACAATCATAGCACCATTTATGGCATGTTAATAGAATATAAATAAATTAAAACTCTGCAAGTTTATTTTCTACAAACGTACATGATTTCTCGAGTTCTCGACTTTTCTCGAGCTAGATTTCCCGGGAACAAAGCCCAACGATTTCCCGGGAATTCTCGGCTCGAGAATTCCCGGGAATGAACCCTAGTGGTGACATATTTAGAATACACAGTGTCAAATTCAAATTCAAAACTCATTTAATCAAGTTGGCTCATTAGAGCTCTTTTGACAAGTCAAACAACAAAATAATATTTAATTTAAAATTTACCATCTACCACCGGTTCGGAATGCAGTTCTACAGAGAAGAGCCGGCAAGAAACTCTGTAGTTGCTCTTTTTAGATCGCCATTTTTAGGTACAAGGCCGTGATAAGACAGTTTGTGAGAGCAAACGCGCGCAATAGTCGCAAAGGGCCAAACATCAGCCAGATCTAATCAACAATACTAACCTTCTAACGCCTGAGCCAACCGACCCCCAGCAACGGCACCTGTTCACAAGCATGACGCATGCGGCAGCCATCGCTCTCCTCAACCATATTGCAGGGAAGAGAACGACCCGTCGCACGACGCCACCAATCCATACCATACCCAGTAGTAGGTCATTTATAGGCTGAAATATTGATGACTTGTATTTTACGTTTTCAAGGATTGCTTACTAAGCGCCCGTTCATAAATGAATACACAATTATATTACTCAAACTTGGCCTAGTGTAAACATTACTATAGTTTATAGTACACATCCCTTCCTAGTAACACTTGATTATACTAACGCAGCTATTTTGGCCACATGTTTATAATAGGGAAATTCACGCAAGTGTCGATCAAAGGGGGAATAAAGTTTAGCGGCTAAAAAGAGTGAGATTTAGAAGAACATTTTGCAAAGATAGTTTCTAGATTCTTTTCTAAGCTTACATGTAACAAATTGTAGATTAAATACCTGTCAAACAAGATAACCGAACGATGTTTTAGGTTTTCGCGATTATTAAACATTGCATTTAAACACTTTTTAATGGATTTAGTCTCCCGTGACCACGACTGCAAAGCATTCGAAACGTCGGGAATTAAATAATGTAATATACACGCGATAAATCCGTTATAAAGTGTTTCAAAGATAAATCAAATTGTTTTCTTTTTATGAGCCTCTGATTCAAATATAAAATAGATGAGACTTTGAATCGGCTGAATCGATTTTGATAAATCATGTCTAAGATTTTTTTTTCAAATAAAAATTCATGAGATGATTTGTTTGTTATTCATCAATTAAAGCATTTGTTATTCATCAATTAAATAACAAATGCATATCTATTGCTTTCTTCATTCAGGAAATACGCCTCCGCAAACAGACACATAACATGTCAAATTTGTAATACGAGGGGTGTTCATGGTTTAATTAAAAGAACATTATCTTATGGCGAAATGCATCTTTACCAATCTGCTCCTTACCCAACTCTTATCCAGATTCCAATGTTGTTAGGCTGAAATAGTTTATTTGCATATTTGCCAAAAACAGTTTAAATTGGTGGTACGGACCGAGTTATTTTCGTTAATTTGTTTATGCAATTAATTCACGTAAAAACAGGTGGTTCTTGATCTTGGTACGAATTGAAGGTTATTCTACCGTATTAAGGTGCGTCTAGATGATAGATATTTTGTTACAATGTACGGTTGCAATAGAATTTTGGCAACATTTCTAGCAGTTTCAACAATATAGCATCGCATTTTCTGGGCAGCCTGCCATTTATATATATGTATATATACACTAGCGACCCGCCCCGGCTTCGCACGGGTGCAATGATGAATCTCTGAATTTGTCAGTGTTTCTCTACAATATTATGGATACATATAAACCTTCCTCTTGAATT
Source organism: Clostera curtula (assembly GCA_905475355.2). Classification (NCBI taxonomy): domain Eukaryota; kingdom Metazoa; phylum Arthropoda; class Insecta; order Lepidoptera; family Notodontidae; genus Clostera; species Clostera curtula. Next base: position 15,674,745 of record FR997795.1, read on the forward strand.
ACTGTATCTATTAAAAAAATCGCTTCAAAATCCGTTGCGTAGTTTTAAAGATTTAAGCCTATGTATAGGGACGGACAGACGACAGCGACTTTGTTTTATAATATGTAGTGATATATGTAAATATTAAGGTACATCTTATTTAAAAAAAAATACATGCCGAAATACATTAATTGCAGTCAGTTTTTCACTTTTCACACCAAAATGCCCCACTGCTTAGTCGGGAATATTCCAAATTCTAGGAGGTTAATAAGTCTACTGTGCCACTCTGAAACGGTTGGGTAGCACAAAGTTTGTATATTTTTTACGTTTGTGTATTTGGCCTTTTATGATCCACACTGGCCACAAGAGAAGGAAAACTTGAAACGAATCCCTGTGCCCACCCGTCTAGCCAGCGTGGGACAGTGGGCTAATTATCCTCCCCCTGTGATTGGAGGAGGCCTGATTCAGCATCGTTACTTAAGGGCTAATAGTAGTAGTTGTTGTTTTTATTATAACAATAAATATTGTAGCCATAATAGTGCAGTGGGAAATTCCTTTTGTAGGCCGCTTGCAATTAGTTAAGACTATTTCTACTTACGTCATAATATGTTATTAGTTATCTTGTACTTTCTATCAGCTTGATTATAGTCTTAATTACGTTTGACATAGAACTTGTATTACCTAGGCCTTGTAATATTAAGATTAGGATTTTTTATCTGATGTGGTTTAAAGTGTGTGGAATTTGCAACAGATGTATTTCTCGGAACCTATTGATTGTACGTATGGATAGGTCGCCGGCCGCACGTTGTTTTGCACATGTTTTGACATAGCTTTCTCTTGCTCATTAGCTGGGTCCACACCGGACGATCCATCGCGCTCCGATCGCAAGAGCGCGATCCAAATGTGCATCTGCAATCCAAAACGGATAGTTCGGTGTAGACCCAGCTATTTGGATCGCGCTCCAGCCGCGCGCGATCGAAGCGCGATGGATCGTCCGGTGTGAACCCAGCTATTAAGACTGCCTCGTTGGTCTAGTGGTTAGATGTGCCGCCTTTGGATCAACGGGTCCCGGGTTCGATTCCGGGGTCGGGCAAGTGTCTTTGTCTAAACCAGAGGCACTGGCTCGGAGTCTGGGTGTCATTTCTATATATAATAAGTATGTATTTACAAAAAAAAAATGTATTTAAGTAGTTTATCATCCATCTCGTTACCATAACACAAGCATTTAGTTGCTTAGCTTGGGACGAGATGGCGTTGTGTGAAATGTCCAAGGATATTAGTACCTCATATAACATGGGTTCAATGAAAACAAACCAACTACCTATCGTTATTATTATCCTACATGCTTAGTTATCCGAGCTCGATAAGGTTTTTAGGGTGTCCGTTCTTTTATCATCAGCTGGTAATAAAAAAACTGCTTATATTTCTCCGAAATTTTGCAGACAGGCTCTATATTGTAGTACCTACTATCGGTCTACCGTTATGGCTATAGGGTTTTTGTTACAACATGTACAGTCCTCGCCAAACTTTATGGCCGCTCCGAACCTAGGCGCATTACGCTGCGTAGAACACATAATCAGGTATCAGCCGCAAGTGTCCTCGCCTCCCGCGCGTTAGTGTGAGTATGCTACGTTCGTATTGGTTATGAAATGTACGATGTGCAAGTTAGTACCGACAGCTACATTCAGAGCGGCCATAAAGATTGGCGAGGACTCTATATGTATAAGAATAAGAACTATTTACCTACCGTATCACAACTGTCTTGACATTACTCGACAAGCAAATAATCGTGGAAAAATTGGCAATAAATAACTCAGTTTTGTTTGACTTGCAGAGAACCAAAACAGTTTTTTCGGTATAGCCACAAAACATTCATTTGTTTCTACAAACACTTGATGTTTGGCAATGGTGTTTATAAAATATAATATTTGGGTTTGGTAATATAAATAATGTTTGTTATTATTGTACTGTTATACAATATATACTTGCGTAAATTTCATTGCATTGCGTAACATCTGAAGAACATATGCAGTACATTACTAATTAGAAATATTTTTCTATACCTAATAGATAAAAAGATGTGTAGGTACGCACCATGTTTTAGAGAGAGATAAACGTGAATTCTTAATAAGTGCGTGTTATATTTATTATCTTGAAATTGTAATAGTCACTTAACCTTTCGATGTAAAACCATGATTTTGTGTACAGATTTTTTTATCAACGAGTTAAATTTGAATGACAACTGCTTATCATCATCATCAGCCCACATTAGTCCACTGCTGGACATAGGCCTCCCCTAAAGAGCGCCATAGCGCCCTGTCTTCAGCTTGAAGCATCCAGCTGCTGCCCGCAACCTTTCGCAGATCGTCGCTCCACCTAGCAGAGGGCCGTCCCACACTACGCTTGCCGATTCGCTTACTGCTTATATCATAATACAATTATTTTAATCAGCTACTACTACTCAGCCACTTTTGAGGCGGGCCTCCTCCAGTTACATGGAGGGGAATTAGTCTACTGTGCCACGCAGGTCAGACGAGTTGGCACAGTGTTTCCTTTCAAGTTTACCTTATCTTGCTACTAGGTTTTCGGCCTTGTTATTTATTTTTGTCGGCTCTTATGTACAACAGCCTCCGGGTGGAACGGGGTGGTGACACTATGTATTCTAAATTCGTCAACACACGATTTTAACCGAAGTAGTACCCAATTAATGATCTTTATCTAGTGTGGCCTTTACCCACAGCCCTATTGTGTCCTAAGTTATGCGTTTACTACTGTCGTGAAATCAGGGACAACACAGATATTCTCGACCACAATATCGATAATCACTTTCCAACAGGAACCAATTGGAAATACCAATAAACATTGAATCGATTATCGCCAGGTCGTTCGATAAAATATCGGTACTTTTAGTGTTTGACGTTTACTGCCATTACGTTGCTATCGAAACGATGTGCAAATTTTATAGATAGCGCTCGTAGATGTCTTTGAAGTAATATGTTAAATATTATAGGGGACTTTGAATAAAGTTCTTGTGGTGATAGATTAAGAATACATAGTTTCACCACCGCATTCCATTTTGAAGGTGTCGTAGAAGCCGACAAAAGGTAATGAAAACGCCGATAATCTAGCCTTAAGATAGTTGATGAAGAAACCCTGTCACACGGGTTGGCCAGCGTGGCACAGTAGGCAAAGAGAAGAGACGACAAGAAACAGTGTGGTTACTCTTGATAGATCGCAATTTTTGGGTACAAAGCCGGGATAAGACAGACTTGTGAGATCGAGAGTCTCTATAATTATCTTCTCTAGAAGATCTTTATTTTCTCTCTCTATATCTCTGTCTATCTTTCTCTCGTTTCAATATCTCTGGGATTGCAGTGAACAAAGAGCTGCTTTGAATGCGCGTGATTGACACAAGGCTTAGTATTCTTAAGCATTTCTCTAGGCAAAAAATATCTAGGTGTGACGATGCGCCTGATCGGTTTCCTGGCACCAGTTACGTAACGTTTGTATAATTTACACGCACCGCCGAAGTATTAACCATTTTACACAATAGCTACAGTTTTCGAGAAGTATCATTTTTAAAACTGACTGTAAGTGGGTAACGTTTTCTTTGGCAACCACGTAACATTGTTACAAAATTGGTTGGCGCTTTTTGTGGTTTTGTGTCATTATTAGTGTTTGTTTAACTGTTAATACGAACAGAGAGTTAAGTATGAGAAAGTGCAGTAACTATAGGTAATACAACATATCTCGTTGAAGTGTGATATCATAACATGTTACAAATAAACTTAACTCAGTTTAGATATTAGTTTTAAACCAGGTTTGGGGACCTGGTTTATAATACTAAAATATAAAACATGGTTTACATCTTAATAACTATCATTAAGATATTGCGCAATTTAATATAGAAAAATTAACTTTCTCATTGATTGTTGAAATTATCTAAACTTTATGTAGAATGACTGACAGCTGTTACAAATGAAAGTATTTCACAACAAAAATTACCTACATAGCATAATCGTATTACAAAAGAACCTGCAATAA